>BMAU01015934.1:0-479705 GCA_019973935.1 Trichonephila clavipes
TTTAATAATAATTTTGGTGTTTTAATATAAAATGTAATAAACTAATAATTATATCAAAAATCCATTAGGTAAAGTTTATTCAAAAAAAATGTCAATTACTAAACGTGCGTGAGGGGAAGTCTAGTATATGACTCTTTAAAAAATGTTCTTGAATATCTCTGAAATTTAGAATCATGCTTAATTGTTGTTTGGTACATTGTTATATTTTGAACTTCCGATCTGCAGTCAGTTGAATACATGTGGTCTAAGAATTTAGTGTGAAACCATATTCCATCTCAATTATTCATTTCACAGTTTTTCTTCTATTGGCACAGCGAGCCTGGGTGATCCAAGGTCTTTTCGCCTTCCATTCCGACCTCCGCTTAGCAACAGTTCTCCAATGAGCTACTCTTAAAACTTTAAAATCGTCCTCCACACATTAAGCCCATCTTAATTTTGGCCTACCCCTACTTCTAGTTCCAATAGATTTGTAATTGAAAACTCTGAACGTCTAGGAGGATAGGCCTTTACGATATAAATCAAATGACCAATCCATCAAAATGACAGTTATTATTAGATAACTATAAATGCAGTCAACTCCGATAGATTGGAGATAGCGTTCCCGCTTCGTAATTCTAAGGTTGTAGGTTTGACCCTGGCTTGTGTCGATAGATTTTCTGGATGCGAAAATCGGGTAGGTATGCATGTCACATGATTATGTGTCATGTAATAGATACACTGAGCAGAAATTAGGCTCTGGTACTCTCGGCAAAATTAAATCACGGCAATGTTTTGCACCCGATAAGAGTTTGAGGTGAAATTGTTGAATCGACACTTCTCCGCCAAATTTGAAAAAATCGCCATTTTGGCGAATTTTAGCGTACTGTGTTTTGGAATAGCAGCCCCACGATTTTAGCGATTTTGACCCTTTATTAATTTGGCGAGAAAAAACTCGGTGGGATAAGCGACCGATACGACAATCCAACCGAGTTTGAATTAAAAACTAATCCAAGCGTCTAAGCTTGGTAACAAGGCCGCTATGAGATGGTGCCAACATGAAATGGCTCTCCCATGTAGGGACTTCCCGTGTCTGCAAAGGCTAAGTTCTAAAATGCAGCCCCCTATTAGAGAAAATAAAATAATTGCAGCCACACATCGCTAAATACGAGTTACGTCATTTTGCTATTTGCGTACATTTCTTTCTTTGTATCGTTATTTGCGCACGTTTGAAATTATATAACACAAAAGTTGAATAAGTTACACGACGCGGAAAATGGAAATGTGTTTGTGTTTCAACATTGGCCAAACATAATCCTAAGAATAGCAAAAACTATGCAACCTTACTTTTCGATTTGATATAAGAATTGCAAAACAGAATTTTGAGTATTTCGGAAAAAAAATAAATATATTTTTCTATTTCTTATGACTTTATTTACATTCCATATGGATAGACGGCGAGAAAGTTTTCAAATCTAATACATAGTCTTGCCTTATGATATTGAATTTTAATAGAAATCTGATCACGTCTCCCGCCTCTTTGTTGGCTTTTTTTAAAAAATCCTATCTGTATAGAGACAAATATCCCTTGCTGTAGAGTCATATGTTATTCATGTTATCATTATTTTGGAAGTACCTATACTAGTGAACCACTATTTTAAAGAGTAAAATTAGAACCCAAATAACAAATGAACACCTTGTAAACTTTCTGATAATTATATTAATGCATTGATTTATCAAATTAAATGACATATATGCAACACATTAGATTTATCATTTCAGCTCTTTTTTTTAAATTTTAAGTAAAATATGTAACTTTATAAACTAATTGCATTTATAGAACTTTATAAGCAAAATGTATGAGAAAATACCTAATTTAATAAAAACCATAATTAAAAACAACATAAATTATTACGCGTTGAATTATGTAAGTATGATTTTTAAACTAGCGTTATTGTTTACTTTAATTTTGTAATACTGTGTGTGTGTGTCACAATTCTGCACTGATATTCAATATAAAAAATAATTATTAGATTTTGTCAATTATCTCCAGAACACTTACTCTAGATGTAAAATAAATTCCGTATGTATATAGGACTTTATTTAATGCAAAAAATGCCTATTTAACAGTTAAAATAAACACGTATGATCGTGAGTAACACTCATCGAAGTCTGAAGGTATGAAACAGCATTTCCAGAATGCAACAAAAAAAATGATTAATAGGAGATAGGCCCTCTCTTTCAGATAAACAGGCCTTACACCATGATTTTATACTTGAAACAAAGGAATTTATTGAGTTGCTGTGGCAATTAATCCCACTCGTTGAACAACTTTATTTTCAGATCTTGGATGGTTCTCGAAGGGGATTCAAGAATAGCAACTGCTCTTCCCATAGCATCTCGGACATTCTCTATAAGGTCTGGAAATGTTACTGGTGAATTCATTCGTCAAATATTCTCACTTTACAGAAATTCATCGACCAGATGAGCTCTATTTGCCCCTCGTTGTCATCCATTAACCCTTTCCGCGGGCAGTAGCTAACAGGTCTAGCCACATAACGAAATTTTTTTCTCCAAGTGGGAGGTGGATATTTAGTCTATCCACATGCGTTAATTGAAGCTAAAATGCATAACAATCAATACGATACCTTTATTTGCATTTCATGTCCACTGATGGGTAGTTAAAAACAGTGTATCTTTGTGTAAATCTGAAAATTGAATTTTGTTTACTACAAATAAAATTTCTGATCTGTGAAAAAAATTTCGACAAGTCTTAAGTATGCTTTTCTCTCATCTGAATGAGTTAAGAAAATTTGCAATTAAAACAAAAGATTTTATTTGTTTTTGAAAAGCTTTTATATGTGGATAGAGGCTCTATTCACTGCCCACATAGAACAGAAAAATGACCGGGACATTTTCACTCTTCCTCCACTGGAAAGAGAACACTTAAAATCACTTGGAAATATTGGGGATGAAAAATATTAACAAACTTTGTTTACAATATGTGGTACGATCAAATATAAAATGTGGATTTATACCAATTTCAACGTAGATTTCAGTAAGTATTCTATATTGTACAAATATTCTATTATTATTTTATTACACTTGTACTTTGTATTTAATCGTTATTGCAATAGTTAAAAGCATAAATGGTAACTTTTCATAAAAAGTTTATTGTAATATGATTTATTATTTCTGTCCTTAATAGAAAATTAAGTGTCTTAAGTGCACAGGTTATAACATCTAGCCACACACATACACACACACACACCACCCAAGAAAAAAAACCTGATTAGATATTTTTTGTCACAAAATAATCTTTATCGAGGATGAAAACATTACATTTATCAATTACTTTATCACAGAAAAGTGGATTTTAGCTTTGTGCCCACGAAAGGGTTAAAATAAAATCAGGGTCAATTGCACTCGTGAAAAATAAAACGTAAGGATCCAAGACCTCATCCATATACCTGATTGCAGTCACAGTGTTCTTTCAAATACATGGAGGTGTGTGCGACCATTCAACATGATGCATGTTCAAACCATTACTCTTCCGTTATCGTGGTGGTTGATTTCTCGCACATTGAAGGGCAGATAGAAGGTTCCATGTTCTATTCTTATGAAATTAGGGCAAAAATATATGTGGAAATTTTGAAAACCAGTGTAGTTAACTTTAAAATAAATTTTACGTACAAAACTCTTGGTTATTTTCTTTCACCACATACTGCCATATTACAAGCTAATATTATTTTTATGGTAGAAATGTCACCAAATCGCCTACATCATAACAGCCCACACTTTTCTAATTTCGAAAGCTACGCCTACGTAAGAATGCTTCCTTAAATAAGATATTTGTAAGAAAAAATCACATGCAGAGAGAGGTGTTAAAAAAACTTTTAATTTTACTTTGAAGTTCCTAAATCTCATTTCTACAACTTTCATCTATTTTATTATTTTGATTTTTTCAAGCATTTTCTTCCTTTATTTTATCTCCAAATTAAAATATTCCTCAGTTGAGTTTGTAAAACATTATTCACTATTACATGAGAATGTCAAAGTGATGTGAAAAGCATGAGAATTAGAGTTACATTTGGTTTATGACTAAAAATATAATAATGCGATGAAGAAATCTTAAAATTCTTAGTAGCAGAGTTTTCCAATCAGTAAAAAATATACTAAAAAATACATTTTAAAGTTATGTTGTCAGAAAGAAAATCTTAAGAAGCAATGATAAAAATTTATTACATTATTTTTACAAGTTCCTATCTCAATTACTAACTGCCATTATATTAGTAAATTTCAATAATGTACAAAATAAAAGCAATGTTTCTAGTTTAGATTGATTCAAAATTTTAATTTGTTCGCAAATTTCTATAGAATCAAATATTAATGAAAATCCAATATAAAAAAGAATGTTTCTGACCCGTCATATTCATGTTCATATTTATTTTTCTTCATTCGACGGAATATAGCGTAGTGAACATTTAAAATTCCTATGCAGAGGTAAATTGAATTTTATTGATTTGAAAATTGTTTATCTGTAATGTATTTATGATATATTAAAAACTCCTTCGTCAGATTTTCATTTCCAATTTATAAAAAAATGTGTCCTAAAAATATCTGAATATCTTACAATTCAAGAAATTATACAAATAAAGAACACCAGAGATATCACGATATCTCTGGAAATAATAGACCAACAGATATAAAATTTGACATACATGTTCCTTTCGTCGATTAGAGATTCTCTAAGAATGAATTTTGCAAAAATTGACCCCAAGGTTGTTGTAGGGATGTTATAGGCAAAAATTTGCTTTAAACTATTGCAACTACAAAATTGAAAATTGAGAAACGTGTTTCGTTCCTTAAGTAGAATAGTTCCAAAGGAATATTATATATATATATATATATATTAAATAATTTTTTCCGTAATGTTTTAGCAATAGTTGACTTAGAGAAGATCCACGAATATTGGTATCGACTATAAGCAAGACAATGTCGTAAATAAAGGATTTTCTCAAAGACTTTTTTGTAGCGGGGTGGACTTTGCTTCCAGAACTCTTCGAGAAGGTAAACGTAATCAAAATCCTCCCTCCCTATCATGATTCTCTGAAATACGATCACCCTCAAGAGATCATGAAATCCCTCTGTCGATAAAAATGTCCACCCTCTACTGGCCACCTTCAAGAATTCCCCTTGAAAGGGCCAATCTAACAAGTATCTGAGGACGTACTGTGGAAGAACTTTTAAAGATTCTGAACACGAATGAAACTCTTCTGGAGACAGACATTGGTAAATATCTTCGAATTATATCGATCCTTTCACCACAAAAGATGCCACTCTAAATCTTTTGAACTCTTTATCCATTTTTTCATTTATAATCGGCAATCCTAAAGGATACAACGAAGAAAAGAAGTATAAATCATTCAATCTATGACGCTTTCTCCTTTCGCCGATCGAGTCCAGCACTTCACAGCATCGTTTTTTTGGCTCAATTCGCAAACAAATGCTTGTTCGATTAAAGACATTCCTCTCCACAGAGAGAACACATCGTCTTCGTAACAGTAGAGACACGCTAGGATGTACCGTATTATATTATTTAAATTTTCATTTCTAATGAAAGACTGTTATTTTCGCTCTGTCTATTTTACCAATGGGCTTCCATATGAGATCAATTTGCAGATCCAAGCATGGATCCACAGTCCACAGCACAGAATGATCTTGCAGCCATCTGTCCACTTCCAAACTCACGGCGCGAGTGGCCCCAAGTATTCTTCTGTGCATCACTTTGGGCAATGGGAGAGTAGATATGCTTCTCGAGACAAGTTGCTCCCACCAGTAATTTGGGAACCGCTGAAACTCACGCGTTGGCTGAATTGTATGATGTATTTTGAGCTTAGACATTTTGATCTTCCCATCGTTCCTGAGTCTTGCCGTCCTGGTTTCATCCAGGAATAATATAGATGCTGCATCGGGCAAAATGTATGAGATGGGACCGTACTTATCAGTTAAAGCCACGATTGGGGCGTCGTTGGTAATTCTTATAGCTATCTGTACAAGAGCCATTTGCTGTAGATTCGGCACGGGAAGAGAGCTCGGCAGCATTGTTGACAGACAAGTGGGTAATCTTCGAATTTTTAAATCCAAAAAAGAGAAATTTTTAAAATCTTGCGAAGAATATTCCAGATACGACAAGACGTGTCCGGTTGAAATTATTACTGATGTGACACCACTGCCTAACTCGATAGCAAGAAGGGGAATATATATATATATATATATATATATATATATATATATATATATATATATATATATATATATATATATATATAAACAGTTTTTGAGAAATATTAGGCTTGCAAACTTGAAATTTGTAAACATTTTCAACCTGTTGACTAGATATCCGCTAAAAAAGGGTTTTTCTTCCAAACCCATTTTCAAAGGAGTTGGTGGGTTTGTTGTAGATAGAAAAAAAAACCTATCTCTAAGCGATTAGACTCACAGAGATGAAATTTGGAAAATATATTTCTTCTCTGTAGTACAAATCCTCTAAGAGCGAGTATTCCTGAAATCGTCTCCGTAGGAGGTTGTCTGGTTTACAGGATCTTTATTTTAAAAAACCCGCTTTAGAGTTATTCGACCTACACTCGTGAAATTTGGCAAACATGTTTGTTTCTTTTGTTGATTAGAGATTGGCTGAAAATAAAACTTGCCGGAATCAACTCCTAAATACTGGAGGTTACGGAAAGGTAAAGTACTTCTGTTTTAGAAATTCTTGTCCTGTCATTTTTAAACCAAATAGTCAAATCTATAGAAATTGTTTTTAATGCATTGTAAAGGCTTAATTGTAGGGCTACTTAAATAAACTTACTTAAAAAAACTAATATATAGTCATACAATATAATAAAAGACCGAGCGAGATAGGTTATACACACACACACACACACATATATATATATATACAGTAAAGTACGATTAACACGAAACCGCTTAAGATGAAATATTGGTTAACATGAAATAATACAACACTCCCGACAAACTACTATGAATTTCCATCCCTTTTTTCTGTTATCACGAAACGAAAATAGCTTAACTAGAAAATATTTCCCTTCTGGGAATGAACAAATTATGAAAACACCAGCCGGATTGGACTGTCGTATTGTATTATTGCAAGAATTCATTATACATTAGATGATGATAATGTGTGTACAACTCCAATTTCATATCCCTTTAAGACCGAACTTAAATACCCAAATCACACGATCGTGCGAGTTAGATATTCTTATACGTTTTTGCTTCCGGAATAATCGTATGTAAGAAAATTCCGAATCGAACGATTGAGTGGGTTTGAAGAAAGCGTAAAGTATCACTTTTTATCAACAGACAATGGTTGTGGTCCGTGTTTTACTTTTAGCTGGCAAATCTAGTTTTATTTTCAAATACAATGAAAACCGTCTTCTTTTTATCTGTCGTAAAAAGGTAATTATCAATATATTTCTAATTACTTGGATACAAATTTTTGTACTAGTGTTTAAATAATTGTAAAATGCAAAAAACATTAACTATACTCTATTAATGTTGCTTGTAGGATTCGGGATTTCGTTAACCGCACGATCGTGTGGGTTAGGCGTTGCTTGAGTAACTGCAGTTATAAAGGTCAGATCTTGCCATGTAAATTTTCTTTTCTTTTTCAATAATGTTGATAGATGTCTAAATAAAAACGAAATATATTGTTATATAATTAAAACCATGTTTTCTTAGGGTTGCCATGGACGAATCTTTTTTCTCTTTGGCACTTTTTAGTAATTAATTTTCTCTTTCACATATTTAATGAGGGGAATGGCATTTTCCTCTTTTACACGGATATATGCATTCATGTCTCTTTCCTTCCCCCCCCCAAAAAAAAATCCGAGTTTTCAAGTGGGACTTAGTATGGTGAGGCTTAAATATTTTATTTGTTTTTAAATAATAAAATGTTCTGATACATTTTATTATTTTTCATGGGATACTTTGCCAATTTAAACCAATTTTTTTTCAGGTCTCTAAAAGAAGAAGAATTGTCACACAAGAAGAAATTTTGCGATTGATGAATAAGTTAGATTGAACTTAGTGATATCTCGGATGATGACAATGCTGTGAAGAAAACCTATAAATCAGGTATACTAGAAGGAGAATCAAGTTCAGATGAGAACGATGAAGAAAAACAAGGAAATATTTGAAATGGAAAGACAATTTTGGATCATTCTTTGTGATGTACCTCCCCTTGGAAGTACATCCCTCGAAGCAGCGTGAGCCAGAGGTGTAGGGTCAACGAAAGAACTAGAATCAATCATTATCTTAATATGACTTTATTAAGATATTAAACTTAAACTTTGAACAAATATAATATTAATAATTAATGAGAGAATCTACGATGACGCAATACGCAATACACAATATAATTCAGACCAATCCCAATAATCGAACCGCCTAATCTTCAAATATACTAATAAGTAAACAATCCTACCTTATATTATTCTGTAATAAACTTGTCTTTATCTACAATGATATGTAGTTTGCCGTTTAACTTCCAGTCGGACACCAATATGTTTATCCACGACACGTAGAACTTAAATCTTGAACGACGAACTTCAATAATCATCCACTGCCACAACGCACGTCAATAGTCTAACATTCCTTTACATTGCCTTTACATTGCCATTCCGCTTACTCTAAGATCCTATATTTATCCTATATTATTTGCATCTCTTCATTTCTCGTTTCTTGGATTTGGTTGGAAAAGAGTTGCCATTAATTCTGGCCCAAAGAACCCAAAGGATTTGTTAAAGAAAAGACGCGCGCGTAAGACGTCACATCTTTACCATAAGAGTCTCTTGAACACATTCATTTCATTAATTTAGCTGTTGTAAATTCTTGATTTCTAAGCTAACCAGGTGCAATATCGAATAAAATTCATACAAAAATTAAATAGAATCGCTTAAAATTCATGTTAGAGATAGTTGAAGCGTTATCAGCCTCTCCATCAACTAACAAAAGTATTTTAACTGATGATGAAGATAATAGAGTGGTGTAATTCCACTCTCAAAAAGATCGAAGCGTTATAATCCACCTGATATACTTTTCATGTTTTTTATCCTGAACATTCCAGGATAAAAGGATTGCCATGTATGGTCGTTTTTGATGTGTTTATAACATTTCAAAGCATCGCAAGTGCAAATTTGAAAACTGCGAAAGCAGTTAGAAAACATGTTGTGAAAAATGCGATTTGTTATTTATACTTGTCAAAAACAAAACAAAAGATTTTTGCAGTAAATAAATAAAGACATAATAAAAGAGTTAATTTTCATCAATAATTTCCTTATTTGTAATAATTTTAGTTGAATTAAGATTGTTTCTTCTGTCAACTTAGAGCTGAAAATGTATAACTCGTAAAAGTTCATATGTAACCTGTTTCACAGATAACGCCCAACCCGCACAATCGTGCGGGTAAGGTCTACATTCCAGTGGGGGAGCGGGAATTTTTTATTATTTTTCCCAATGTCATTGGGGTCCATATAGTATTAATAAACAGAAGAATTTAATACTTGAAGATAAAAATAATGCGGGTTTTAAAGGGTTATGGCATATTTTAGAGTGTGTTCAAAGATAAAAAAAACATCATTAATGCAGATTCCGAAGATGAAAATGAAAACATTTGCTGTTTCCGCGTCATCCGAAATGAGGAACATCATAAAAAGTATGCCTAATTATTTAGACGCACATTCCGATGGTGAAATGAATTACAAAATGGATAATATTGAACAATTTGTTGACAATTTGATGCTTACATAGACAATACAAAGAAAAATATCAAATTATTTTCCAAAATTTTAATACATGTTTTGTTTTTCAAAAAACTCTAAAATTTTGTATTAATATTCAGAAAGTGTTTGCAATTTTTTTGTGTTTCATTGATCTTTATTAAACACATGCATAGAAAAATATCAATGCAAGTTAAATAAACTGTAATTAACTTAATTTTGTTGATTTATAGGTTTTTTGAGATATTCCTTAACGAAAAAATGTTCAGTCCCTTCAGTTTCATGTTAATCGATTTTCACTGTATAAGGAATTAGTAACAATCAGCATCCGAATCGTTAACATAAATTGAAAAGAGAGACACAAATTAAAGAAAGTTGATTTTGCGAAGTAAAATATTTTTCGTTTCTAGCAGCCAAAAAAGAATGTTAAAGGTTAATAATTTTCAAATTGTGTCTTGACACACAACTGCTACGATAAACTGAAGTACAATAATAAATAATCTTAAATCTAATAAAACTATCAAAAATATTTTATCGAACTATTTAAATGTAAATAATGTGAGTCATATTCTAAAGCATCAAAAATAATATTTATTTTTTGATTGGAAAATAGATTGAATATTACTTTTTTCCCTTCGGAATTGAGAAAAATTCCTTCACAACTTGCATAAATGATAAACAAAGGTATAAATCACATCTAGACATATTTCGAGTAAACAAACAGGAAAATTAACTCAAAATGCGAATCTTATGTACTCTAACGGATCTGAATCACGCGAAAAGATTATTTTCCCTACATTATGTTCCACTTGTAAGGAATGGGATCGCTTTTCCATTAAATAGGAGGAACAAAACGCGATTCGTGTCGGGGATATTTCCTTTTACGCGGAACAACTATCTCCAACCCTGTCATTTTCTAAATAAATCTTGAGAGGAAAGAGTTTTGGAGTAAATATAAAGAAATATTCATTTTTTAGAGGACGGAATAAAATAAAGACGTATCGCATGATATATCATGATAAATGTGTTTATTTCAAAGTATTATTGCTCTAAGCTTCAAGTAGGTGTTCATAATTAATTTTTCTTTTTTGCAAATATTCTGTATGATACATCAAATACCCTATTTTCCGTAAAATATCTTAACATACATTTTATATATTTTTACATTATCTATTTAAGATATGTTTTTACAAGACATTTAAGACATATACTTCAAAGGTAGAATTTTTAGGTGTTATTTTATGAAAAAAAATTGACTACTATTCTCTTTTTTTCTGTAGGTGAAACAATAAAAAGGCTTAGTTTCGAGATATTTTTTGGCAACTTATTAAGGAGCTATGTAATTTGTAAAAAGCCTTTTTGATAGTCATTTGTAGAATAAAAACTTTAAATAACGTAGTAGTACTTTGTTACAAACTATTGGACATTTGTTGATAACAGCTGCACAGACAGTGAAAGATAAGTCTACAAATATAATATTTAAAAAATCATTTTAAATATTTTTCTAATATTCAAAACAGTTTCTGGTCCAGACGAATTTTCGTGTTTAGCCTAACTTCATTTCAAAATTCATATGAAATCCTTACTGTAATAAAATATGTACAGTAATTCATAGTTTATAAACATTTTAAATTCTATATGTTCCAAACTCAGATCAATGGACTCTCAACGGGGAAAACTCAATCTCACTTATGATACCGTGTTCCCTGAAGTGATCACATATATGCGTGCATGGTACTGAAGGAGTTAATAAGAGCAAAGTGATGTAGTGCATAACTTGAAAATTATAAACTCATTAAAAACTTATAAAGCAGGTTAAACTGAAAACAAAATCGAGTTTTTTAAAAGAAAACCAAAAAGCTATTTTTTTAAACTTTTAAACTTTGCTTATAAAAATAGTCTTTGTTCTAAGAACAATAGGCTACCCTATAGGTTTCAATTAAAATGAGTGTTCGAAATTTTATGGACCATGAGTAAAAAAGAAAGCAATTTTTAAGCTTCAGGCTGGCCAGTCTGAAAGAGACTTTGCTCACTGATTGCGAGTGCATCGAACGGAATTAATTAAAAACGATAGGTACTATAATGAGGGTACCAAAAGGAAAATATTCAGAAACTAAGACACCAGCACACAGGTTTTGATGTGTGTATTGAATGTATAATATGACCCACAAATTACATTCCCATAAACTCTCTTTCGTAGGTTTTGTATTAAAATTTTAAGAAAATTATTTTGCAGACATTCTAAGAGAAAATGAGTTTTACTCTCTGGATACCAATAATGATGAGTTGACCATCCTGGTATATTTCTTTCAGCTTATCAGAAATGAAAACATCATTGCAGAAACATCATTATTTGGATACAGTAACATTTATGCTATATCATTTGCATCATTTAATTAATCCTAAGTTAATCTCTCATAGAAGATCGGTGCTAGGCCTCTTAAAGGTTGGAGCTCATTGATATAGTTTCGCAGATCTATGAACTCATCGCTAAAAGAGATCTCACGAGAACCATCGCCCAATTAAGAACCGGGCACTTGAGGCATAAAAATTTCAAAAGATGGAACAAGAACTTATCATCCATGCAAGAATTGCTCTTACACTCCATTAACTCATCATGTTTTTAATTTTCCCGCCATTTCACGTCCTCTGACTCTCCTTGGAGAATTCCATCTCTTCAACCATGAGCAACTCTATTCGGACAACAGTGTAGAGATTGCAGTCTGCATGCTGTCAACTCATACTTTTCTTTGATTCCCATGGACATACCACCTTGAATTAATCAAATACAAGAATTTTAATGTATTCCTTAAAAGAAAATGCTCATCTGGATGTAATTAGATATTATATGTCCCAAAAGAAAACGAAATCAATGCGTAGAGACAACATAATACATGGTGTCGGGGCTTAAAGTATCCCAAAGTAATGGCTTATTATTACAGAACTACCCCTCAGAATGTAAAAAAAACTGTTCAACGATGAATTGGAAAACTCTCCGAAGTTTTTTGGGTCTAGTCCAATTGGTCGCACGTGTGCGCATTATTCGGCAATCACAGACAATTAACTTTTTACATTGACTTCATTGGTACAGATATGGACGCCACAGTAAAATATGCAGTGCTTGCTTTGGTTCGATGTGCTCGAACAGAATGGAATGTCGTTACTGAATTGCCTAATAAACTTATCATAACTCCTACAAAATTAATCACGCACACGATGAACAGTGTCTTCTATCACGAAAACTTAAGGAAACTTGACAGTTTGAGACACTTAAGTTCCCCCTTTAAAGTTCTTTAGCATTAGTGGATAGACTATTATGTCGGAGGATCGACATTCCATTCTGTTCGAATACGTCGCAGTACACGCGTGATTACTTTGAATTCCGTCAACCAAAGTACGCACTGCATCTTTTACTATGGCGTTCATATTTGTGCTAATGAAGTCAGTGTAAAAAGTTTATCGTCTGCGATTACTGAATAATATTGTTGGGTGGATGACTTGAGTACCCATCTCTTTCGAGCTACAACATTATATCGGTAGGTATTTGAGTCACTGTAATTGATTGACTTTTGCCCTTGGTTTAGATTAAGTACTTTAAAGATGAAATAATAAAAAATACTGGAGATTTAAGGAAAATGAAAATGTAAAATAGTAAAAAGCATTAAAATAGAGAAAAATAGCTTCAAATTCGGCGCAAGGCACAGAAAATGATTGCAGAATCTCGATATTTGGGTGGGTGGGGCGAAGACGACCAATGGAAATACAGCTAGGATCTCGATCAGTTGGTTGAAAAGAAAATCAGAAAACAGGTTTTTTAAGGGGTCACAGGGGTGTTAAATTTCTCTAGGGGTCTGAAAATATAAACAATTTTCAAACAGGTATAATTTCTTTAAATTTAAGTTAAATAATACGAATCTTTTACACATTACTTATAAAAGAATGGGGCTTCAGAAAAGTATAAAATGCTTAAAATATAATCATAATTTTAAAAATTATAAGCATATGAAAATAAGAAACTTTTCTAAAAGAAATATTTATTAAGTTTTACGTCGCGCATGCTATTTTCTAAAAGAGTAGGTTTAATTACTAGCTATAAGTTGATTTATAAATACAAATGTATTCTTAATACTTTGTAGCTACTTTTATATAAATAGAATAATAACTTACATATTTTAATAAATAAAAAAATACATTTTTAAAAAATATTTAAAAAATTGCAATATTTTACAAATATTTTGAAATACAAAAGATATACAATACTAAAATTAGGTAGGGTTTAAAGAGTATGATGCATTGTATAATTCTATAAAGTTTTATACATCAGAGGCTAATATTTTAGAAAACAGCGTGCACAAAACAAAAAATACTTAATATTTATTATAGAATTTTCATATGCTTATGACTTTTAAAATTATTATTATATTATACTTTATTATTATTATTATATTTATTATTATTATTTTATATTTTTCTGAAGCCCCATTCTATTTTAAATAATATGTAAAAGATTCAAATCATTTAATTTAAATTTAAAAGAATTATACCCGTTTGAAAATCGTTTATATTTTTAGACCTCTAGAACAGTTAACACCCCTCAGACGCCTTAAAAGCTAATAAAAATATAAAAACATGAAGAAAAATAGTAGAGAAACATTTAGTTAAATAGGAGATCACTCGGAATAATTTTCCGATGAAAATTAAGCAGTAAATAGTAAAATTTGAAAAAGGAGATAATCAGGGAATCGAATCCGGTGCGAAGCATCGGGAGCGTACATCTCTGACCACTAGACTACGAGGAACTCGTGGAAAGTGGGGAGATAAGCATTTAAGGGGACTTGGCACCCTTTGAGCAAACTTCTTTATTTACGTATTTAAAAATTATATTTTAACATTTTATACAATGTTTCTATTCAAGAAAATGTTACCAGATGAAAATTTTCATATATTATTCACACAATTTTAAAAATTTAAATTTTTTGAAGAAAATCGGGAAAATTTTAAAATTTTACTCCTTTTGAAAAAATTAATTTTTTGACCTGAAATTTTTTTATAATATTCTTATGGATGTTCTTAACAACTTTAGCGATCGATTTTAGAATAACTTCATTCGTTTTCGAGAAAAAAATAAAATGTTGATATACAGGCTAAAAGTCAACGAAAAAGCCAACATGTCTTACATTTTATTTTTTTTTAAAAAAAGTATTCAGTTTATAGCAAAACGGATCCCTAATTTTATTACATGCTTTATTTTTAACACGCTGGAAAAAAATTGAAGTGATTGGTAAATAATTGTCGAAGGAGTAGCATTTTGAATGCACTAAGGTTTCGAAAAACACAAACTGAGAAAAACCACTTTAAAGTTTATAATTCTGAAAAAATAATTATTATAAATTTAATTAAACTTAAAATACCACTTTAAGATATTACTTATACGTTTTTCTTTAAAATAATTGCATTTTCATATGTTTTCAACACACACATTTTTATAAATTATCAACTTTTAGAGAGTACTAATTGCACAAGAAAACTCAAGAAAAACTTAAAACAAAATTTTCTTTCTATCACGACAGAGATTTTAGCTGTTTTTCTTCTTATAATATTAAAGTATTACATTTGTATGAAAAATATATCAGGAATAAGAACTGAAATTATAAAATTATTAATATAAAATGCCTTAATTTAAAAATTTTACATGCCCACATTTCACAAAGAAGAAAAATTACATTATTGTTTTGACTCGGAAATATTCTGCTTTTAATACTACACATTCTTTTTTATAGTTATTATTTATATTTATAAAATAGATTTTTTTTTATCATAACGCATTTTTTAGCTTTTTTTTTCTAAAAAGGGGCTGTGGCTGAATTGCCTAATTTGTTTTCATATGAAGTTTTATTCAACTTCTAACTTTCCGACATGCACAAGTGATATATCAATCGAAAGATAATAATGCAAAGAATAAGATTAAATGAAAATAAAAAAAACGATAGGTTTGTGATTTTTAGGGTACCAAATTTCCTTAACACATGGAGGATGTAAGTTTTAGGGAAAGAGAATGAATATTTACATGAAGAGGGGATCTGAGAGTATATTTCTAGGTCCGTTGAAATTAGGATCGGGGATATTTGTTTCAAAATCCAAGATCGAGAGAATATTAGAATTATTAATATTATGAAAAAGGTTAGTTGAAATCTTTTTAATACTGACAACATTTTACTTGCGGCTCTGCGGTCAGCGTTCCTCATGAACCATCGAACATTTAAGATTTGACGAAGAATGATGCTTTGATTTTTATATGAGATCAAGCTGCATGTACCCATATTGGAGCGGCATACGTTAAAATTGGTCTGAGGACCAGTTTGTCGATAAGCAGTTTATTTTCTCTGCTCAATGTTGAGTTTCTTGCAATTAGACGGTAAATTTTACATACCGATTGTTTAAATTTAATTCTTACATATGTTATGTGTTGTTTGAAGGTGAGACGATTATCTAGAATAACACCTAGGTACTTAGTGTGTTAATTACTGAATAATGCGTACATGTGTCCTATCATATTAGAGTCAAAAACTCTCGGAGGGGTTTCCAATCCATGTTTGCACAGTTTCTTACTTAATAATAATCCATTACTTTGGGATACTTTAAGCCCGAACACCCTGTATATGACAAAATAACTATATGCGTTTTCTGTGGGTATTTTCACTACACAATTCCATTGAAATAAACTTCCAGATAATTCTGGTTTATCTTTGGATGAAGCATGGTGAATCACTCTTTTTATAGGCGCTATAATGGCTAAGTTTTACAGCTCAGATAGAAACATGGAACTTTGTTTATCTATAATTTTATAGGGGAAATGGATATTCTCCGAATGATAGAGATAATCTGGATCAGACGAAATTAAGTTTTCGGAATACTCTTGAAAGAGTTGAGGGAATACATCATTATCTTTCTAGGATCGTCCATGCTATAATGCGGTGCTCTTCAACCCCCAGGCTATGGACCGGTACTGTGTCGTTGTACTGTGTGATCAATAAATAGATTGATGGCGAGTGTTTCTTCCCTACCTCCTACATAGCTAGGTGCCTAAGAAAGAAATGAAAACTTCTCACAAATATAATGAAAACTGTAATTCTAGTAAAAGACGCCTTTTTTCTTTAGATATGGAATCATATCAGTGTCTTAGCATTTAGGAGATGTAAAACATTGATAAAGCCTACACCTTTCATGAAATCCCTTTCTGGCATTATTAAAAATTGTACTGGTATTTAGAATTATCCAAGTGAAATATTATTGGCATTTGTATTCCATTTTATTTAAATGTTAATGTCCTCCATTCATTTCAAGCCAAATATCTGTTTTTATAAAGAAAATACTTTAGGATATGAATGGTAATATTTCATTTGTATCAGTTTTTATTCAATAGAGTTTTACATCGCTCTTCAAAGTGGTATCATAATGCCGCGGAACATAGTAGCAGATGAAATACTCCCTGGAGAATCTCAGCACATGTTCCACTTTTTTAGCATTCCGTATTTGTGGCATGAGATATACTTTTCTGTTTTACCTAATGTATTCACTGTAACAAATATAAATCAAAATTTTAATTTTTCAAATAAAATGGTTCGAATAGAATATGTTAGTAT
Organism: Trichonephila clavipes; assembly: GCA_019973935.1. Lineage (NCBI taxonomy): Eukaryota > Metazoa > Arthropoda > Arachnida > Araneae > Nephilidae > Trichonephila > Trichonephila clavipes. Next base: position 17,420 of record BMAU01015934.1, read on the forward strand.
ATGACTGAAATAAAAATTCTGATATAATAAGTTAAGTTTTGAAAGATGTATAAGCGCGATTGTGATATTCACTCCTGTTTCATATTTAAATCTGTAAAGTGGTTTTTTTAACGCTCCTTGTGTAAGTGGTTTTATTAACACTATCTTAGACCTAGTCAAAATAAAAGTGGTTGGACAAATAGAAATGTATACTTCAATGCAATAAATAACAATGTATGTTCTGAATACGTTCAGAACTGTGAGCTTAAAAGAGCAAATAAATGAATGTATTATTTTTAAATGGTGTAAGTTTAGTTGTATATATATCTCTGAAAATTAGAACAGTTTTTGACCTCAAATGAAATTGATTTCTATCAAGATATATATCATTTTTTAAAATACCTGACTTGAAATACTTTTAGTTTTAAAATAGAAATGTATTTGCGTGTTCTTGATCCATTTGGTACAAATAATTCGTTTGAATTTATTCCTGTAGAAAAAAAGGAAAGGTATTTTTATTTAGGTATTTTGCAACAGCTGATAGAAAATATTTTTTTTAAAAAAATTAAAAATGAATATTACTTTTCAAGTGATAAAATTTTCTCTCTCACAGTGGTTTTTTATTTTATTTTGGACTTCTCATTGATTTGGATGATATTTTTGTGAAAATGCTGGTATCTACAAAAACAAAAGGTGGAAAAGGAAAATATAGAGGCTGTATTAGGTTTGATTACAGTATTTGACAAAATGTGAGAAATGCCCAAAGCATGTTGAAATAGTATTTGAATCTTTGATATAATATATCGATTTTTTTCTGTATTTGAACATGTGTAACGGGTCTATTCGCGTTCATCCTACTAATAATTCTCTTGGAGAATAACGGGTCTTTAAATATTATTCTATTGAAACTTTCCTCGAAAGAAGAAGACGCAATTTATTAAAATAGAGGCTTATATATAAAGATTAACTCCCAAGTTCGAAGAGAAAGATGTTAGAAGCTAACAGGATTGCGAGTAGTAATTAACGTAAAGCTAAGCATGAGAGCTTCGTAGATAATTTGGTTAATATTAAGATTGACGACTTGGTCAAATAGTTGTTAAATTGGATTCGGGTCGGATTGAATAAGATTAACTTAGAAATGATCTTCAAATATTAGTTCAAATATTGTCGGGACGTGCTAAGAGTAAGTGATCCGATTTATAATTATATCTCCTTTTATCTTTTCCACCTCGCTGTTGCTCCCATATTTATCAACTGGTGGATTTCTTAAATTGGGTCGTTGCTGAGAATTGTTAATACATTGGACTTGTATGGACTATGGCTAATCTTCCTCCTGACCCTCATACAATAATCAATGGGATAGACCAACCATTGCACATGTTTTTTTTTCATTTGTTTACTTTTACAAGTGCGCTCACCAATTTTGTTAATCATTCATATTAACAAAAAATGTTAAATAATATTATGTTTTTCATTGCATGAAAGCTTCTTTACATTTTTATCTAATTTCGTAGTTAATATTTTTTCCCCAAATTTAAAAATTCCTTGATGTAACACATCATTATCAACAACTATAAGTACATTACCGTAATTTTGTTTTTTATTTAATTCATAGTCTAGTAAAATGGTTAAAAATTCTGTAAAACCTTTCTAAAAATGTCAAATTTTTAATGGTCTTTTCAGACTCACTCACTTATTCACTCCCACAATCATCATGAGATCTCAGGAACTGTTAGACCTACAAATTTTAAATTTGGAAGTCGTGTTTTCTTTGCCGAATAGAGATTTGCTAAGAACAGATTTTGCTAAAATCGCTCCGAAATGTCAAATGGGCTTCAAGAGTACGAAAGACAAATATTTCTTTTTGAACTATTAGAGATTTGAAATTTGGCAGCCATGTTTATTTTGGTGTGTTGTGATACACCAAGAATATATTTTACGAAAGTAGACTTCCAAGAGTGAGTGGAGGGTGGGAATTACAGGCAAAAGTTCATGTTTTTAAATTATTGGAACTACACACTTTAGATTTGGTAGGAATGTTTCTTTCTTTGAGTAGAGATATGCAAAAAGATAGTTTCACGGAAATCATATATCACGGTGGGGTAAAAGATTTTATTTATATACAGTAGAACATTGTTTATTCGAATCGATTGGGACCAGACATCCTTCGGATACGCAATTGTTCGGGTAGCCGAAAACCGAATGCGATCCTTGCATTATATGAAACCGGACGCTATAAGAATATTGAAAATCATCACGTGCGAGAAACGTGCTTAAATAAAAAACAAAATAGGTGCAAAATGTCTCAATTTTACCTTTATTGTGGAAAATATTCACTTATGTTTCGTTGTATCATCGTACACCTTCGCTTTTTCGCTACAAGGTCTCTAAAAAATTGATCCGGTATTTGACACTCCGGATAATAAACGTTCGGATAAACGACGTTCTACTGTATTTTACTTCGATGATATTTATGAAGGGGACCTGAGAAAAACCGTGTAGTTCAAATATATTTATTTATTTATTTGATTTTGCTGTTTTATTTATTCAAGAGTTCTTCCGTTGGAGAATAACTCATTTATTTTATTTTTCGTTTCTTGCTTTTCAATCTTGATTGTTATATTTATCCTTCCATCCGTACGAAGAACGAGTACACCTGCTAGTCTACTTATATTCATATGGACTGTCAAATAAATACTTTGAAGAATCCCTTTCTTGTGTGACGATATTTCATTTTTGCACATAGTTAGTTTAAAATATTTCTTAGAAATAGATGCCTTTAACTCGCAATGGTTGACTTTCCTCAGAACTGATTCTAAACATTTCAAAAAGAGTGCAAAATAGATGCGCAGTTGCACAAATTCAACCCTCTTTGCCTTTTAGCTAGATATTCCAAGTGGAATATAGAATATACTTATATGCATACATATATTTATTATTGTGTACTTTACAGCATCTAAATTCGATTCACGAAAGCAATATATCAACCGTAAAAATCTCTTTCGTGAGAATTTACAAATATGCATCTCAATAACTTCTGAGACATTGAAAAAATATACACATACATAACTCCCCCTTATAAATTAAATATCACAAAATCACCAATTCCGTATCTTTGTGAAGATGATGTATGATCGAATTCCCATGATAGTATAAGTGTAAAAAACTTTTTTTCCCCTACTCGCCACGAATTCATCCATGGCGAAACTGAATTGAATCAAGAAAACTGTAAAAAAAATTCTTTCCTGTTCCTTTTTCCCTTCCCCAACCAGGGATTTGGTGGAAGACTGCCCTTTTCTCTCCTGAATCCAGGATAAGATGCCAGCCCTGATAAGCCCCAACGCTGTGCCTTTGATCTATTTGCATAATCCGGCCCGTTGCTATGGCAACCCCCTTTTCTCACGATCTAACGCCACTTGGCGTGATCTCGCGGGAACTGTTCCAGCTTGAAAAAAGTGTGCCAATTCAGATACAATAAGAAATAATAATAAAAAAATAAGAGAGAAACAACTCTGACATGGATATTGAGCTTAGAAATAAATTGTTAGGACCCCTTTCCCTACCCGCACATGCTTAGGGGATTTACGAAACAATGCGTTTCTTCTAAATCATTGTGTTTGTGCTTTAGTGTCTAGAGTTCACATTTTTGGCTAGACAATGGATTTATCAAATACAACAATGAAAAGATGTTTATTAAAGTTATTCCAGAGCTATATAATAATGAATAAAGGAGAAAATAGCACATTGGACTTATATCAAAACATTTTTGGGGGTGTATACTTTTTTCTATTGCGTGCTGAAAAAAAAGTTTAATAAAATTACTTGCTAAGACTTTTGGAAGAGTTAGCATATAAAACGAGAATTAATTTAAGCTACACACTATAGATGTATAATTAATTAAAATATTATTATTAAGCTCTAAGCAAAGTTAAATTACTAATCATGGTAAAACCCTATTTTAGCCCACACCTTTGACAAAAAAAAAATTGTGCCAAATTGCTCCAACTCCTCCTTTTTCTGTATTAGTATTTTACCAAGTTGGCAATCAATAAAGGTGAAGCCTAAAAGAGTATTCAGCCTTTATTCTACATGGATAGAATTTTAAGATACGTTTGTATTTTCGTAATTATTTTTGTAATGTTTCATTAAAAGAATAAAAAAATGCATTTTAATATTTCGTTAGCCGATAATGTTAGAATTCTATTGAATTTCTTTGTAAACATAAGAACCGTAATTATATCTAATTTTGCGTGTGTGTGTATCCTAAATATTTTTTTCCTTACTGTTAATATGTTATACGTTTTATTTTTTCTTCATACAAGAGCAATTACATAAATAGCCATTGTATTTGATCAGGGAATTAGTTCGATATCTGTACGCTACTAATTTCTGGAAGAATTTTGAAATTACGCTTAAGTCCTATGGCCTCCAGTCTAATGTTATCAATCCAACATGGGAAAATTTTACAGTTATTTGACTGAAAAATTCATAAAGATTAGTTAATTAGTTTTTTTTTTCTTTTATTGCAAAAATAACCCTGATCTGATAGTAAAATGTATCGCATAAAAATTTATTTAGTATCAATGTTATTTATTTTGCTAGCATGGATATTTTAAGCAAATCAAAATACTAAATAGATAAATCTCTGTGAAAATAAAAATTCACATAATGAGTTTGCTACTGCCCATCTTAACATAATACAGCATTTTGCAAAGTTAAACAATTTATCAATCATGAAAATGTATTTTGCCTAACTATAAATATGAGACTTCAAAAACGTCTGAATGTTCTACTGAAAGCAAAATATTTCATTCTGAAAAGTTAGATATTACAAAAATTACATTATTCTTAAAATTAGTTGACTGAAAATTATATATGCTATATTTTTATTATTGTATTCTAAGTGTTATGACTCCAGACATATTATTATATTATGCCTTATTATATTATGTATAACTTTTAAAAATTATTGGTCAGCAGCGTTAAAACCCTTACATCTTCACCACTGAACTGAATAAATCGTAAATCAAATTCCATTATATTGATGAAATAAGACATATAGAATATATTTTAATAATGGACTTCCCTTAAAATAAAATTCTTTAACAACTCAAGTTCAATTTTTCATTAGGTTAATTCTTTTTTTTAATCCTGCTAATTTATAAATTCTGGAGTCCTGAAGATTATAGTACAAAAATGAGCTACTCTAATCAATAAGCAATATTCTGGAATTTTCATCCTCCTTTTCAAATATTCTGAAATCCTTCCATTCTTTTTTAGGAAATAAACTACACATTTTCAGAATATGTAATCGATACTTTCTTTGATTCATTTAATTAACAATTGCGAGTAATATGAAAATAAACAATAACAGAGAAAGTGCGCAGTTTTAAAATATTTTTCATGCATATTTTAGTGAACTACTCTCGTAAATACTGTTTTAAAAAGGAAAAAAAACTCTTACGATCTTCTAACTGTAACATCCAAAGATATTTTATAGCTTTGCATTTAGCAATCAAAGAACTATTCTGTATCGAAAAGCAGATAAAAAACTTTAAAAGAAATATCATTGTGTAATATCAGAAATAAAGTTTCCAGTATTATAAATTCATGATTTTTTAAAATTATAATGACTTTATGATTTATTTCTTGTTGATATAGTCTTGCCGGAAAATAGAACATTTTAAGAAACTTTGCAAATTAAATTTATATTATGTTTGATTAAATTTGCTTTTCGGTTTAATAGATTTGAGCAAAATCGAATAAGTAGTTATCGGGCATGATATGCTTTCAAGAGAACCCACAGAAATTAGTATTCTACAAACCCTTCATTTCAAATAAAGCTTATTTTAATCAAACTAACTGTTCGCGTTCTCAAAATCATCTGTAAATCGAAATAAATCTTAGAAATAAAGACAAGAAAAAGGAAGTGAAAAACTACTACTATTACAAAAAATATTTATAAAATAACTAAAACACAAAAAATGAGATGAATAGAACAATGAAGAGAGTAATTAATTCCGAATAGTATTTTACAAATTCTGAACAAAGAAACAGCTATTCTCAGATGACCTTTATGAACTTTGAAATGAAATACTTATGACTTCTGATGAGTTCATACCGATTAGAACTAAGCCTTACTTTTTAAGTTTTCACTGAAATATCCAATGCTTATAAATGCAATTCTGATACATGGATAAATGAATAAATAATTTGTCTTAGCATATTTAATTGCAGTGAATGTATTCCAAGAATGAATGGCACATAGTATAAGCTATGACAGAGTTTGGAAGATGTGTTTCTTCATATAATTATTGCTTATCGTTGTTTTTATAGCATACATGTTTTGTATATATAAAATTCGAATTCTATGAGTTAATTAACAGAACAAAAGAAGTGCTTTAAAAAGTACTAAAAGAAAATTTCAAAATTAATAGTATATTTTAGTTATATAATTGAAGCAATTTGCATAAAAATTAAGTTCTATTAATATATATATATATATTAATATTTCATACAATTAATTTTTTCCCCAAATTCGTATTTTTTCGTTTAAATCTTTAACGGGTATTCTTTGAGTAACAGTTAGACAAAATAACACAAACAGTTCAATGCAGTTACTTTTCTTGTTTTATTATACATTAATAAATTAAACATTCTCACAGTTTCTTTATTCAATATAATACATAACTCATATTTACAATGGGAAAAAAGATCAATTATTCGTAAGATTTTAAACTGCTTCAGAATGAAAAATTTGGTATAAACTTACAAATTACATTTCTCTCAATTGCATCAAATCTATTGAATTAATTATTATAAATGATATCATATCCAGGTTTATTTTCATTAAGTCACATAAAATATTTATTTTCACTAACTATATAGATATGCACCATATAGGCTCAACAAGTAGCAAAATAGCTGGCGAAGGAATGCATGGGAGTATGTGACTATAGAGATATTTCAACAAGCAAGATATATATTTAAGATGCAAATCATTCATGTAAAGCTATATGATCCTGTAACTCCAAATACTGAAAATTGTATAGCTTAAGCAATTAGGCCACAAATGTTTACATAGAACACAGAAAAATATTTAACGGTAAACTTGTAGTAACTTAATAGTTTCTTGTATGTACTTCAACGTTGCAAAAAGTTGAGGAACTCATTCCATAAATATGTTCTGAACAACATCAAAACCGTGTTTAAACTTGCTTTGAATAAGAGAATTAATATGTAATACAAATTCAAAGATATTCTCCATCAGAGCACAAAGACAACATAAATTAATAGGACATTTAACAATGTTCTAAGCAGGAAGCTCAAAATACTTAGACTTCTCTTTTACCCTTGACATTTTGAGATTTTTTCACACTTTCTAGTGAATCACCATCAATTATAGAGTTCTCAGGCAACGAAGACAAAGGCTTTGTAGTATCATCTAAAACCTCTTTCCTTGGCAGCTCTGGATCATCCTTTGTCCCTGAAAGGGGTTCTTTCATGTTATTGGAGTCCAAACTGTCTTTTTTTGAAGAATTCCCTTTCATTCTGCGTGTTTCGTGTGGTGATTCCAGTAAGAGTCGAAGAGGAGGATTAAATTTACTTTTAACTCTGTCTAAATCTGGTTCCATATCTACATCAAGGTTACCATTAGTTGTAGTACCATTGGAGGTATTATTTTGGAAACAGCAGTCGGCGGGACAATAATTTGAGCTTTGATTGCTCATGAAATATTCTGGAAGCTGATGAACATCTGATTCTTCTTCATCTGGAATAGTATTGTGCAGTCCAGTATCTCCTCGGGCTTTGTACTTCTTGATAAAGTCTGAAAAAGGATCCGAGCTGTTTCCCCCATCAGACGAAATTTTATTGATTTCTCTCTGAAGTCGATTATTGATACTATCAGCTGAATTAAGCTCGTTCACTGCTTCTAAGCTCACACCTTCACTAGTTTGTAACGGAGTATCTACTGACGATCCAAGACTTTTAGATCCTATACTACCTTTGTTATATGCACTTGAGGTGTTTTCAAGAGATGTACTTCTGTCGAAATTAGTGGAAGCACTTGAACCAGTGGATGGTTGGCCTCTGGTAGACGAAAAACCAGCTGGCCTCTCAGCGGGCGCACTTGTCTGCCTTTTCAGCAAACTTTTGAAAAAAGATTGCAAAACAGTATCTCCTTCTCCACTTGACAATTTCGCCTCTAGTTGTTGTTTCTTTTGAGGTGATCTTGGTATTCTCCTTGGTGGGTTTCTAGATGTAACAGTACCAGAAATAGAGCCCTCCCTATTGAATTCAGTGTTGTTTTCTGCCGGTTGTCTAAGCATTTGTGCTTGGATAGCTGCAAGAAATTCTTGATCATTTTGTGCTTCTACTTCTGTTGTTACTCTACTATTGTCGCAAAGACGACCTGGCTTCATTATAACATCTTCAAAAGGGGAATCAAAAGCAATAGTCGCCAAGGACTCGGCAAGTGCCTGAATTTTGTTCTCGCTGTCCCAGCCCGCTGGAACAAAAATCGAGTCTCTTTCAAGAAACATCGCTGGTATTCTAAATGGAAAAGAATATATCTTGTGCAAAAGATACTTTAGTAATATATCACAGTTTCTATCCTCTTTCAGCGACAAGTAAAGAAGAGCTGCTCCATACGTCAGACAAAACTTTCTCAGAGAAAACTGTATGAAATCAAAATGTTCATCTATGTACCCATATTCCGATTGTAACATAGACATGTATTCAGTCTCTGTAATAACGACAATTATTTCTAAGCCTAAATTTGTTTCTATCTCGGCAGAGCTACTTTGTTCGTCTAGATTTCCATAGATGCTCATAGTGGGTTCTACATACTCTTGAAATCGGCGCAGAACTTTTGATTTCTGCTCTTCCAAATTTTCATTCGGTATGTTCAATGTACTAATGTGCTTTTCTAAAATTTCAACCCATGTGCATACATATCGAAAAATATCCCATGGTTTTGTCATGCTTGCGGTTAGAATTACCGTCGTATTTGATATGGTATTCTCATTTAGAACATACTTAAGAAGTCTCTGGAAAGATGGATCATCATCCAAGACCCAAATATCCAATTTGGTTTGATTTTCCCCATATTCATCTCTAACATTTAGATAATAGTATTCGAGACCGTTTCCTTTACGATATTTTTCACCACTAGATTGGAGCCTTGATACTAACTGCGATTTTTGAGCATCATTATCTCCGAGAAATAACAGCGATTTAGAAGATGGAAGTTTATTTGGAGAATTCGCCTCACATTCGGCCATTAGCTGCAGCCAAAAACTGTCTTTATTGCCCTTGCCATCATCATTCGGTGGGGAAGTCGTAGTTTCTTCTCTCATCAGCGCCATTTTAATGCCGCTATCCTAAAAGAAGAAAAAGGAATGAATCATGAAACACTGTACAGATATTTGATTGAATCAACAGTTGAAATTGAAACTAAGAAACATGACATATATATATATAATGACCGTATGCAGTAAAGCATAATCTTTAACTCGACATTCAATTACTTACATTAATCTATGTTGAAAATTAAACATTATTCGAATTACTTTGAAAAAGTTTTTCAAACATAATTACAAATACAGCTACACCATTCAAAGGTACATACGTATTATACCGTCGACTAATTCATCAAATAAAAAATTAACGTTCACCAAATGCTGTGATATGCAGCCAATAGTGAAAAACTTTTTCCACGATAATACAAACGCATGCAATGTCGTACAATCTTATTCGCACATACAATGACTGCATTTGGCGACGTCATTTTTTTATAAAATTTTTTGTTTATTGTTTAATTATTTATTGACTGATTCAACAAAATTGGTTGACAAATAATATTTCAGTGCCCTTTTAAATAAGAAGATTGTATAGATTAATGAATAAATGTGTAAAAAATCGAACGTATATAGAAATTATCCAAAACCAATCGAAATACTTTAGTTGAGGAAACCATTTGGCTACATTTTTCGAATTAGCGAAAAAGGTTAATACTGAATGGGTAGGGTCTTATTTTAGTCTACGCCATTATTTAACGTCAACCTGACTAATTATTATTCTCATATTGAATGGAAATACAATGTCAAAAAATGAGCTACTGAGGCAATTTGGCTCAACTGAGTTTTCGGTACTTACGTATTTTCGCAACCTTTTGGTGATATTATATGAAACGAAGCACATGCTTGCCAATTCAGTGCGTACTATTCATGTGAAATCAGGGTTGCCAACTTGGTGAGCTATTTTGAAAGTGGGTATTGTTGCGATAATGCGTAAGTATCAGATTTCCTTCTACAGAATGTTTAAATTAAAAAGAGATTCAGGTACTTACGTATTATCGCAACCTATTCACGACATTATATGAAACGAAGCACATGATTGCTAATTCAGCGCATACGACAAAAGCGAAATTGTAGTTGCCAACTTGGCGAGTAATCTTGAAGATTAGTGATTGTTGCAATAATACGTATGCACCGAGACTAATGTATGAATTACTATTATGGAAAGAAAGACGGTACTTACGCGAGCTTATTATTGTAACCTATTGGTGACTTTATAAGAAACAAAACACATGATTGCCAATTCAGCGCATACAACATATGCAAAATTGGGGTTGTGAATTATCTTGAGCGTTGGTGATTGTTGCGATAAAACACAAGTACCAGAAAGAATAATAATGAAAAAATTGTCGCGTAAAAATTACAGTGAATTTTTTATTTACTTTAGACATGATTTTTAATACTTTCAGTTATTGAAAAATATGAGCAGTTTCAAAATACATATTAATTTAAATAAATTATAATGCTTATTTATTTGTTTATAATTTTGAATTAATTTCATATACTAAAAATAATACCTGCAGAAACATCCTATTCCAGTATTCAAGCAAGTCAATGGGAAAACTTCGTGAAGCCATTGATATGTTCGACATTTACATGTGTATTTCTGTTATAAAGATGTCCTCGGTTTCAGAGTAACGAAAGATTTCTAGCCTAGGAGCCATTTTATCTACTATTTATTGTATCTGATCGACAATGATCTTGCCATATGTATCCATTATAGATTAAAATTTTCACTCAAACAATGCGTACTTAGGGGAAATTTCATTATGTTTTCAATAGAAACAACTAACAATTTTTTCCCACATCGGTATGAAAAAAGAAGCTGAAGTATGGCTGTATTATTTATAATTTGAAATAAAGATAATCTGATCGATGATGGTTAATGTAAATAAATACGTTATACATTTCAAAGTTTATCTTCCAATGTCCGTATATCTTGCTGTTCATCAACCATGTCACTTGAATAAGGTTGAAAATAAAGACATAAATTGCCTATGTTAACTTCCAAATCTTTCAAATAAAGGTAGTTAAACATCGTTTTAATTTAAATCAGACTTAGACTACGGTGTTAAAGCCCAAAATAATTAATGGTAATGTACTCCTAAATAATATGTAGCCCACAAAATTTGAAATAAAAACGCGCGTTACATACCGTGCATGGTAATTTTGTTGAAACCATTTCTGTGAAATATTCACCATCAGTAATAATAACGATAACAGCATCTGGCGATGTTTTTTGAATTAGAGATGCCTCTTTGTTCGGAAAAATTGCTCAAAAATATAATACGTACCATTTTTTTCTAGTGCAAATTGATGTTTTTTTTATTTATACTAGTATTCCTAAAGATTATGTTCATATGTCTTTATGTATAAGTGCTTTTTAAATTGAAGAGACTTGAATAAATACCTTTGCATAGATCTAGCTTAATTGTTTTTAAAGTGACAACTTCATTTAGGCTGATTTTGCTGAAGAAAGAATCTAAATAAAGCATCAGATTCGGTTGCGTTATGCTCAATCGGTTTTACTCGGCTCCAGTTGCAATCATGCTACGGTCGGCTATACTGGCTTAGTTTTCAACTGAAAACTTTTAAGCGTGTGTGAGTGTGTGTTTTTAAGTAAAATTTCATACGCACAATGTTTTCCCATAAAGATTTTTTTCTTTATTTAAAAATTACTGTCATATAGCCCATTTCCACTCAACTTTCGCTAGTGAATAGGAGAGAAGGAGCGCAAGCGAAAATAATTGGAAAAAATGGAAGATCATTCTTATGTAGGACATTGAAGATGCGAAGAAGCGAAGCATGAGATCTATTTTTTAATTCAGTAGAAAGTACATTTAAGAACAAAAAAGTGTCAAAATAATTCAAATTCGAAATTTTAAAGGTTAATTGGTATGAAACATTACCCTTTACAGAAAAGGGATGAAATAAGTAAATCCAACCCTAAATGGGCACGAAAAAGTGAATTACTTAGTTACCACATGCGAAAATGTCGTAAAAGAATACGTAGTACATCCAAAAAATTGGATTATCTTGCCCAGAACAGGTTACAAGTATTAATTTCTATCGTGTGGCCATAAGCACAAACACATTTTTTTTTCATTTATTATTTTTTCTTCTTTGTATATAATAAATTACCATTATAAATTACATGTCACTTCGAATGACAGAAAATTTCATTGATTTATGCATTAATTGTTCCTATTAGCGACATTATATGAAAAGAAGCACAAGGTTTCAAATTAATTGCGTACGATACATGTGAAATTGGGGTTGAGAACTTGGCGATTTTTCTTGAAGGTTGGCATTGTTGCGATAGAATAAGAGCATCAAAATGCTAGCTATCTTCACAAGAAAATGTTGATTCTTACAAATTTAGAGACAGTTGTGCCTTCTATTCCAAAAGACGTCTCCTTTATTACTTTTAGGTTAGATCCTAATTGAACCCTCTGATTTGGCAACAAAATTTAGCTCCAATTCCTTAGTAATTTTAGCGCCTAGTTAAAAATTCTTGCACACAAGCCGCATGTTTTACATCTTTAACCAATTGGGAAAGCATGGGAGCATTTACAAAAATTTTTGGCGCAAAAACTAGGGGGTAAGTAGGACAAATCAGTGTTTATTGGTTAAAAACTACATATAAACAATGTTTCTTATATAAAGAGTTAAAATTAAAAGTTAAAAGCTTAATATATAGCTCAAATTCGCATAAAGCTCACAATTAAGCTTAAGGTATCCGACCCTAAAACCATGATTTTTTTTCAAAAAATTGGTAAATTTTTATGACTTTATTTTATAGACCATTTTATTAACTTAATAACAATACCAAGTAATTTTATTTTCCCTTCACTAGAACAAAAACTACAAGCGTTTTAGTAAAAGCAAATGCCATAAACAAGCTGTCAAACTTTAAAATGCGTTTTACTCGAAATGTGTTTTTTTCGAAAAACTCAAACGGGGACCGCGATAGCTCAAAAAGTTTTGAAAATAATTAGCTGAAATTTTTGCTTATGTTTGCATAACAGTAGAAGTGTTTTGATCTTCAGTATCAATAACTGTTTTATTTCAAAATTTGCAGTTCTTTATATGAAAATAGTCAATGTTTTTAAGCAATTTCGTATAATGACTTAGATAAAGTGCTCTAGTTTTTGTAAAAATTAAAAATATCTTATCCTGAAGGTCACTTCAAATAAGAATAACAAAGTAACACATCAAAATTGAAAATTGAGAATTTGTTCATAAAATCTTTGCACAGAGCGGGCCCCGTTTATGTAATTTTTTTCGTACATTTTTACTAGTTTTTTCCCATTTTAATAATAATCTTTTTTCTTTTACCAATTTTAGGATTTTTCCTTAAAATATACTAAATACATATAAAAATCACAAAAAGATCTCCATATCTCCTTTTTTTCAAAAAAAAAGTTGTCGCAAGTAGTCGGATACCTTAACACTAATAAATTATAAAACCGAAGGACAATATTATTGTTTTTAAATGTAAGTGATTACATATATCTCTCTGATAATATTGCGTACATCTTTCTGGTAATTGTATACTTTAAAAAATCATTTTAAGCTTCCAAAGGCTAGTGATTACTTATATTTAATTCATTAACCTATTTATTCAATCTGCCACTCAAACAATATAATAAACTATTATTGGAAAAATAATTGTTTCAGCAGTATATTAAATAACAAGTGGGAAAGAAACGGATATTTTGGGTAATTCATGCCCAGTGTTAGATGAAGATTGTGTTTTTAAGACTTGTGAATTGTTATTAAAAGTTACTTATGAGACATTTGACTGAAGTTCATTAAATAGTATAATATAAAATAATTTAACTTAGTTGTAATATAATTTTACCAATTAAAATTAGATATGTGTGTGTATTACAGATTAAAAAAAGTAATATAAAAAAATTAAGTCAATTCCTATTTAGAGCAATAAAGAAAAATTTTATTTTAGCTACTTTTTATTAAATAGTTACAATTAATATAAATATGTATATACATATGACATAATCAGGACATTAAGTGCTAATTAATTTTATTAAGTATCATTAAAGTATCGTATTGTCATCCAAAACAATCGTGTATATAAAATTTCAGTTCAACTAAATGCTTTAAAACGTGAGAAAAAAACCTTTTCAAGTTTTGACTCAAGTCGCCAAAAATGAGGCCAACGTAGCTGTATTTGTAATTCTTTAAATAATTAGTTTTAATCAATTAATTTTATTAATTATAATTAAATTATTGTGTTGTCATCCAAAATGATCATGTACATAAAATTTCAGCTCAACTGAGCGCTTTAAAATGTATTTTTTAACGATTGAAAATTCCACCAAGATAATTAAATAAACAAATAAATATATAGAGAGTATGAGTTAATAGAAGGAATTGAATAATGACCAACAATACTAATAGTTATCAAATTGGTAGACAAATTTATTTTGCCATTTACTTAGAGACGTATTATATCTTCAACGCTTAACAAAAAACAATTAATTTATCTGTTATACATTGTCTATAACATTTATTTCTTTATTTCATATGGGGGCTGAGGATTGGTGTTTTACCATTGAAGACATAGTACATTCTCCGGGAGATGGTATCTTTTTTAGTGTGACACCATATAGTTGGAATTCAAATCCCCGCACCTAAATTGACTCCTAGTTTCTTCTTCAGAGGGAGGCATCTAAGCACTGACGATGCGAAATTTTACAAGGGTTTGATTTTGCCATGATCACCCAAGTCAAACAGGTTCTCAAGTGATCTTTAACATGCAGAGTAATCTGTGACAAAGAAGCTGTAGATTTTCTGCATTATGAAAATCCACCGACTTGCGCCGGGGTCGAACCCGCAACTTTGAGCATGCAAGGTCAGCCACAAAGCAACTACTCCACCCATTCATCCTTTGTCTGCAATAAATGGATATTTTTTTCATCTCTTAGATGCACGCGATAAAGTCGCCCAAATGGTGCAACTAACTCCAAACGGCATATTCCTGCTAGTAACTTTTTATCGGCACATTTTTAAAACAGTTCACGGATTTTTCTTAGAAAAATTTCTTTTTTTTATTTCAAAATACGTCAAAGATGAATGAAAACCAATTAAAATTTGTCTTTGCCTAGAACATTTGTTCTGTATACTGTGCGTTGTCACCAATGAAATACATTAAGCAAAAATTGAGCCGTGTCAAAAATGAAAATGCAGAATAAAAGTAATGACAAAATTTATCCTTATTTTCAACTTTAATTATATGCTGGTCTAATACAAGCTTGTTTTAGCTAAAGATTATTCTTCTAAATAAATAAAAAATTGTTCAATTTCCTTTGGCATGCTTAAAAAATCACAGAAATAATGAAACTGGGATCTTACATCTATTTATTGTAAATCAAAGTTTCACTTGATCTATTTGAAAAAGTATGTTTTTAAAGGTAAGTAATAAATTTAGTACACATTGAAACTACCATGTTTCATATCTAACAAATTAAATATTATATGTTTATATTAAAGTGAAGGTTTGTGTATTAAATATTTAACAATTTAATATTTTTATACTAACTGTAGCACCGTTGCTTATAATAGCCATTAAAAAGTAGAAAAAAATTTTAAAACTATTTCAAATGCCTTTAAAACATTTTACGAGAAAACAAAGAATGATTCTTTCTTTTTTTAGAAGATTTACTATTTGTTTTGAGACTATTTGGACGTTTAAGAGTTTAGTATTGTTTTTAGACTACAACAGTTCTTTTCAAATTCAGAAGAAAATAAAAGAACAATATATTTTACTCTACAAATTCTCTTCTGATAAGCCTTATTATCACAGTGTATTTTCTGTTCTTGTAATAGCTGTCTTCTTTGAAAATATAGGTTTTTATTGCTTATATAACATATACATATTATTTTGCATAAAACATTTAGCAAATATTACTGTACGGAATATTAGTTTGATTAATTTATTCCACGAAACGGGAAAAAGGAAAGTTTCAAAATTTTTATTCGCAATTCATAGAGTGTCAGAAAGTTAAGTATGTAAGTATGTATATTTTTACTAGATATTATACTTTTGATGCTCAATTATTTATTCACAAAAATGTTGATAGTGTAACAAATGCTTACAATGTTGCAAAAAAAAACAGTATTGTACGAACAGTACTATACGCATATACTATGCAAACAATTCATTTAATGGTGATTTTTTATCCTAATTGGTTATTAAAATATGAATATGTGTTGTAATATAAAAAGTATTCATTACACACACACGCAATTGCTTTCTTATTATTAACGCTCTAGCATTTGTCTTAGGAATAATGACTGTAAGCAATATATATTGCATATATTTCTCTTTTTTTCACGATTATTTAATAATTTCAGTCAATATGAACATTTTAACTGTTATTATTGACGTACAAAAATACACACATACAATTTTTATTCTTTTTTTTTCTATACATTAATATCAACTATTATTTCAGAAAACTAATCTATATTTTAGTGTTCCAATTTATTACCGAAATACTGTTTCCTAAAGTTTTTAGGATACAATGACTGAACCAGTATACATGAAAAAAAAATTGTTTACAGCATCACTACTATCAATTTGTATGTATAAGTTACTTCATTGCCTTAAAAATACACTATTAAAGCACTTACTGAATAATTATTTAAGTAACACTTTCTGAATCATAAAACACTTTAAAAGATTAACTATTAAATCAAAAAACTCTATATATTTAGGAATAATAACGAAGATTGAGAGATAATCAACAGAATTAACAGTTGATTAGACGCATGTAAGGAATATTTTGCTACTTAAGATGGGGAATTTAAAATGAAATTAATCATTAACTTCGTATGAAATAATCTCGAATGAAGTTAAAAGTAAAATTCAAACAACTTGGGTGTTAAAATGTGTAAAATTCATTTAATCAAGTTATTTTGAAACTATTTAACATTCAGGTTCCAAGATCATTTATTTCAGGGTTATTTAACAACGACTAACGTGTTGTAGACAGGGATAAATAATTGAGTTCCAGTCAACTGCGAGTCGTACATACCAAGTCTGTTCACACACACTGACCTTCGTCTGCGGAAGGTTGACTATTGCGCTAACCAATGTTAATTTAGTCTAATCTAATTTAACCAAACCACGTCATTGGGAGTCGTTATCTTATCAATGAACCATCCATACCGGACTTAATTTATGACCTGGATTTTAGTCTGACACATTTCTAGTACTCAAATATGTCTTGTTCTTTTATAGATGTTTCATTTTGAGCTTGAAAGAATTCAGAATGTATGCTAACAATAATATTATAATTAAATTCATGATATATGATATATATCATGAATAATTAAATTCATGATATATAACAAGAAAAAATAATTGTTAATAAACACCTTTTTTAAGGGGGGGGTCAACAATATTTTTTTTATTGGCTCATTGCTAATTTATTAGCATCACATTTTGAAGTTATACGAAAGCAACTGGCGTAGCTCCTTGTAAGTAATTTTAAATCGGTGTCAAAAGTGAGTGAATGTTTATTAAAGTATCCGAATACATCAACATGACCAAATTCGGATAAAACATATTTTTATTCTATTGAATATAGAGTAATTTTCTTATTTAAAAAATATTTAATTTATTTTTATGCTATCTAGAGCTCATGACTTATAAATGTATTTCTATAAAACGTTTTGAACCTGATATTTAAATTATTTTCTAGAGAATGTTCTGAAATATTTCTTACTGTACGAATATTTTTTGAGTTGTGGTCTATTATTTAAGTAATGGCCTAAAAAAGAATGTTACATTTCTTATAACATTTATTCTATCAGCTCTAAAATTTTTTAATTGTAATACAACTTAAAAATTTTAGTATATGTTCTATATAAATGCATCTAAATGTTTTAGTAATACGATAACTGATATGAGTTTAATACTTTTTCCTCTAATTACTTTGAAGTTTTGCAAAAGTATTGCTAAAATTTCACTTATAATTGTGATTTTAGTAAAATTCAGAATTTTTTTTAAACATTGTTAATTGAATATTATGCTTTACTAGTGGACCCGACAAACGTTGTCCGCTTACACACATCTTAAATTTAAGAATTCCAAATTTTTATTAATAAGCTTTAACAATCTGAGGCGTTTTGATGAAAATTTGTATAAAAAAGTTATTACAATATCTCACGTCATTAGATATACGGTTATCACAATTCGATCAATCGATAGAGTGTGAGTATGTGTACGAGCGAAGTTAAATGTAGAGGCTGCGTGAATAAAAACTTCAACTTGTTTTAATTAAAGATGAAAAAGTTGAGACTCAAACTATTTTTAACAGGTATATTTATTAAATTGTACATAAACTAATGCCATTGGATGTACAATATTTTTGGTTAATTCTTGAGGGGTATAAACAAATAAATTGGATGGTCACGGAAATTTCACGGATTATCTTAATTTAAGCCACAAGTTTTCATTGTTTGATCTTGTGACTTATTAATAGTCATAGCAAATGCCAAGCGAATAGGAAGTTGTAAACATTTAAATGGTGTAGGTGAATCTGAAGAAATCATTGGGATCCGCGGTAGAAGTACAACTTCACCTTGTAATTTTCTACAAAAAAAAGGAAATTCGCTTAAAAATTTAACCTTGAATAAATCTAAAGCGAATTTTAAAAAACCTCTTCTTAGTGCACGTCCTTAGGACCTATAGTAATTATGTGCCAAGTTGTGTTCTTCTGGGTTGCTTAGAAGTGAAACACACACACACACTCTTTCTTTTATTAGTATACATTTCCGATAAGAAAAAAAAAGTCTAGCCGTTTAGGTGGAGTTTCGTCACATACACACGCAGAGATTTATATATATAAAGATATACCGTATCGTGACTTTTCTTGCCGCGAATTAGCAGAATAAATAGCCCACGGCAGGTAAACAATTTTGCGTTTTAAGGTCTTTAAGTAATATTTTTTTTTAACTAAATGCGATATCAGACCGAATTGTGAATCTAAACCATTCTCGAGTACACTGGAACAGACACAAAAAGTTTCATCAAAATCGGTCCCCCATTTAGGAGGAGTTTAGTCACATACACATGCACAGAAGATTTTTATATATAAAGATTAGTACTGATTCCTAAAAGGCACTTATAATGATTTAGTATGCTATTTTTTTAAAATAAAAAAGTACTCCGAACGTGTTCGGATACCCTTACATCGCACCATATAGTAACACGAGGGCTATTGACGACGGACCTCGTGATTTTGAACCATAATCAAGTGAAGGAGCCCTTAATCCAATGCTTCTCAAACTGTGGGGCGTGCCCCCCTAAAGGACCGTGTAACCCTAGGAAGGGGTGCGAGCATATTGAAAATCGAAAACAAAAGATTATTTTAACGAATTATTACTGAAATTAAACAAAATATACATTCTGACGCAATAAAAAACTACAGCAAAAAAAAAACAACATATACACTGATAAAATGTACTTCTAAATGTATCAATACTACACAATGTATTTTATAATTAATTTAACAATACTAAGTTAAGAACAAGTTTATTAATTATCAGTGACCCCCCATGGGGGTTGTCGTACATATACGTAAAATTATATTCAAAAATTAACACTTACGGGGGGTGGGGGGATAAATAAGCAAATCGTCTGAAATAAATAAATCCTTCACACACACTGTCAATGTCATTTTATTGCATTTCAAAGCCTTCGGAATAATTTAATGGATAGCAGTGAACCTAAAAGATCGTGTTTCGGAAAGACGTATATATACGTCCAGGGCAATTTACGCACTAGCTGAGCGAGGCATTTATATACACCCGTGGCACTTAAGAAGTAAAATAGAAGTAAAAGTCTTATTGTAGTTTTAGCGTCAGAGTATAGTATTATTGAATTTAATACGTTATTGTGCGGAAGGGGGGTGCGATAAAAATTATGATTGAATATTGGGTCGCAAGTATTGAGAGTTTGAGAAGCACTGCCTTAATCCAAACTTTCACTCCACATCAACGGGAGAACTGTGAGGTCCGACAAGTTTGATGTGTATCAGCCCCTCTACCCGGCAGGTTTTCAGTGGTACTAGGCTCGATCTTATGGCACGTCAGCCATGAGTTCGAGTCCCTGACGACTAGTCTTCGACCACCACAAATCTTTGTCAAGTGATGAGGATGTTTGGAACTCTTAGGACCCGAAAAGGGCAGCATTACTTCTTAGAAAGGGAATCAAACCTCATTTTATTAACAGAACTTTTAAGAAATTCAAAATATGCTTAATAAAAACTATAATACAAAAGTAATAAGTATTGTAAAGCTTCATTATGCCTATGAAAAGAAAATTATCATTGCAATCGATTGATTGTTTATTAAAGTCGCCTTTTGAAACAAGCAATGAGTATAGGCGATGCAGTTCTTAACTCTTTTACTAATAGCGGAGTATAAATCCAGCTCGTTCAAATGGTGCATTGAGGGCTCTAGATGTATATATACGTCTTTACGAATTGCGATTCTTTTCTTTGCGCTGCTATCTCTAAAAGTATTCCTAAGACTTTGGAATGCAATAAAACGACCTTGATAGTGTTTACGAAGAATTTACTTATTTAAGAGAAAAATTTGCCAAATTGGTCCTCCCCCTCCCTCCCTTCCCCTCAATACACTGCATACGTGTGCCTACGTTAGAAACGATGACATTGGACAGCGAATCTTGTAACCTTTGCTCAGCAGGTGAGGACTTAATTCAGGCATAAGTTAACCCGTTCAGGACCATGATCACATATATGTGTTCACGCGTTTCTCACTCTACGGCCCACGGTATCATATATGTGATTGAGCTTTCCCTCCTCATCGCCCATGATCACACACCAGTGTGATCAGAGTTCGGAACCTTTTTTGTATTAATTTTTACAAAGACTAGATGGCGATAAAAAACCGGGGTTTTTTTTGTTTGTTTTCTAATAATGTTTCATAAACCTTTGAACTTCGATATGTGCTTTCGGCTCCATGTTTTTTCTTTAATTAGATCCGAGATATTTATGAATATATACAATTGCACATGTTTATATTTTTGCGAGAGAATCGGACATTTAGAGGTTGGTGATCTATTACTCTATGGATTTCTGTTTATAGTTTTAATAAGTTGGTTTCGTTTTCTAATATTTTCTATATTCGTTTGCAAATGTATGGGATTTTTGTCAATTTTTTTGAAAGTGTATGCATTTTTTTTTATTAAAGTGAAAGCATTTTCCTTAAAATTCACAATTGTTTTCTTTTGAATGTAGCGAAAATTTTTGTACTCCCCTCCCCATGTTTAAATATTATATATGATAGTAAATTGTACGTTTGCGTATTTGATTGCATTTAAAACTTTATACGAATGTTTAAAGAAAATTAGGCTTAGCAGGGAAATTCGCCCGGTCCCGTGCATGCGCATTCTATGCGAACGTACGGGTCTGGAGAAGTGCTTCTTTCTCCTTACTCGGGTCCTGAAGAGGTTAAAGCAGTGTTTCTCAAACTGTGGGGCGCGCCCCCCTGGGGGGCGTGATGAACGTACAAGGGGGGCGCGAGCATATCAAAAATAAAAGATTAAAAAAAATTATTTACTGGAATGAAGTAAAACAAAATACTTTCTGAGATAATAAAAAAATGCACATTTACACTGATATAATTTATATATCTGCGATATTACGTCATAAAAAATTAAAGCTTCTACTATTACGGTTTCTTTTCAAACCAAAATGAGAAAAAACAAAACTCAGACCCATAATCGAAAAAAAAATTTAGGAAGATAAAAAATTCATCACTGTAATATTATTGTCATCAGCTGTAGGCAGCAGAATGTAGTTGCTGCGGTTTGAACTTCGAACTTACTTGTACGGTTAGTTAGTCCTGGCTCTTATGTATTTGTCTTTTCATTTTGGGAAGTTGCAAACAAACTATTTCTTCTGCGATTTTTTCCTTGTAAAATATTTTTATGATTTTTGGAAAAGCACAGAGAGCTCTTTGAAGGATTACTTGGCCTAGATTTATTTCAATGAGTTATTCCCTAACATATAAAAAAGCATAATGAAAAACGTTTTACATAATTTTTTTGAACATCCATATTGTAATAAATACACTTTTATTCCGGAGCTGTCACGCCGAGCACAGAGTGCACGAAATCGGTAATTCTGGCAAAACTGTTTAATTGTTACCAATGGCTCTGACACACAATGCTCCTGTTTGACAGTCTTAACGTGTGAACTAAAATATATTTGTCACATATCTCCCTCTTTTTTGGGAGTGACAAACGATTTTTTAAAATCTTTAGGTACTTGTTTTGACTGAGTTCCCGGTGTGATAACTTTTTTTCCGAAATATTTTCTGTGTTCTTGAAAGTAGGGGTGAGTATATTTTCTCTTAATTAAATTATTCACTGGAATTACGATTTTTATTTTGTACTTTAAAAATAATTATAAAAAAAAAAGATTGGGGTGGCTCAATAACCCCACTCGATCATTAGTATCAAGTGCATGCCTGCTCCAGGTTTAAAACATGTTATGACTTTAAATATTGAAAATAATACAATTATTTCTCATCGGAATTTTATATTATTGTTCATTATTCAACATCAACTCTAAATGCTAATTCTGTGAGGCTTAAAATTACAGTTCGCTTAAAACTAATTATAATTTGAGCAATGATTAAAAAAAATCATTTTACATTTTTGTAAACATTGTTGCGCTCTTGGCTTTACTCTCCTTAAAATTCAGCGATTATATCAATATTGTTCTATTTTCTTATAAATGAACTCGTGCAAAGAGCGGGGACTTCAGCCGGTATACTTTTAATGTATCAGTGCTGCACAGAGTATTTTATAACTAATTAATTAATGCTAAATTAAGAACAAGTTTAATAAGTATTAGCGACTTCCATGGGCTTGTCTTACAGAGCAAATTTTTCAAAGGAATGCTTATGATTAGAAATTGACCCACTGAGTTCTTTCTAAAAAAAGCTGATATCTATATTTTGTCTTCTAAGCAGCCACTGCATTTTGCAATATGTTCCAATTTAAAAATTAGAGAAAGGAAAAATAACATAAAATAATTATCCTATTACTTAATTTTTTTTTTTGCTTAAAAGCAACATATACAAAATTTAATACTTATGTCATGAATTTGTACGGTATATTATTAAGATTATTGCTTTAGCGTAAAAAAAAATGCATTATTATTGCATTCAGTACATTATTAATGTATAAGAGGGGCGCGATAAAAATTGTGATTGATAAGGGGGCGCCACTATTGAAAGTTTGAGAAGCACTGGGTTAAAGGATGTCTACGACTGTTTCTGTGTTGCCATCCCCTTTAGAAACTTCTACCCAATGCCCTTCTTGAGTACTTAAAACGTCGACAGATTTAACAATCAGCCCCTGAATATACTAATTACAAACTCTAAGCAAGAAAATGTGTTGAAATTCAAATCTCATATGCAGTTTCTTAAGGTATCCGTCTATGTTCGGAACCGTGATTTTAAAAAAGCGCGTAAATGGATAATTTTCATGATATTTAGTGTCACTCAGTTTAGAATACATGCATGAAATTGTTTTAAGGACATTTTGACAAAAACATTTACTTAAATATATTATTTTGGCAAAAAATTACCTTAGAATAATCTTTTTTCCAAATGTTCTCTTTTGGGAAAAATGGTTCTATAATAATAATATTTTGCCTGTATTTAGCTCAGACCTCTCTACAGAAGCTCAACTGGATGGTTTGAAAAATTTACAATATTTTCAGAGTTACCACCAATTGAAATAATTATTGGCGTTATTTTCTTGAAATTTCTCCCCTCTGTTGCCGTAAAATATGAATAAACCCACTTCTAAGTTATATATTTCAAAACTTCTAGTTGAGCCTCTGTACAGAGGTCTGAGCTATATACAGACAAAATATTATTCTAATAGAAGCATTTTTCACAAAAAGAAAACATTTGGAAAAAAAGATTATTCTAAGTTAATTTTTTGCCAAAATATTATATTTAAATAAATGTTTTGGTCAAACTGTCCTTAAGCCAATTCTATGCGTATATTCTAATCTAAGTGGAACTAAATAAAGTGTGTTTTTTTAGAGGTATAGAACTTTAAATTGCAATAAAACAACGATGTATTATTCGATTGACATGAATTTTTTTATTCGAAAGATAATCTTGTGGCATTGCATTTTAAATATGATTCCTGGCATAGGACTGCCACGGGTGGCTCGGATGTAGTCCAATCTGGACGTCCAATTTTCGATGACTTTTTCCAACATTTGTGGCCGTATATCGGCAATAACACGGCGAATGTTGTCTTCCAAATGGTCAAACGTTTGTGGCTTATCCGCATAGACCAATGACTTTACATAGCCCCTCAGAAAATAGTCTAGCGGTGTTAAATCACAAGATCTTGGAGGCCAATTCACAGGTCCAAAATGTGAAATTTTGAAAATTTTCACCCAACGTGTCTTTCAATAAATCGATTATGGCACCAGCTGTGTGACATGTTGCGCCGTCTTGTTGGAACCACAGCTCCTGGACATCATGATTGTTCAATTCAGGAATGAAAAAGTTAGTAATCATGGCTCTATACCGATCACCATTGACTGTAACGTTGTGGCCTTCATCGTTTTTGAAGAAGGATTCCACCAGCCCATAAAGCGCACCAAACAGTCAGTTTTCTGGATGTAACGGTGTTTCGACATATACTTGTGGATTAGCTTCACTCCAAATGCGGCAGTTTTGTTTGTTGACGTAGTCATTCAACCAGAAGTGCGCTTCAGCGCTAAACAAAATTCGCTTTTAAAATCGGGAACAACGGCAATTTCGTTTTGGGCCCATTCGACGAATCTACGCCTTGCTTGATGATCGTTTTGATGAATTGCCAAACCAAACTGAGAATAAATCACTTGACAGCTGTTAAATCGGTCGCCATCTTGGAAAGTAATGCGAATTTAAACTTCTATACCTGGAAGAAAAACACTCTTTATCATGAAAATTATCCATTTACTCGCTTTTGCTAATCACGTTTCCGATTGTAGTCGGATACCTTAAATAAAATGCCTTTCTTAACCCTTTAACTGCCGATTTAAAGTTTCGCAATTTGTCCCCCTTCCCCCCAATGATACCTTTTGGAACCGTTATGTGAGGAATTGAGGAGGGGGAAGAAGAAAAAGCACAAAAACAAGCAAATTGTTCTCTGAAATAAGTAAATCCTTTTTCAAAACCTGTGAAAGTCATTTAATTACATTCCAATGCCTTCGGAATAGCTTTACTGAGAGCTGCCCAAAGAAAAGTATCGCATTTTGGAAGGACGGATACATAACGCACCGTTTGAGCGATACGGATATAAACGCCGGCGGTACATTAAAGGTTAAAAATTGAAATAAGTACCAGAAGGCTGTTGAAAGTTCAAGAAATAACTTTTGAAGAGACTGTGTTCGAAAAAATTTTATTACTTTTTTTTCATATTGTTACGTGAAACGCCCATTCTACATTGAAGCGTTATAAAAGAATTAATCATATTCTTTATTTACATTTGGAAAATAAAAAAAAACTTAGCAATATGAGTTTTCCGCGTTTTTTGATAAAGTGACATGCTACAAAAACTTTAATACTAAAAAGGTACAAGCTTTTTTACCTTTTTTAACACAACTTCGTGTACAACGACTAATTCACACTTGATGTTGTAATAAAATAAACAATATTTAACCCTTTAAGTACAACTGACGTATATATACGTCTTGCTAAGCCAGTGCGTTTATTGCCCCTGACGTGCATATACGTTTTTCCAAAGTTCGAAGTGTTCGTTGCGCTACAATCAGAAAAATTATTCCAAAGGCCTTATAATGCAATAAAATGACCTTGGCAGTATTTGCGAAGAATTTACTTATTTCAGAGTAGGATTTGCTTACTTATTCATTTTTTTCTTTCCCCACCAATACACCACATACGCAAACCTAGGTGAAAAACGGTGACACTGGGGATCGAATCACATTGCTTTTAATCGACAGTTAAGACGTTTATGCATACGGTAAATGTAATGGTTTATTTTAATTATTTTAGAGGAAACAATTTTATTACAAATACAGTGACTGCTCACGTTTCTGATAGAATTTTGTCAACTTGTTCAGATTAATAATTTCTGAAATCGCAATTTTTTAGTAATAATTACGATTCTTGTTACTGCCATTTGTAAAAAGATTCTCAAGGAGGTGAAACTATTTCGAAATGTTCCCACTCAACAATTTTAAAAATAATAATAATAAATTTTGTTTTCTAAAAAACTTATCCTTGAATTTTCCTAGAAACTCTAGAATAAATTTAGAGGATATGTTACATAATGGGTAATCATACAAAAATAATTATGTACTATATTCAGAACTATGTCAAATGCTTAGTCAGTTTGTTAAAAAAAGCATGCTTAATTAATGTAAAGTTATTTATTCAAAAATGTCTCCTAAGTAAATCATTATATTTATTATTATGCTTTCTGCCGCCTATACAGTATAGTGGTTAGTGACGTAGACTAATGTGACGTTGGGCTTGAGTTCGAACCCCGGAGAAAGTATGTTTGTTTGTAAATGTATCTACTGCGTGTGTGGCATGGGGAATACTCTAAATAGTCATCAAGCTGCAAGTCCTCCCGTGGGGTTGGTGGAAAGTGATGGGGAAACCCTTGACCTCCGTCAAGGTGTTCTCCATCAAATTTGGGATACAACCGAGCCAAATCGTATTGTCACCCGTGTGGTGCTCAAAGCTACGGATCACGAGAGGTTTACATCTAGACTTCTGTCGTCAGGCCAGTGCCATGAGCAGCAACAACAACATTATACTCTCTGATACATAAAAGCTAATTTGGAAATAAAAATATGACCTTCTTGTTATCCTTCTATTATTATTTCGATGAAAATAATATTTAGAATACTTTCAAAGAATTGGTTTGGAATTAAATTCAGAAACAAACTGAATTCAATTCAGTTACAGTAAGAAAAATTTCTATCCGTAGATATATGTTATCAGGTTATATGTCTTCAGGTTATTTTATTTTACACTGATTCAATTGTTCATAAAATATATTTCCAACCATCAAAAATTTATTACATAGATACTGTAAGTATAAGGAAAATAAGCATAAATCTGCATTGTTAAGAAGCATATATCTAAAAATAATTCCCATATCTGGAAAACTTCAATTTGAGTATCAATGTATAAATTGCCATAGAAACATATATATATATTCAACCAAAACTAATCTAAAGTTTGATTTAGAATGAAAATGTACTGGCAGAGTTGTAGGAAAAATTACATATATATATATTATAGTATATTTGTACTCAATTTCGACTTTTAGATTTAACGCTTTATATTTTTATTTTTAACTCAAATCATTCTTTTTCCTTCCTTTTTTTCAAAAAAGGTGCAAAGAATGCGCTTATTTATCCATTCCCATTTCATTTCTTTGTCTATATTTCTGATGAAATCTCATGATATATTTCCCTTCAACAGAAAAATAACTTTTTTTGCAAAAAGTTCTCGCAAATTTTTATATTGGATAAATATTAATATATCGCAAATAAATATATAACCTAGAACAAATCCAATTTTTGTAATTACATTTGTGAAATAGTAGTTTTCCAACATAGAAAACTAGAAAAATTAACCAAATGAGCACAAAATTAAAAAAACGGCAAAAAGATCAATATTATTTTCAATATAGTAAAATTTTCATTTTATTATCAAGTCATTACCATAAAGTTTTCAGTGGTAATATTTTTTTCTTGTTTGCAAAAAATAATTTCACTGAAGTAAACACGTTGAAGCTGCTTTCTTACATCATAATAGGAAATTTAAATGGCAACGTTTGAATTCGTGATTTTCAAAACGGGTATAAATGATTTTTTTTATATTCGGTATAACTTGGAATAGAATATATATATATATATATATATATATATATATATATATATATATATAATTGTTCTAAAATTATTATTATAATAAAAAAAAAATATTAAATGGAATTTTTGTCAAAAAATAAGAAGATATAACATATTTTCAAAACAATCTCCTTGTATTAAAAAATGGTTCTACATTAATAGCATATTGCTTATATTCAGTTAAAATTTCTGAACGGGGGGATCCTAAGATATAATTTTTGGAATATATATTTTAGAAGTGGATATATCAATACTTTAATATATCAAAATAGAGATATGTTAATAAAAATGCAGCGATGGAAATTTATTGTTAAAAAACAATTCCTGAAATACAATAACTTTATATTCGCAGAATAAATCTCAGATCTTCACACCTTCTACAGCGTTCAGATACAACGATCAGTTTCTAAAATAAAAGTATACTAAAAGATTATTTGCAAGAACTCGGTCATCCTATTCAACAGCCGAAGTATTCACTAATCGCTGATCGACTTTTCATGGTCAAATAAACATCAACTAATCACTAGTCAAATCAATACTGGCCCAGTTTTGGTGAGCGACTCTCTATTTATGGGCATCGCGGATCTTTCGAAAATAATCCGCTTACTACAGAGATCGTGATATTAGTAGATTTCTCCATTATTTTCCAGAAAAATCCATATGGTTGCCAGCTCACCAAAAATAGTCTCTCTCAAACATGGTAGTCTAAAATGATGCCAACCTGGGTCTATCGCCAAGTTTCCATGTAATCGCCCTTTTAATGTAAGGAACGGCATTGCTTACGAATATTACAATTTTATCATGTAATAAATACAAGATAAAGTGATATAAACGTATTACGCATTCAAATATAAATTGATTACACTACTTTAAGTATTTTTTACAGAAAATTCGTAACAATATCAGTTTCCAAATTTTTTTAGCAAAAGGAAGTATTTTGAAAATATATAATTCTTTCTTTATTTGTTACCAAAAAAATGCAGTTAAAAAATTGTTTCTTTTAACGATATTCTTAAGCCACTTATATATGTATATTCTAATTCAACTGACACTAAATATCAAAAAAGTATTCATTTATGCTCTTCAAAACCACGATTCCAAATGTAGTTACAGAGAAAAACAGAGGGGATTTTACAAGAGAGTACTTCATGCAGATATAGCTCTAATAAATAAATAGGAAATGATTCTGATGCGGGTGAGAGAGAGAGAGCTTGTATAAATATCTATAAAAATAAAAAAATAATAAATTTTATCTTCACAAACAAATTTTTAAAAGCTTGTAATGGCACTCTATTTTTTTTGAAGTTCAACCAAACATACTTTGAAAAGTATTAACTTATCAAATTACAGAAACATTTTTTTCTTCTATTATAAATATTTATGATCTAATAAACATAATCTAATTTATATAGATAACACGCTAATACAATTACACGAGCAATTATTGCGAAGTATTCCTTTTTTTTAATTTAACTGTTAAAAGCTTCTCTACTAAACATACCTCGTAAGATAAGGAAAATTAGCCTTTTTTTGACAGATATCAAATTAAATTAGTTTGACATCCGATTACACTGATTACTGGGTCCGTGCACGATAAGCACATGATTTATAAAATGTTCCGAAAAATTTTATTCTCCACATCATCGATATAATTTTTTTAAAGCAGCACAATGCAGAAGCCTTAAATTAACAAACACTCATTGAATCGAAATCAAAGATCTTTTGCAGAAATAATGCTACAATTTTTATGAAAGAAAGAAGAAAGAAAAATATTTTTATCTTGCCCTTAATGTAGTGTTTCTCAAACTGTGTGGTGTGATCCCCTAGGGGGCATGATAACTCTGCAAGGGGAGCTCCAGCATATTGAAAAATCGAAAACGAAAGATTATTTACAAATTAGCTAACTTACTAAAAGTAAACGAACAAAATATATTTTTACAAATTACACATCATTTGTACAGTTTATAATTAATTCCTTAACTTCCGATTAAAAGTTATTTGATTCGTTCCCAAATGCATCCCTATTCCTCGTAGATACGTGTATGTGATGTATTGGAGGGAGGGAGAGTTAGAAAAAGAAATAAATAAACAAATTTTCTGAAAAAAGTAAATCCTTTGCAAACACTGTCAAGTTCCTTTTATTGCATTTTAAAGCCTGCGGAATAATTTCATGAATAGCAGTGCACAGAAAAGGTTGTACTTCGGAAAAACGTATGTATACGTTCGGGGCAATTATTTCTTTGGCTGAACGAGATATTTTTATACGCTGGTGGCTCTTAAGAGGTTCAACCCTTATTGTACCTTCAGCGTCAAAGTACAGTACTATAGAATTCAATAGATTGTTATTATATTAATGTATATTATATTATTATATTGTTATTATATTATTGTATGTTATATTAATGTATATATATGTCCTGAGCGTGTAAGGAAAATTATGATTGAATATTGGGTCGCAAGTATTAAAAGTTTGAGAAGCACTGCCTTAATGTGAAGAATAAATATAAAAAAAGTTGTTTGGTTGTAAAATTTGCATACGAAATATACTGGTTAGTGATCTTTCAATAACTAAAAATTTTTCGAATCAATTGACAAATACCGTATTTATTCGAATCTAAGCTACCATCGATTTTATGCCGCATTCCCACGACAAGTTTTTAAGAAAAAATAAAAAGTTGTGTAAAAGATTCATCGATATTCGTTACTTAAAATTTTCAAAAATTTAAATAAGGAATAATAAGAGGTTAATAATTAATTTATTTTACCAGTCTTAAGATGACTACCTACCTTCGAACCCAATCTTTTAGTAGAAACAAATTTTTGAAACAAATTAAGTGTTTTTAGGAAGAAAAAAATATGTATATGCATAAAAAATTTTAAATAAATATTGTACTTTTAGAAAAATTGGTGGTTTTTAAGGAAATTTTACTAAATTTTTACGAAAACGGGTAACACTATATAAAAAGTTCTTATTCAATTATCATAATTTTCTTTATACACAACATAATATTGCGATGCTCTTCAAAATGAACCAAATTCTAAGAAAAATATTAAAATACAAAACAAATTACAGACAATTATACATAATAATATGAAAATTTTAATATTTTTAAAGTTTTTTCTTTATAAAAATTACCCTAAATGAAAAACATATTTAACCTACAACAAACATATGGTCCACTTTATGAAAAATAGTATAATAAACATTACCAAAAAATTTAAAAACGTTATCTGGTTTGGTTCTTAAGATATCATGGTATTTGGTAAGGAAAATTTTGCGATAAATACATAATTACATAATTTTGAGAAAAACTCATTTAGAGTTTTATCTTACTGCCCTTTTGCATAGAGTGATGTTTTTTTTAAAATCACTATAACTTTATTTCTATTTCGAGTAACGGAAAAATAAAAACTGTTTTGGAAAGAAAAATGTTCAAACTATAAGATTATGAAATAAAAAAACATGCCTTATGTAGACAAAAAAGACATTTTTAAGGTATGCAATCCCCTTAAAAACTTTTAAATACATGAATGAACCTTTAAATACTGTAACCGTTAGTATCATGTCTCGAAAACGATTGGTCACTACCATTGCCACAGCTGAGTTCGGAATAGGGGCTTGGAGTCCTCATTGACCCGCACGATGTCGTTTACCGTGTCATACAATGGATTTGTTTTGAAACGTTTTCTTTAAGAATTATTTCAGAAAAATATAGAAGAGAAAATTATTAAAAACTGTTGAGAACACTTACAAGCAAAAACTGCATCATTTTGCTTACGCCATCGATGAATATTTGTTTCATCTCAGCCAAATTTCCGATGGCCAATGCTCTGTTTTCGCTTTTTCTGCATATAAAATTGCGTCCCTTTTCATATTTTCATCATAGTGAACTCGTCTTGATTTTATTATCGATATCTTTGTAGTTCATCTTTGTGTTCGATAAGTCATCGACGCAAGTGGCCACAATGGAGGGTTACATTTTTCCTTTTGAAAAGGGTGGAAACTCAACCCCCCCATCAAACAAATGTTTTGCCTTCCGTTCTAAGCAGATGTTTTGCCTTTCGATTTCAGTTGCATTATCACTGGAAAAGTAGTATGGCTTAGATTCTAATAAATACGGAAGTACTGCTTAGTTTAGTGTGATTTCTAAATTCAAACTGATTTGATTCTCAAATTCCTTCTTCACATGAATCACTGAAAATGATACTAAAAGTGATATGTAGTAAGTAAATAGCTGTATCTTGTATACACTGAAATACGTTTAACGCGAAAACGCTTAAGACGAAATATCAATTAACATGGAATAACACAGCAATCCCGACAACTACTATGTATTTTCACGCATTTTTCTTATCTTCTCTTAACGCGAAATGAAAATCGCTCTTAACACAAAAATATTTTTCCCATTATTTAATGAAATGTTTGAGAAAGGTTTTGTAGTATTCACCTGTCCTACTGTATCACCGGAAGAATTCATTGCAGTAGACGATGATACTGTGTGTGTACAGCTTCAATTATGACAAAGACATTTTGTAGTTTGCTCTAAGCTCCAAATATATCATTGAGATTTGGGAGACGAAAATAAAATGAATCATGCAGCTCCTGCTCCCGCATCGTCCGAAATGAGGAACATCATGAAAAGTATGTACAGTTATTTAGACGCCCATTACAATGGCGAAATTAATAACAAAAGGGATGGCATCGAACAATTTCTTGACAATTTGACGTAAAGGAACATATCAGATTATTTTTCAAGAACTCAATAAATGTTTTGCCTTTCAAAAAAACTGAAAATTTTCTATTAAATTTCATTACGTTCTTGTGAATGTTTTTGTTTCAATGATTTTCACTAAGTACGTGCATATATACATATCTATGTAAATAAAATTATAATCTTAATCTTGTTGAACATATGATGTTTTACTTAAATATCCTTTAACACGAAAAAATATTTTAGTCCCCTCAGTTTCTTGTATTACAATATTTTCACTGTACATGTACTGTATAAATTTGGATAATCTTATACACTGTATAAGAATATATAAATATGTATACTTCTGAATAACTGATTACGTCAATTGGACCAGCACATCATATACTTTGAAAGAATCAAATTTTAATTTTAGTTCTAAAAAATAGTGCATATAGTGCTAAAATTAGTGCTAAAAATGTATAATACTTATATGTTTGTTGATAAAAAGTCCTAAAATACGAAAAATAAAAATGTAAACAAATGACGACGCCCCTTTTTACATACATTAAATGTGTAGTTTCTCCTGTGTTTGATCTATATAAACTTTTGAATTTTTTTTTCATTTGAATGAATAATAAATACATCTAAACAGGACACATGTGCATAGAGTGATTAAAATATGTTTTGATATATAATGTCTAATTTTTTAGAGAATATATTTATATGTCCAAAAGAAAATTAAAATTTTAAGGTTTTATGATTATTTTAAAGAAATTATGCAATTCTCATTCATTAAAAAAACTTGTCATTTAGTTTGATATATTGCTTTATATATGTGTGTAAAATGTTTGTATATTCAAGAAATATTTTTGTAAGAAATGGTACCTACATGAAAATATTACAAGATCTTGAAAATTATGTTCATGTTAACAAAAGCAAGGGGGGAAAACATATGAATTTAAAATTAATTTTCTAACTCTAGAAAATGACAAAGAATTATTATTAGGCTTAGAAAAATAGGCAAGCAAGTACTAATCAAATGTATGATGTGGGAAAACATTGTTGTTGTTTTTTAGTTTTTTCACTTTTTCTTAAAGGCATATTCTTTTTGCATTTAGGTACATTTTTAAAAAAAAATGTGGCACTACATGATACCAGATTTTTTATACTTGTATACAAGATGCCTATGTATATATTGAACCTAACTTTTTTTTCTATTTAAGTACTGCCTAATTTTTTAAAAATGGTTTTATGCATAAAAAAATCAGAAAAATAAAAATTTTCCAAATTTTAAAGTTTTATAATTTTTTAACAGAAACTATACTAAAACTTTACTAAAAAAAACAGGTTCACTGTATTTTGTGTATTGTTTTATATGTGTGTAAGAAATATTTTGCATAAAAAAATATACTTTTTTAAAAATATGGTACCTAAACATAAGTATATATTATGAGTTCTCAAAAATGATGTATTACTGAAATTAAGTTGGAAAAAAAACACTTTTAAACTATAAAGTTATTTTTATATTTCTACAGGATAATTAAATTATCTTTATAAGGAACATAAGAAATCTAAGCTCTATTAGAAATTGTAAATGACATATGTCTCATAAACAAAGGGTCTAAATTTTGGTATTTTACTCTTTCGAGCATGACCTGGTTCCCTTAAATGCAACTATAAGGCTACCGGCAATATATGTTATGATTTTGAACTATATTGAAGTGAAGAGGACGATGTCTGAGAC
The DNA here is from genome assembly GCA_019973935.1 of Trichonephila clavipes. Taxonomy (NCBI): domain Eukaryota; kingdom Metazoa; phylum Arthropoda; class Arachnida; order Araneae; family Nephilidae; genus Trichonephila; species Trichonephila clavipes. Next base: position 52,164 of record BMAU01015934.1, read on the forward strand.
GATGTTTTTACATTCAGCCATATATGGATAAGTTTAAAATGTTCCCCTAAACAACGGATCTGTAGTGGAAACAGAATTCGAGCCCACGAATCGCCAAAAACAACTCCAGTCACAGTTTTTTTCCCAATAAGTATCTGATATTGAAGCCAATAAGAATCTGGAGTAAGTTTAATTGCAAAGTTTGTGAAATAACTCTAGATTCATCACACAATTTACTCTTAGAAGTCCCTGTAAAACGGAATTTATAACATAGGTAATAATCAAGCAGAGAAAGCGTGTAACCACATTTTGTAAGAGAAAAAAAAAAGAATTCTTAGTAAATTTTAATATTCATAGAATTAATATTGGACATAAGAATACAAGAACTGGTACGACATTTCCTTGATAATGAAGCTACCCTCTTGCTTTGAGTGAAAAAGTGTATTGAAATTGTTTTGCAATAATGCATTTCGAAACAGAATTTTCGATTTTTATTTCCAACAGAATTTACTACTTTGGTGCTTAAATAAAAAGGACGCTCGTAAATGCGCTTGATATTTTATACTTGAAAACTCTAAATCCATTGAATATTTATATCTTTGCTATAATTATTTAAAACCTAAGCAAACTAAATTTGTCAAAAATAAAAAAAAATAGTTTATTTAAGAAATAAAAAAATCATATTTCAATGTTTATTTCAATACTTAGTTTATTTGAGAGAAATACATAATTTTATACAACATTTTTCTCAAATATAACTTTCAAAAAACAATAAATGAATTAGTTTCCTTGAAAAATAACTGTCTTGAAACAGTATTTACTTATGTTAGGAAAGGTTGCTTTATTAAAAATATATATGAATCATGTGTGTGTTAATTCGTCGAATTACTAAAGCATTCGAATTAAATAAAAAATGTAGTTTTCTCAATTTCTCAATAAGACAGATTAAAAAATTACATTGAATAATTGCAGAGGGAAATTAAATAATTAAGAGAAATTTTTTACTGAACTATTAGTATTACTTCCTTTTTAAATGTATACAAGTTTCATTGAGAATCAATAAAAATTTAGTTTACTTTCAATTTTCAACTAAGTGGGAAATTTTAAAAACGTATAAAACGTTATTTTGGGTTGTAACATAAAATTCGAACATTTTATCAAGTTTGAGAGAATTAAATTTATTATATTATTTTAATAAAAATTCAGAAAAAAATTCAATAATTTTCCTAATAATTTTCTTTTTATTTAATATTAATCGAGTGAAAGATTAAACGAAACAGATTATTTAATCTTTGTAAGTATGACATTAAGCACACAATCCAATCCTTCCAAACTCAATAGAATAATCTTCCATTCACATTTCAATTTTATTTTTTAAAAAAGATAGTTAAATTGATATAAAAATTACATTTTACTAGAAAGAAGAAATTATCCATTTTTATTTGCTACAGCCATCATTAATTCAAATTATTCTCATTGATTTTTAATTGCTTTGAATAGGAAATGTATTCTAACAGGAAAAATGAATGACATTTTACCATACTTTCCTTAATGTAAAGAAAAAACAGAATTATGTTAAAAGGCCATGCACATGTAATGTTCAAAAAGTTTCATAGCTTTTTAATAATATATAACGTTTTTGTGTATTTTTATAAAAGTATAAAACACTTATTATAATTAAAAAATGATTCTACATAAAATTCAGTGTTCATCAAATTTGGAACTTGATCACACTTAAATATTTCCTCATACATATGTCAATATTATCTAATAAAAACCAGCAAAGCAGAATATTTTCATGATTTATAATTTCATTTCATTTTCTAAAGGAATATGATCTAGACGAATCAATGCAAAATTTATCAACAGTGTAAGCTGAATATATTACTGACGCACACAATGATAGAAGTAAATTAAAAAATCTATATAAATCATTGTGACTTTATTTTTGAAAAATTTAAAATTATATCTTTTTTATAAATCATATTTGAATTTGCTACTGCATATAGTTGATAAAAAAGTTTTCAAACATAATTGCTTATTTATAATTATCTTATACGTATAAGGTAGAAAACTATCAATTTTTCTTATGTATCATTAATTTTAAACTTGTAGTGAAAGGGCTAATAACACAAAGGTGATTAAAAACTGATTAGTTTTATTTTCTGTAAATATTTAACCTTCCATAACCTATAGAAACTTTCAATGAACACTTTCAAAGATATGGAGTAAAACTATCACAGCCTGTTTTGTCTAAAAGTATTATATTTCTGAAAATATTATACTTTTATACAAAAGGTGCTAAAATATTTTATTAATTAAGGAAATATAGTGGAACTGAAAAAACATATTTAAATTTTAAAATTAGGAAAATAATTATATTTTACTTTTATTGAAATACAGTTTTAAATGCCACATTTTTATTTTTAAAACTTTATCATGAAGAAAATCATTACGAGTTTTTTTAAGTACTAAATTTAAAACATATCAATGATAAAATTATCATTGTGTATTAAATGCATCCTTATAAAATATGAATGAATCAAAAATAAAATGATTAAATGCATTTTTTAAAAAAAAGTTTTTCTTCAATTATAAAATAAACCATGACAGTAAGAATTCTTATTTTTATTAGAAGGTGTACATTAATGCTATGTTTAAGGCAGTAGTAAATTCTGAAGCCTACAGATTTAATAATTTTATTAAGTACAAAATAATTATTTAAGTAAAAATGAACATTTTAAATTTTAAAAAAAATCATGGATCTATTGCATTTGTCAGTTTGTTTTTCATAGCCATTACAATTATATAATTTAAATGATTAATTGATCTACTAAACATATTGAAGAGGCAAAAGATAGTGATGTCACTGTTAGTCTCATTGATAACAGAAATTACTACAATATTGCTTACTCATACAACCTTTCAGAATGGAATAGTGGACTACACCTATATTTTGGATCGATATTAGAAAAGTAAAACATTGAACGAAATCGACAAAAAAATGACCCCTTGTAATAAAGAAAAAACTAAAATAAAGGTAAATGAGTTAAAAATAAAAGATAAAACTATTAAGAGAAATAGAACAATCTTTGTTTAAAAATTCGAATCTCATATGGCATGAGAAACAGCTTTTGAATGTTGTATTGCCAGAGAATATTCTCAATATGTCGCCATATTGGAAAGTTCACAAATCATTGCCTGATACATAGTTAATAAGAATAATAACTCAAGATGAAATACTACTCACAGAAATAGTCCTTTTTCATTGTTGTGAATAAGAAGAGGAAGAATTACGGTATATGTGTGAAAGAGTATCAAATCCTCCCAGAATCCATAGTTGATAAATTATAAATCGCGGTAGTTTTTATCTCTTCCGATAGATGGCGCAACTGCTCAGAAAGTAACAATAAATGTTTTAATTCATTTTATTTGTGTTTGTACAATATAGATGGCAGCACATCCTTTAATATAACTTCCCTTTTAGGGCCTTTTCACTCTGAAATATAACGCAAACTGGTCTACTATTAACATAAAAAATTATTTTTAGGAAACATGTGACCGATTATTACTCCAAATAATTATGAAAAACTGAAGCATTTTTTAAAAAATAAATTCAGACCCATTAGTCTCGAATTTTATGATTTTCAAATAAATTTTGTAGAATACTTCAAACAAAATTTGAATTATTCCTAAAAAATGAGTGAAATATTAATTTGTCATCTTAAATTATACATCTTACCATAAGTCCACACATAAATCTTGTTTTTAAGTTTATGTTCCTCTTCTATTTTATAAATCATGAATAACATTTGCTTGGAATTCATTATTCATTTTAAGTTGTTTCTCTACCTGTCTACTTGAATTGAATTTTTAAAAAGGTACCAATTCACAAAGCTATGCATTGAATTAATAACAAATTAATTAATTCATTTTGAATATTTACTTTATGTTCTACACTCAAAACATAATGAAATAGGAGCCATTTATTCATTGTGTATAGTTTATATTTTATGAATATCGATTAAAATTTCGTACTTTCCATAAATATTTAGCGTGCTTGCAAAAAAAAAAAAAAAAAAACGCTGAAATTTTAAAGGACTTCTAATAAATATATTTAAGACAACACGGTACCCTTTTTCAAAAAAATTTTTTGGAGACAGTTACAGCAAAAATAATTGATGTTTTATATTTAGATTATATTATTAAGCTGACTCTGTAAGCAAAAAGTCAGTTTGACCAGCCATTATTTTACAATTTTAAAAAAATTAGGAATTTTTGAAGTTTTTTTCAACTCTTATAAAATACTCATTTTTTTAGTAATTTTAAGTTATTTATGATTCTTAGATTATTACAAACAATATTTAGTATGGATTTGAAAATCTATTCCCTTGTTGGTTTTTAATAATTATTTTTCTAGAAAAACCTGGAAAAAACACGAAAATTTTTAAAATATCAACTTTAGCATTTTTTAGAAAAGTAACTAGAGTTCTCAGCCCTAAATCCATACTAACTTTTATAGAACATACATTTGGGAGTATATACAAAAAATTCAAGGCTCTTTCTTGAACAGGAAAAAAGCCTTAGGGATTAAAAATCACTTATACCTTCAAAATTAAAAGTCTGAGAAAAACGCATTTAAAGTTTGTAAAGTCATAGAACAAAAACTTATATTGCCCGTAAAACTCTAATTTTTTAATATGTTATTTTCCAATGTAAGTTCTACATTAAAACACTATTTTTTTTAAATATGACTGAAAATTATATTTTTAAATCAAAATATATTTTTGCATAATATTGATAGCATTTGTTAAGACGTCAGTTTATTCCGCTTTATCTTAACCTAATATTTCACCAATGTTTTGAAACACGAAGCATTTATGTACAAAATAATAATGATACTAACTTAAGCTAAACATAGTCAGGATTGCTCATAAAATTTAATTTTTTTCAGTTTTAAATTGGGGCAGTTTAGGAAGTTTTACCTCTTGTCGTACAACTTTAAAACACTAAAATATAGTGCTAAAATATGTTTAGTATAATGTAGTTTGGTACATCAAGGAAATATTCAGTTATATCTGCACCATTTGAATTCAGAATACTTGTATTCGGAAGTCTAATTGCAGAATCAGCTGAGGACTGATTTTTGGATACATCATTTTCAGTAGTATTCCATCTCTTCGTAATATTGTTTCTCACAAAAACCTAGAATGCATTTGCCATGGCATTTTATCTACAGGAAATAATTAATGATAAAGTTTTTAAGTTATATAAACTATTTTTAAAGCAAAAATTGGCCATGAAATTAATCTTTATTAATTAATTATGAGAACTCAAAAAACGCAAAACATAATCGAGCAGAAAAGATTTTAGTAAAGAAAATTGGAATTGATATCCATTTCTAACTAAAAGCTCAAAAATATTTTTTTAATTAATTCGACTTAAGTGTGAAAAAATGCTTTAAAAGGAAACCGAAACCAAAACCATAGCTCATAAAACTTCAAATATCTTAAAAACTAATTTGCTAACAGACTTGAAATTTCGTGGCAAGCATCTCAATGATATGGGCCACCAAAACATGCAAAAAATTTTCGGTAAAAATGAAATTTTTAGAATATTTTTAAATGCATATATATATATATATATATATATATATATATATATATATATAATTCGTATGTGTACTTGTATGGGACATATGATAAATATTTTGTTAGTATTGGAAAAATGTAAAAATGTTTGTAAATATTGAACAAAATGTAAACTTCCATGAATATTTTGGAAATAATTTCAAAATTTCTAATTAAGGTAACCAGACAAATCAAAATATCATGCATGAATAAAAAAAATGCCCTCTTTCAGAGATGCAAATTTAAAGTTAAACTGAAGCCTCCTACAAGGTTGCAAGTCATAGAACCTTTGGTGAAAAACAGATGTATATAGCCAGCTTATATAGATGAAATAATAAAACATCTCTGATAGTTCAAGTGATATAAAATCCATACCAGACATTGTTCTGTGTGTTTGTACGAGTTTCAGCAAAGTTAAGCAAACGTGGCATGTCGCAGTATACCTTAAGTTTATGGGATGATTGCAATTGACGCTAACTTATGCTGTCTAACAGTAAGATTTCGTAATTTTTATAAAGAAGTTAAAAATTGTACAGATCAGATAAAAACGTGTGTCTTCCACTTGATGGGCAAGATATTCTTGATTAAAATATCCGACTACCCTAAAATCACGATCTTTTTTTCAAAATTGACAATAATTTTTTTTCGATTTAATTTTACAGTCTATCTTATTAGCTTTATAAAAATATCAAGTTTTTAATTTTCCATTCACTAGAACAAAAACTAGAAGTGTTTTAATAATAGCAGATACCATTACTTTACAAAAGATGTCAAACTTTAAAATGCGTTTTACTCGAAATGTGTGAATGCGCGCGTGTGTGTGTGTGTTTTTTGAATAGCTCAAACGGTTTTTAAAATAATTTGCTGAATTTTTTTTGTGTATGTTCTGTATAACATAAGAAGTGTTTTATCCTTCAGATTTATCAATCACTGTCTTATTATAAAATTTACAGTTCTTTATATGAATATAATCCCTGTTTTTTAAGCAACTTCATATAATCACTAAGATAAATGTGAAGAGTAGAAAAATGTGACAAGTTACTCTGTATCACCAAAAATTTTGATTTTTCAATTTTCAGTGGAGATTAACAAGACAGGTGAATCACTACCTGTGTTTCCACACTTTTCAGAACAACAATTACCACTCTTTAACCCGGCATTACTCGCGCGAAAAAAACAAACGTAAGTTTTCGCGCAGGGTATCTCACATCCATGAGTAAGGGTTACATTCTGTTTTTACCATAAAAATTACATACAAAGGGGAAACAGGAAGAAAAATAGGAAATAAAATATGTTTCTTACACTTTTCACACTTGAATTTAGTTTTTCTTTTCTTTTTATTAAGGCATTCAGTACTTTGTTTATACACTACTTCAGTCTTCGTCGCGAGTGAGTGCGATGTTTTTCATTGGATCTTAATTTTTTTTAACTTGTAGACGCATTGCTTGTTGGTTTCTACATTATTTACATTCTTCTGTAAATTTAAATCCAAAACACTTCAGAAATCAACGTCTATTTTGGTGTTTAGTAGGTAATTTCCGAGTTCTCAACAAAATATTTTGCACATTTATTATCGCAACGTTCTACAACACAAAAAATTGTCATAGGCTAACGATTACATTTTTTAGCTATAAAATAAGATGTGATCACTTTATCAAGGATGAATTGCTCCCTCAGTTAAATTGTCTAGATTGATTTCAGTAGAGGGTACGCAAAAATATATATTTAGAATTCACCTACAAGCAAAGGTCCTTCAAAGGATATGGCCATAAAGTCAGCTACACAAGAAACTATCCATTTTTCAAAAAAACGTTTAGAAGGAGCGTTGAAAAAAGTTAGATGGTGGATATCATATACTCTGTACTAGAAGTGCCTGGTCAAACGGATTGTAGCAGATGATAAATGTGGGATGATCTGAATTGTAAGACATCAGCGGATACTGTCAGCTCTCTAAACTGTCTGTATCATATTGAAATCAGAACTTCAAGTTTTGCTTGTTGAGTTTTTCTGGAATATTAAGACAAAAACATATATTCATTAAATCAGTGTTTTTGAGACTTTCAATATTTGCGACACAGGTTTCATTCATAATTTTCTCATCATGTCCCCCTCCATATACTAACAATGTATTGAATCTAACAGTAATATAGTTTGACGCTAAAGCTAAAATACGGCTTTAATTTTATTAACCGTACAAATTATTTAAGTAGATATTACATTTTGTATATAAGTTTTTATATAAAAAAGCCCTTGGGGTCACTGATAGTTTTTAGACTTGTTCTTAATTTAGTATTCTTATATTATTAAATACATTGTGCTGTACTGATACATTTAGACGCGTATTATATCAGTGTAATATATATTCTACTTTTGATCACGTCAGAATGTATTTTGTCTTGTTTCCTTTCAGTAAATTAATAATTTTCTATTTTTGAATTACCTCTTGTTTCGAATTTTCGATATGCTAGTGCCCCCCTCCCCGTAGGCTAATCACGCCCTCCTAAGAAGGGAGCGTAAACCACAATTTGGGAAACGTTCCATTAAGTAGTTGTACGATCTAATAAAACTATTAATGCCACTTTCTATTGTCTTCAATTAGTCGGCCTACGATCCGCACTGACTGTAAAGTGATCCAAAGAAAACAATAGAAATTATTATTTTCATAAAAGAATCTAGAAAAATTCAAGCAGTAGACTGTTAAGAGAGAATAAGAATGTTTCTCTTGTAGTGGATACATTCATTCAAAAATATTAACTATCTTGAACTTACACATTTTGCAGAACGAATAACGTCCTAAACCCAAAAGAAAAAAAATATGCTGTTATTATTCACGAGTTCATCAAGATTTGCTTAGAAAACTAATTTTAAAGTTATTGACCTTTTTATCCCCGCAGGGAACTTTGATCATATTTTAGATTGTTTTTTTGATCCGACTACGCTCGGAGCCATGATTTGGCAAAAGCGTACAAAAATCGAATATTTTTTTTTAATATTTACTGCCACTTAGATTAAAATACAAGTATAAAATTGTTTTAAGACTATTTTTACAATAAAAAATTATTTAAAAGCAACATTTTGGCAAAAAAAAAAAATAAATAGAATTACATATTCTCGAAATATTGTCCTTTTATGGAAAATGCTTCTATAATAATAATCTTTTGCCTATATATAATGTAGACCTCTGTACAGAGTCTGAACTAAATATTTGGAACTATATGACTTAGAAGTGAATTTATAATACATATTTTAGTACATCATAGTGAAGAAAATTTAACAAAAAAAAACAAACACCGGTAGTTATTTCAATTGGTAATAAATCTGAAAATAACGCGATTTTTTTCTAAAATCCTTGTTCATTCTCTCTAGAGAAATCTTAGCTATATACGATCAAAAAATTATTATTATAGTCGCATTTTTCATACAAGGTGAATGATTTGAAAATAGATAATTCTAATTTCACTTTTTGCCAAAATATTGCCTTTAAATAATTTTTTATTGTAATAATATTCTTAAAGCAATTTGATACGTGCATTCTAATATAAATGACACTAAACATTAAAAAAAAATATTTGTTTGTACGCTTTTGCAAAATCATGGTTTCGAACGTAGTCGGATACGTTATTATTTTTGTTGAAACATGCCTTCAAAATAAAATACAGTTACATTAAGGGGTGTTGGAAAGCTAAAATCTTATTTTTTAGACAATTTGAGATTTTTACATTTTCAAATTGTATAGATTTTAACCTTCCTAAAAATACCTTACTTGAATCTCTGCTGTATTTAGAAGCCTTTAAAATGTATTTTTAAATATTTGTTGAATTTGGGCAACGCCCATTTTTATGGCGAAAATTGTAAACAAATTACTTTGTTTATGCTTAAAAGTGTAACGATTGATATAAACCAAAACATGTATCTTTTATTTTAAATTGAGCCTTTTATTTTTTTATTTCCCAGCCGATTAGAAGTCTCACTGTATACATTAAAATCAATTTATCTCAAAATGTAAATTTTAATGTGCGATGTACCTTTTCTGAGAAACTACTGTTCACAGGTACGTAAATTTTTTATGAATTATTTATAATTATGTCTAATATAAAGTAAAATGAGCTTTTTGTAAAACACTCAAAAATTAAATTTTTACAAATTTTTTAATTAAAAAATGGGTCAAATTTCGCAATGTTTGATAAAATATTTCATAATTTCTTAAAAAATTCAAAATTAGCTAAAAGCTCATTTTAGTATAATGAGAGAGGTGTACTTTAATAGTATGAAAAATTTCAAGCATGTACATGAAACAGATTTTGAGAAAAGGTACATCGAAAACAGCCAATTTAACATTGTCAGTATAGAGAGAGAGGTTTCCCAACTCCCCTTAAAATTGAATAAAAATTTTTCTAAGACAGCGTTTCTCAAACTGTGTGACGCCACCCCCTTGGGGAGGTGATAACCTTACAAGGGGGGCACGAACATACCAAAAAGTCAAAAATAAAAGATTTAATAAAATTGCAAATTTACTGAAAGGAAATAAAACAAAATGCATTCTGACATAATAAAAAAATAAAGTGCTCATTTACATTGATATTATATTCTTATAAATGCATCACTACTGCAGCATGTATTTGAAATTAATTTATCGATACAAAGTTAAGAACAAGATTAATAATTACTAGTGATTCCCATGGACTTGTGAATTATACAAAAAATTTAGTACTTATATAATAATTTGCACGGCTTATAATTAAAATCATATTTAGCTTAAGCATGTAGCTTTTAGTACTTTAATTTTGAAATCAACACATTGTTTTGGAATGGAATGGAGTGCGACTAAAGTTATGATTGAAAATTGGGTCGCAATATTGAAAGTTTGAGAACCACTGATCTAAGATGTTGACTCACTTGAAAGCTACTCAATAAACAACTGCCGGAGTAATGGAAACAAGGTAATGTTCTTGGGTAGCAGGGATAGTTTGATCCATAGACTTGTATCGGTCCGTAGATCAAATTGTACCGGGCCGAACAAATACCATTTAATTATTTATGTTTATTTACTGTGGTACACAGGTATTTCTCGGGGTTTTTTTTGTGACCTTTTTGGAAATTACTCTATATTTCACTTTAAATTACTTTATACTCATTTTTTAATGTAACAAGGCATCAACATTTTGAAGGCATGTTTATATATAATTACATTAAATTGATTAAATCAAAACAATCTGAAATTAAAATGAAAACGACGTTCCCTTGCCCCCAGCGGTAAAATTATCAAACGCTAACCAGTTCGCTGTTATTAATAGGCTGGATAGAACTGATATAGGGATATAAAAAACTAAGCGCGACTAGATTAATATAGAATATCCAAGATCACAAGCCAAGATCTGTAAAATCGAAATACACTGGTGTTCAAAACGAAGAGAATGTTTTGATTTGCTTATTACTCTAGAACTACTGGCCAGATTTTCATAAAATTTGGTATGTAAATTGGTCTGATGCCATTCAAAACATAGCCGTTCAATATCTAAAGCGGACAAGCATGATTCTGCGTAACACTCATCAAAGTCGAAAGGTAAAAAAAAATGGTTAATGTTGATACCTAGATTTTATACCTGAAAAAAAGGGAATTTTTGAGTTCCAGAATAAATTAATCACACTCGTTCAGCAACTCTGTTTTCAGGCCTTGAATGGTTCTCGAAAAAAGAGTTTGAGAGTTGAAAATGCTCTCTCCAGAGCGTCCTAGGCATTCTCTATACGATGGGTGGTGAACCAGTTGCATGCGTGCCATTAAAGGCACGCGACACAATGTTTTGGACACGCCAGTGATCAAAATGGTTTGCATTTTATATCAAAATAAAATTAAATGTTAAGTATTACGCACAAACGCGAGTGATTGGTTGCGGAGAGAACACTCGTTTGTAATTGTTTTGCCTTAGTTACGTCGTGGACTACAATTGCTTATGCTACAAAGTTTGGCTACGCATAGTATAGCGAATTTCATCGACACAACTGTATTTTAAAGTTTATTTGTGTTATATTTGCTATTTTTAACTGTTATTTAACATACTAGTTTAGCAAAAGAACAAAAAGTGCAAGATAGTAAGTGTAACAGTTGGTGGTGAATCTAGAAATATGGTATCATTAGTAAAGGCGACAAAAGCGGTGTGTGTTTTATGTTCTGAAATAGTGGTACGCAGAACATCGTCTGTGAAACAGCATTTTGAAACAAATCGCAAATTCTGTTGTCAAAAAAATAGCCACAACAAAAATAATTAATTGTTTAAAAACCGATTGGGAGATGACTCCAATTCACACATGCATTCTACTAAAAGTAATATCTTACAATCGTAATATAAGTTATTTTTCATCACACACACACACACAATCTGCAACAATAGAACTTACACTAATGCAATGTTTCTCAAACTGTGGGGTGCGCCCCCTGGGGGCGCGAGCATATCGAAAATAAAAGATTTAAAAATAATTAATTTACTGGAATGAATTAAAACAAAATACTTCCAGACAAAAAAATGCCCTTTTACCCTGATATAATTTATAGGCAATATTAAGTCAGCAAAAAAAAAAAACTTCTTCAATACTTAATTATCTATCTTTGATCCTATAACCAAATAAAAAATGTTTTATTTAATTTGCTGCAATCCCATGATGAGAGAGTTTTTATTACGTTTTCTTTATTAAAACTAACATTCTACTCTTTCAGAGAAAAAACAGATTCCAGATCCAGAATCGAAAAAAATTAGGAACATAAAAAATTCATCACTGTCATTATTTTTGAAATACTGCACATTATAGCTGTAATTTGTTTGACCTTCAAAGTTATTGGTACAGTTAATTATGACCCCTCTCTTATGTGTTTATTTCTCATTTAAGGAAGTTGTAAGTAATGTATTTCTCTGTTGCGCGTTTTTCCATGCAAAACAGTTTTATGATATTTGGAAAACCACGGAGAGCACACACACACTTTGATGGATTACTTTGCGAAGAGTTAGACCAAGATGAGTATTTTCAAACATATAAAGTATAACAATTGTTTTTAGCAGTAACGTACATATTATCATAATGAATACATTTTTTACCCGGAAGTGGTCGCGCGGGACACACAGATCACGAAATTGTTAATTCTGGCAAAACTGTTTATTTGTTACCAAAGAAAAATTGAAAAGTCCTTGAAAGTAGGTAAGTAAACTTTCTCTTAGTTAAATTATTCACTGGAATAACGATTTGTATCGTGTACAATAAAATAATTATAAAAAAAAGGATTGGGGGTGACTGAATAACCCCGCTCGACAGTATCGAGTGCGCGCCTGCTCCCAGGTTAAAACATGGTGAAGTCTTTTTGCTTTAAATATTAAAAATAACACAATTATTCTTCATCGGAATTTTATATTATTGTTCATTATTTAACATCAATTATAAATGCTAATTCTGTGAGGCTTAAAATTACCATTCGCTTAAAACTAATTATAAGTTGAGCAACCATTTTAAAAAGATCAATTTACATTTTTGTAAACATTGTCGAACACTTGACTTTGCTCTCCTTACAATTCAGCTCTTATATCAATAATGTTTTATTTTCTTATAAAAGAACTCGTGCAAAGAGCGGGTACTTCAGCCGGTATACTTTTAATGTATCAGTGCTGCACAGAGTATTTTATAACTAATTAATTAGTACTAAATTAAGAACAAGTTTAATAAGTATTAACGACTTCCATGGGTTTGTCTTGCAAAGCAAAGTTTTTATAAGGAATGCTTATGGTTAGAAATTGAGCATCTAAATTCTTTTTCTATATTTAGCAGATATCTATATTTTGTCTTCTACGCAGCCACCGGATTTCGCAATATGTTCAATTTAAAAATTAAAGGAAGGAAAAATAACATAATAATTTTCCTATTACTTAATTTTTTTTTGCTTAAAAGTAGTATTCAAAATTTAATACTTATGTTATTAATTTGTATGGCTTATAATTAAGATTTCGTATTGTAGCTTTAGCGTCAAATTGCATTATTATTGCATTCAGTACATTATCAACGTATAAGGGGGGCACGATAAAAATTGTGATTGAAAAGGGGGGCGCCAGTATTGAAAGTTTGAGAAGCACTGCACTAATATTACTTTAATGTGAATTACACGTATAACTAAAACATTTACAACTATACAGTGCAAAAGATATTTTTCATAGTAAATAAAGAGTGTTGTGTTCTTAGTATTTAGTTGTATTATTTTCCCAATAATCACAAGTCAAATTTATTTGACGATACGTCTATACCTCATTAAACGCTTCTTTAGAACAAATAGCACGTTGATCTGTAAAGGTTCACCACCCCTGCTCTACGAATGAGGTCGGGAGTCCATTCATCCATTCGGCAAATATCCTCACTTTCCAGAAACTCATCGACCAGATGAAGTCTATGTGTGCCTTGTGTTGTCATTCATTAAAATAAAACCAGGACCAACTGCACCTGTGAAAAGGCGAACATAAGGCTCTAAGACCTCAGTTCTATAACTCACATCAGTCAAAGTGTCGCTTTCAAATACACAGAGGTGTGTGTGGCCTTTCGACGTGATGCCTACCTAGACCATTAAGCGACCGAAGGTGTAATGGTCTATTTCTTAGAGATTGGAGGTCAGGTAACAGATCTCTTGTTCTCTCCATATAAAACTACGGTGAAAAGCTGTGTTAAAATTACAACATGTCAGTCTTAATACCAGAAACACAAGCATGAAAAAATGCATGGATTCACAAGCTAAGCCAGCACTCATGATTACTTTGTTCTAAAATAAAATTCGGATTAATTGAGAAACAACCAAAATACCTACAATAAAAACGATGGTAATGTGTAACCATTACTTGGTAATGTTAAACTTGTTCCTAACTTGGTATAGTGAAACTTGCTCTTAACTTGGTATTGTTAAGACTACGCGGTACACTTTTTCAAAAAAAAATTTTGGAGACAGTTACAGTAAAAATAATTGATGTTTTATATTTAGATTATATTATTAAGCTGATTCTGTAAGCAAAAAGTCAGTTTGACCAGCCATTATTTTACAATTTTAAAAAATTAGGAACTTTTGAAGTTTTTTCAAACTTTTATAAAATACTCATTTTTTAAATTTTTTTAGTAGTTTTAAGTTATTTATGATTCTTAGATTATTACAAACACTAATTAGTATGGATTTGAAAATCTGTTCCCTTGTTGATTTTTAATAATTATTTTTCTAGAAAAACCTGGAAAAAACACGAAAATTTTTAAAACATCAACTTTAGAATTTTTTAGAAAATTAACTAGAGTTCTCAGCCCTAAATCCATACTAACTTTTACACAACATACATTTGGGAGTATATACAAAAAAATTCATGGCTCTATCTTGAACAGGAAAAAAGCCTTAGGGATTAGAAAAAAAAACACTTATAACTTCAAATTTAAAAGTCTGAGTGAGTGAGTGTGAGTTAATATTAACGTCGCACTGTTCAGCTACACGAGGGCTTTTGGCGACGGACCACGTAATTTTGAACCATGGTCAAGTGACGTGGACGACACCTGAGCTGGCACCCCCCTCTCCTAACTACCACACCACACCAACGGGAGGACGTTTCAGCTCTCGACAGATTTAACGTGCATCGCTGCCCTACACGGCGGGTCTTTAGTGGTACTGGGATCGAACTCATGACATGCCTGCCATGGTTGGATACCTTAACCACTGGGCTACCGCAGCCCCCATTAAAAGTCTGAGAAAAACGCATATAAAGTTTGTAAAGTCATAAAACAAAAACTTATAATGCCCGTAAAACTAACTTTTTAATATGTTATTTTGCAATGTATGTTCTACATTAAAATACTACTTTTTTATTAAATATGACTGAAAATTATATTTTTAATTCAAAATATATTTTTGTATAATATTGATAGCCTTTTTTTAGACGTCAGTTTATTCAATAACTGACAATTATCAATAACTTTAAAACAATATACAATAACTTTATTCAATATTAACCTAATATTTCACACAAGTTTGAAACACGAAGCATTTATGTACAAAATAATAATGATACTAACTTAAGCTAAAAATAGTCAGGTTTGCTCATAAAATTTAATGTTTTTCAGTTTTAAATTGGGGCAGTTTAGGAAGTTTTAGCTCTTGTCGTACGACTTTAAAATACTAAAATATAGTACTACAATATGTTTAGTATAATGTAGTTTGGTACATCAAGGAAATATTCAATTATATCTGCAGCATTTGAATACAGAATACTTATGTTATAGTTATAATTTTCAGTTTCAGAAATAGTGAAAGGAGGTTTATAATGAGTGATTACTTACACTCTCTTAAATTAGGGAGAATTCAAATTAATTAGGAATAATTTTAAACTTAAGATATAGCACATGAATTATTTTTTTAATATTATAAAGAACCATATGTAAAAACGAAAAAAAAGGAAATTCACAATGCTAATATAATTATGAAATATTTTAAAGATTAAAGAGAATTCTCCCACACAAACGCGAACACATATAAATTTTATTTTACATTTCATTTTAGTAATTTTCACAAAACTTTGGAATCTTTCAAAATTACTTAGAGAAAATTCTACAATTTAGTTAAAATTTTATTAAATAAAATATCAATATAAAATTGAAATGAAAAATATTAAAAATATGTTCTAAAATAGTTTTGTCACTCATATTAATAACGTGTAATAATGTAAAAAAGATAAAAATTTATTTCAAATTGATGACAGTTATTGTTAATTTATATGATAACTACAAGTAAGGTTTGATATTTGAATTATATGTTTTCAACTAGGTTATTCCGAGAAAAAAAGTTTTGAAATTCATGTCATAATTGTACATGACAAATAAATACAAAATTTTACTTTTCAGTGTTATAAAAAAGCATTGTTGAACAATTTCATCAATTATTTCCTCCGTTTCTTAATTATTTTATAAAAACATTTTACAAAATACAACATTAATATCAAATCATAAATTCAATATCTATATCCTCCGAGAAATTAATTTTGTTTTGTTTTGAATGAGAAAACTGCTTAATTGATTTAATTGCTGTACAAAATAATTATATATGTTGATAAATTAATCGAACATTATATATTTCTTACACACTTTGCTTTTATTTTCATAGAAAAAAAATTCTCACATTGGAATTGAAATTTAACGTGCATTCAAATTTCGAGAGTCGCCTCTTGAAGGTAAGTATGTGGCGTCCTCTTTTGGAAAATAGAATAAAAATTTAAGCATTCGAAAGTTTTGTTAAATTGCATATTGTTAAAATGAAGTAAGTCTAGAATGTGCATAAGTATTATTAATTTGAACCTCTGAAAGATTTGGTATTATCATACATTCATGTCACTGACTGGCAAAATATTTAGTTAAGGTATCCGACTAAGTTCGGAGCTGTGATTTAAAAAAGGCGCATAAAGGGATAATTTTCAAAATATTTAGTGTCACTTGCATTAGAATACATGTATAAAACTGTTTTAAGGACATATTTTGGCAAAAAAAATATTTAAAGACAATATTTCGGCAAAAAATGAACTTAGAATAACCTTTTTTTCAAAATGTTCTCTTTTTGTGAAAAATGCTTCTATTATAATAATATTTTGTGTAGATAGCTCAGACCACTGTACAGAGACTCAGCTATGGGTTTTGAAAAATTCACATTATTTTCAGAGTTACAACCATTTGTAATAATTATCGGCATTTTTTCTTAAAATTTCTCCCCTCTGCTATCGTAAAACATGGATAAACCCACTTCTATGTTATATATTTGAAAAATTCTAGTTGAGCCTCTGAACAGTGGTCTGAGCTATATACAGGCTGAATATTATTATAATAGAAACATTTTTCTCAAAAGGAGTTCATTTTGAAAAAAGGTTATTCTAAGTTCATTTTTTTGTCGAAATATTGTATTTAAATAATTTATTTTGCCAAAATGTCCTTAAAACAATTATATGTATGTGTTCTAATCTAAGTGACACTAATTATCATGAAAACTATCTATTTATGCGCCTTTTTGAAATCACAGCTCCGAACGTAGTCGGATACCTTAAATGAATAAATTTCACAAGTAATAAATGGAAATACATATGATAAGGTTTCATCTCTTATGAGTTAAAATATTGCGGTCCAAAAGTTGTTTCAAAGGTTTACTGTAATCCGTGTATTTTTCATATCAAGGTGCTGTTATTATAAACCAGAATTATATTTCATAAACTCAACATTTCAACAAATACGAAAATATTGAAGATCAGAAAAATGTTTTGTAATTGCAAATTAAATTAAGGATGTCTATACATAATATTAAAAGGGGATGCCAAGATCAAAGCATTTCTTTAATTAAAAGAGCTAAAAATTATTGCATTTTGACATAATTATACAAAAATAGGTTCTATCCGAAAAATGGTTCTGCGTTTATCTTAGACTTTTTTAACTTTGAGTGTAAGACAAAACATGATAGAGTTAGTTTTAGCCATCTACTGAAAGAAAAAGTTTATTTTGTAGCATAAGCAAACCATGAATCAATTCACACTCAGTGGTTTAACGTACACCCCCGTGAACCAGAGCGGGGGCCCAGAGATCTGGGAGGCCAAAACCTAATTGCCGCCAAGTACCTACCTTTTGTAAAATTACACTTTTAGGCCCAAAATCTGACTTTGCAGGGGGGCCCAAATATTTTCCGTTACGCCCCTGTTCGCACCACAACAATTATACAAAATAAAAATTATATGAATTTTTAACTGAATTTTAAAAAATGCATGTTATAATATAAAACAAGGTTATCATAACCAGTTGTTATATATACCTTTCAAAAATCCTCACAGGAACTAAAATATCAATTTCGAATTTTACAAATTTTTGTAGTATTTTTAAAATGTTTGCTGTGTTTTCTTTTTAGATTGTTGCCATAACTTATGTTTCAGTGATGGAGGTAATTGCAGATTTTTTAGTAACAGAAATATCTACAGTTAATTTATCCTTAATTTTAAATAGTAAAGGCGAGTGCAGATGGTGCTGTGAATATTTAGACCTCAGAGTCCAAATTGCGGTAGTCTTTCTATAAAGACAAAGACTTTGTGTTCTTCCAATGCGTTTCATTTTCAACATGCTTTTATAAGCTTCACCTGTAAATAATGGAATCTTTGAATTAGATTTTACCTACTTGCACACTTATCAAAGACCGATAACAATACAATAGTTTAATAATTCCGTTCCATTGTCCTGATCAGGGTCATCAGAATCAACGATTTCCCATTTCCAGATTTGGCGACTAATTTCAGATCTCATTTCCAGATGGGAAGACTAATTCCAGATTTGGCGCATAAAAGATTAAGTTACAACCCTAAATCTAAAACGCTCATGGTTGATACAAATACTTCAAGCAAAGAAAGAGGTTATTTTCTCATAAACTCTTCGATTCAAAACGTGTACTTTTATGTCTAATGTTGATGCAAGTTTCAGAGAAAATATTCAGCTCTTTTTAGTATAAAATATGAATGACTTTACACCTTCTTCCGCAATAAATATTTCAAACTTAGCTTTTCCAGATTTCCTTCAGTTGGCTGATTCTACATTTTGCAAACCAGGCCGTATCGACGCACTGATAGGATGTCAATAGGTATTTCAGATTCTTAAAAATGAAGCATTTAAGATTAATTCATCAATCAATAAATGCTAGTTTAAAAAACTAAAAAGACACATAAATTCGAACTAAAAAAATAAAAATAAATTATAGATTGAAAAGTATAGTAAATCATGGAGTACTCGATATTAATTTTTATAACTTGTTACAATTTCTATTCCAAAATGCAGATTTAGTTTAAAAATGTTGTACACAGAACCCCGTGTGCTTCTACCACAATGACATAAATTTTCTCGTTACTCATGTTATTCTGAAATTAAGAATTATTTATTTATTTATTATACTTTTTAGTTCGATTAACTATAAAAGCGGGCAGTCGGAATGCCCCTGTAGCGTTGATGTGGGATGATTGGGAAAAAATGGCAGGTTCAGTTACAGTTAAGTTTAGTGAGAAGTGTAAAAAAAACACAACTTGATAAAGAAAAATAGAGGAACTGGTAATTTCTTTGTTTATCAAATTTAAGTCTATTTTTCGAGATTATGATTAAATTCATCCAAACTATGATTACTCATATAATCTTACTTAGAGCTTTTTGTGTACCTTTACAAAATTTCTTTTAAAAATAGAAATTTCATTAACTTAGATGTAAGTAATTCATAATTGAATTTATTTATTGTTAAGTATCAATATATTTTGTTTATGTAGGGAAATATTATCATACTATTGTCTCATGTTTTAAAGCATTATAAGTTAAAATCTGGGAATTTAAAAACCTAAGCGAAATATTGAATATTTTAATATGGCCTGAAAATGGAAAATCTGAAATCTGCTGTTATATCCTCCTAAAAAATTTTGTTAATTTGTATTTTACAATATTTGATTATAAATAGATTTTTTTATAAAAAAAAATCAACGTCTACTTAAAGTCATTTTTTTCAAAAGATAATTCCGAAAGAAATATTTGTGGATAATAAACTAAGAAACGTGATTTGTAACTGTATTAAAACATATTGATTGTCCATTAGAACCTAAACAAAAAAAATAATTTGTGTTAATTATTCATTACTATTCCAACACAGATAATATATATATATATATATATATATATATATATATATATATATATATATATATAATTTAGTTTCGGCTCATAGAATATTATTCATAATTTTTTACTCAAGTTTTTTTATAGTACTAAAATTTTAAGAGGACACAGTATGATTGAATTCACCATAATCGGTCACAAAAAATCAAATATAAATTTTTTACCCTAAATTATTTTTTGTGTACTTTTCTTCTAACTCACAAAATTTGAAAGCTCTAAGTTTAAAAAACGCAGAATTGTGATAACTTTTACTTCTGGTTTTATTCACATCCCAATGGTACAAATCAAAACTTTCAACTCACTTACCTAGGAAAGATAAAAAAAAAATAACTAGTTTGTCTTCATTTAAGACTTTTTTTTCTTTTGTACCCAATACTTGGAAAACTTTTTTACTTGTTACTAATAGTACCTGAAATAAAAGTCGATATGCATTTTTCAATCAAAGCAACACTTTTTTTTTTAAAAAAAAAAATAATTTAATTTAGGATTTATACATTTTTTAAGGAATTTTCAATAAGCATTCATTAAAAGAAGTATTGTACGAATAACAATAATGTTATCACAAAACTCATACAAACTTTTGTTATATATAGTTTGACGTACTTGCAAATCATATTCCATATATGTACGTCAATTTTTGTAGGAGGAATAGTATTTTAAAATCAGTTCTTAAGTTTCAAGTATTTCCCTTAAAAATTAACTGTTTAGCTTTTTTATGAAATTTTGAGCAGAAAATCTGTTTTAAATTATACATACACATAGGAGGCAAGCAAGAAAATTATAAAAATCATTAAAATAAAAAAAATTGTGAAAATCGTACCATGTCCCCTTAAGTATGGTATTAAGAAAAAATTCATATTTACAAGATGCCAAAGGGTCGTTTTCACCTCATTGTAATACTCTGCGCACGAAAACAACTTTTACAGAAAGTTGGCTAAAATTACTTTCCTGTCAGAATTGAAAAAATATATCATTAATACATAATACATAGGTATTTAAGAGTTTTTCCCCCCCTTGGAAATGTTGAACTTTAAACTACGATTCGAAAACAATTTGCATAGTAAAAGATGCCATAACATTATACACCTTAATATAACGATTACTATATAAAAAGTATTTCTGAATTTTTTAGTAAAAAAATATTTAATTTTTTAGAAAGAAATATCGTTAATAATTAATTAAATATTTATTCAATGTGTCAGATGAGCATTCTTTTAAACTTCATATCTATGGGTTACATATTCATATAAACTATCTTTTTCGGTTACTTTTTTAATCAAAAATAAAAGTATTTACCCCAACAATTTTCCTCATTTTACAAAACAATTATGGAATGACAATGTTAAGTTAAATTCCTTTTAAGAAATTTTAAATGATGAATCTAACAATTATATAAATCTAAGAATTATGTATTAAATGGAACTATTGCAGGATTTAGCTATCTCTGCAATAAATGTAATATTTTAATGACAATTTATTATTATTATCATTTGTTGAGTTTCTTAATCCTAAGTGTGTGAAGTCTGTTTTTCAAACTACAATAATATTGCAGTTTATGCAAGATTTTC
The DNA here is from genome assembly GCA_019973935.1 of Trichonephila clavipes. Lineage (NCBI taxonomy): Eukaryota > Metazoa > Arthropoda > Arachnida > Araneae > Nephilidae > Trichonephila > Trichonephila clavipes. The sequence continues at coordinate 74,056 of BMAU01015934.1, forward strand.
TGGTTCTTTTATGTTACAATGAAACACTAGATGGCAGCATGATCCGTAAATTTAAAAAAAAACCTTATTGAAAGTCTCTCTTTGCGGGTTAACAATTATTTTCCAAACATTAATATTAAATTGCTTAATTTTATTAAATATAAGAAAATTACTCGAAGATATATTCGATCATCTAAAATATCCTTTAAAAATAAGCAAGATCTTATGCCTTGTACATTCATAACCGTTACTGCAAATACATTCCGTTATATTAGACTAAATGTTTTATATCTTAAATCACTTTAAATTTCTAAAATATAATATAAAGTATTGTATTGCATTATAATACATCAAGTACTTTCATCATTATTTGTTTACATTTTAAAAAAATGGCAACTTTTAATTTATAAACTCTACCATATAATAAAAAATGCAGACAAATTATAAGTCTAAAAATCAAATATTAAAATGTTTTATTCGCTGTCCTGCAGCGGTGAAATTGTTTTAAAAAATACATATTTTTAGGAATCAAATCTACTCTTTTATCCGTTTGGAAACAACTGGTCTTCTGAATGGTTTTATCTAATACTTATTAATGTTTTGTTTTCAGTACATAACATTTAATGTATGGTGAAAAATATCATTAAATGTATTTAAAAAAGTAGTTATTAGTACCATGTATGAATATTTTAAGACAAAATGATTGCAAGCAAATGTATAACAAGTATTTGAAGACTGAACATTTGTTCTTTCAAATAAATGTAAAGTAAGAAATTAAATTTGTCATTCGATAAATAATACTGAAGAAGCAATTTGTGATAAATCTATACGGAACTTTATCACTAACCTTCTGAGTCGTCTTTTTTAGGGAAATTTAATTCCCTACCTATTTCCAATCAGCTCCAAAAAGAGGACAGGATTCCTTGTTATGCAGATTAGATAAAGTATTTAAGTCAAACGGAATCGTAAAGTTAGAGCAGTAGGAGAGAGAGATTGAAGCAGAAAGTTATAATAGTGAAGTTAGATTTATAATTGAAGATTTCTTGGTGGATAATTTAATCTCAGGAAGAGTTGAGATTCCGTGTGGTAAATATTGATTTATAATTAAAGTCTCATTAAGGCTTTATATTAGGAGTGAGATTAAAGTTAAATGTTCAATAGGAACATTATTAATTATAATTCTGGGATCTCTTATTGCGGTGATCTCTGCGTGATCGATATTCTAATTGTTAATTAATTAGATCATTAAATATTTAAGAGAAAATCTTTTAAACCTCATAAAGCTATTTAGATATATTTGTTAATAAGTCTTTGATACTATTTGGATAAGATAACCAAAAAAAGAAAGTTATTTATAAAAATGGCTACTGGCTCTTATATGACTCCAACTTATTCTCGTTCTCAAAGTGAGGTCCAAGGGGACCTTCACAAATTCTCTAATTAAAATTAGAATTCTAGGAAGTTACAGATCATTAAACTTATAAATATTGCCAATATTCGCATTTTAATCACTATATACTTTATGCTCTATGATTTGTTTTTTTAATCAAGCGATCTTAAAGTCCAAGTGATTGTTATAGTCAAATAAGCTCTTCATTAAAATAAATTTAAAAAATACTGTTTAGAGATAATTTCTTTTTTTGGAATCAAGCATTTTAATTTAAATATCATAAAGTGCTATTAAAATTTTAAAAATATTTTTTTTCAATTAAAAAAATGCTGATTTTCAATAAGTACTAAATATTTTGATGCTGTAATTTCTTTATTAAACTATGCCCTATTTTCTTATAAAAGTAAACAAATAATTCATTAGTTCTTTCTTTTGCTTAATTTTTTTGTTATTATTAGTTTTCGAGTCCCAGACTAATAAGCAACATTTTACACGTACAATTTTTCCTTTCATAAACTGCATTACAACTTAATAATTTCCAATCACTTTTTTTTCATGAGATAAAATTTTTAAAAAAAGTATTAGAAAGTAAACAAAACAAGTTCAATCTTTCAAAGCTTATGAAATTTTTAATGACGTTTAAAATCTATACTTCCTAAGTGCTATACTTTATTTATTATTATTATTTTCGTCTGGGCTTTTGGATTCATCCTTTTTTTAAGAATATTCAAGGAAGTATACACAGTCTAATAGTAACTGTTTCGTGTCCCATGGACGACGAAACAGTGGCGTAGCATACACCCACGCAAATTCCTCATCTCAGGGGAGTGCAGGATTCTAGGATGCCCAAAGCCTGACTGACAAGATGTACGTATTTAACCAATTTATAAAATATTAAAGCGAAAACCTAACTCTTTGCTGGGGGCCCTAATATTATCCGTTACTACACTGAGTCGAAATAAGATTCTACTGAACATTTATCGTCAACTTAAAGGAAATAATGAATTTCCATGTATTTGCATTTTATTCCTCTGCATACATATGTAACTTCAACATCTATAAATAAAATTCGCTTAGTTTTTTTTACATATGATGCATAAGATTTTGCTACCTCTGGGTACCCTATAGGGAACTTTGACATCTATAAATGAAATTCTTTTATTTGTTTTATTACATTTAATACGTAAGATTTCTGCTATCTCAAAGTAACCTACTAGGAATTTTAACATCTATAAATACAATTCGCTTTGTTTTTAACGCTTGAGTTAAAAGCAAATACTCGAATGTTTTTTTTAATTCTTGATATAGATAAAAATATATGCGTTATTTAATTTTTTTAAGAGGACGCGATATTATTAAGCACTTTCACTGTTTCAATTTTGTTGAGATTTATTTTTTATATCACTATAACTTTTTATTTATTTTTTTTTATTTTGTCTTGATTTATGAATGCTTTATGTACCTCTCGTAAAACTACGTCTCATTTAACGTTTTCTTTATATATTTATGCTTACATTTTTTAATTCCTGGGCTTGATAAAAAGTTATGCTCAAAAGAAGATGTGATATTATAGCAATATAATTCATGCTTGCACTAACTATTTTTGTATCTACATTTTGAAGAGATTCTGCAATTTTGCAAAACATTCGAAATCCATTCGTTTCCAAGAAATCTTTTATTTATTAGTGTAATTGTTCATGAAGTTAAGACAACTCAACTTCAAAATGTTTCAGTTTTATGATGTATAAGTGTGGTAAAATATGCCCCAATTATAAATGCCGTTTGTCTTCTTCAACCGCAGAAACAAGTCTATTAATTGCTTTTTTATGTACTTAATTGTAACTGACTTTAATCATAACTTAAGCATTTTCGATTTTAGTAAACAAAAACATAAGGTATTAAAATTGATGAAAACGTACAGTTTCCAATCACACAGTGAATTTTATAGTACTGTCTCTACGAGGGGCAGCAAACTTTTGGAGAAAAGAGGCAAGTTGAGATGTTAAGATAGCTAAGGGGTCTGAGCTTCTTTTACAAGCAGCCACATACTGGTGGGCAGAAGGAGAAGGAAAAATCTTGATACCAGTTGCGATAAGGCTAATTAATAGTGCTAATGTGCTAATTGCTATAAGGCTAATTAATATTTCTTATAACATTTAAATAAAGCTTTACACCAAGTAAAATTGTCAACACCTTCCAAAACTAAGAACTATTGAAGGTATTTTTACTCCTATGCATCAATGCAAGAATAATAATTGTCAAAATATCATAATGTTGGGAATGAAAACAATCATTTTCAGTAGATATAAATACATTTTTAATAATTCAATTAGAAAGAACCGCAGCAATCTTTACAAAGAGCCGCATATGAATCGTGGGCCTGCAGAACTGGGATTTACCATTAACCAGTACCCGTTAAGGGGTGATCCGCAACCCCCGGTCCGCGGACCAGTACTGACCCGTGGATCAAATGGTACCGGTCCTCCTAAAGAACATTAAATTATTGCCATTTACTTAAAGTGGTGCATTTCTCTCGGATTTGCGCTACTTTATCCACGGAAATCACTTTAAAAAATCATTTTTATTCATTTTTGGTGTAACTATATTTTATTCTGAAGCCATATTTAAATGTAAATAAATTAAAATTGTTAAATCAAAATAATCTAAAATATAAACAATCAGCGTGTCTCACCCTAAGAAAACCGCGGTAAAATTATCAAACGTTGAGAGGTCCACAGCGTTAAAAAGGTTGCGGAGCACTGGTATACATGATACATTTAAATTTATAATAAATAGAGTGTATGCTGCCCCATAGTGTATACCAATTTCGAGGACAATGCTGTAGTTGGGACAAGGATAGAAACTAAGTCGATCGTGATCGAGCGATGGAGCTTAAATACATTTTGGGGTGACTTTCTTTACTAAGATACTAGATGCGCATACATCTCCCAGTCAATGCGAGTGTGTTTACTTAAGCAAATGATTTGCTAAATTTGTAGACGGCACTTGTGCATTTAGTGGAAAAGCATGGGTACGCTTAACACGTTTGCTGTCCTTGTAGGAGAAAGAAGATATCACTGAGATTTCAGCTGTATAAATGAATTTTTCCCCATGAGCCAACTGAATGGGAGAATCAGCTCTTCCCGTGATAACAAAGGATGGGTTATTAAGATATTATCGCACATCCTACCCTTTCACGAGATTGGGTTCTCGTGTTGGTGTTCTGCCCCTCATGGCGTAAGACTTGGCAGCGAACAAATGTAAGTAATCACGTTGATTTCAGATTCATCGGTCCACGTATGTTCTCTGGTCGTTGCATTGAATACATCCATGCTCCACGGCCTAGCAGTCGTTAATAGTTGTTTAAGCATTAAGTTATCCGACTACGTTCGGAGCCGTGATTTTAAAAAAGCGCAAAAATGGATAATTTTCAAGATATTTAGTGTCACTTAGATTGGAATACACGTATAAAATTGTTTTAAGAACATTATGACAAAAAATATTTAAATACAAAAGTTTGGCAAAAAATTAACTTAGAATAACCTTTATTCAAAAATACAAAAAATTAGCAAGTTTAATTCTTCATGCTCTTAATATATAGCCAGCAAATCTTTCATACTATAGGTTGCCATTCCCTCGCATACGTATTGTCTTCCCTTGCATACATTATTGTAACATATTACATAAGGGGGATAACTTATAATTGCTCTGTTATAATCTTCAAAAAATTATGGATTACCACGCAAAAAATGTACGATACAGAATTTTGCAAAGAGTAACAGTAATGTTCGATTTATAACTGAAATAAATGTAAAGGTAAAACAAAATTGTGATAAAGAAATAATAATACAGTAACGTAAGACATAAAAAAATTGAATAAACTGAACAGAAAAAAATTAACATTTTACTTGACGAATGCATGCCGTAATTATCAAATTATCTTTGAAATTTATTATTTTTCATTTAAAAGGAGTGTGGAAAATTTCTCATGAACTAGTTATATAAGTGTTTTACAGTGAATCAGCGTAATCTGTAATGCATTTCGAATATTTTAAGATCCATTTAAGAGTCAACATATTTAAATCTATTCCATCTCAAACGTTCCAAAATAGAAAATTTAAAACGGTATTTTAAAATGAATTCAATGTGCAGTACTTTATCTTTACAGTACAGCTTTAGGTACTTTAAAATATTGATTTATACCTTTTTGGTAGATATAAAAAGAGGAAAGCTGATAACACTTTACACGTTTAAATTTACCTGGTATAAATGATATCTTTTGACCGGTAGTATGAGGTTAATTTTTTTTTTCAAAACAACACCTTTACATTCTGGTTATCTTTCCTTTAATAAGAAATACGTATACCAAATATGTTTCTCATAAGCGTATATTAGATGCCTTTTACGACGACATAAACTTTTATTTATTGCAGTAGTGCATAAACTTCGATAGTTTTATGCCTCAGAAATGCAGCCAATATTGAATCTTTCATACATTATTTTATAAATAATTTATAAAAGAAAATTCATATTTCCTTAAAAATTTAAGCCAAATGAAATATAGCTCAATATTAAGATAATGAAGATTGTTTAATTGAATTAAGAAATCTGTTGAGTTTAAATTAAACATTAATGTACAGTTAAAAACAATAAAAATAGAAAAAAAAGAAATTTTTCAAGTTGCTATAGCATGGAGAAAAGTGAAATATTTCTTGTAATTAAACTTTCCACCTAAACACTTAACCAATAAAAAAATAAATTTTCAAAATTAATTCCACTTGTTTCAAAAAATGATTTTTTTTAAAATTAATATTCTTGGAGTAGAGATTTTTTTTTAAAAAAACTTTTTTATGAGTGAATTTTTATTTTATAGAAGAATACATACATAGATTTGATAGTGATACCGATTATTAAAAGTTACCTTTTTAGTTAAAACAATTATGACTAGTTTGGTATTTTTGTGATGCTTAAAATTATACTAGAATAAATAATAAAACTTAACTAGCAGTGAGACAAATTTAGATATAATAATTCTTTTATATATTTTTAGTGACGTTTCAGAAATTATTCACAAACACAAAGGATCCATCTCTAAGCTAATATGATTTATAATCTCTAGACAGGCCCTGTTCTAGTTAGCAATTAATATAAAGTTCCATATTTTACTCAAACACGTTTGAAATAGTTGCATTGGCAGAGATTCTCGCGCATTGCAACCAGATCTCAAGCAGCCTACTGAGTCACTCTTTTGTGGCTGCAGTTCCTCCGCAACAGGAAACCAAACAAGTCCTCTGTCTAGTAGTGTTATATATCAGTTGTAATATTAAGAAATGCTAATATGTTACCAATGGTTTCATTTGATATATACACATATTCGCATGCTTTATTAGATTGATAAGTTTTATTGTGTGTGTATTAGAATTATATATATTTTCATCAATTAATTTTCTCTTTGATGATTTAAATCCCTATTTAGTGACGGACAAAAATGTTTGAAACTTTACCCCCACCCCTCCCCCTATTTCTTCAAATTCTCCATTATTTTTAAAGGCAATATTTATTTATTAGAGTTATTTTACTTGTTGACACATTAGTATTTGTGTAAAAGAATTTGCTGACATTTCTCTTTCCTACATCGAAAAATGACATTTTGAAATGTTGAATTTTTGCGTATTCATTTTAATTTATATCTTGTAAAATGAACAGCCCCCCAATTAATAAAGAATCGGACTAGGAAATTGTCATTAATTAATTACAAGTTTAATTTATTTATCAACTTTAGAAAAATAAGAAAAGCGTCTACTTGTGATGAATCAAATATATTAATTATAAATAAAGTTTCTAAAGTGTAAAATGTAACCATTATATATTTAATTTAAATCCAAGTATTAGTTTTTGTTTGTAATTGTTAATATACCATACAGCTTTAAAATTAAAATAAACTCATCAAAAATTTTAATAACCTCTAGCAACAAGTAAACCTATCATTTTTGAAATTATTAAGCATAAAATAGGAATAAATGGTGATTTATAAGCATTGAGTAAACAATTTCACTTCAGCTCAATAAACCAATCAAAATAGATTACTTGTTCTTGAAAATTATCTTAAGAAAATAATACATACAAAAACATTCTTTATATAAAGATACTCATCTTAAGAATCCATAGATATTTTTAAAGATATTTTTTAAGTAATTTATGTAAAGAATCTATCATTCTAAAATAATATGGAAAATTACTTTTAAAATGCTCAAAAGATGGCAAAATATGCAACATAAAATTATGTCAGTTCTATTTTTGCAACATGGAAAACACGCATACCTGACCAATGGAGAAAAGCAGAAGTTATTTCGTTGCTGAATAAAGGAAAACCTGCAAATATTCTTGTCAGCTATTAGCCCATTTCACTCACAAAGTGTTTGCTTTAAAGTTGATGAGAAAATGGTTGAATGCAGACTTCCGAAGTTTTTGGAGTCAAAAGACGCCATTAACGATTGTCAAGCACATTCGAAGACAAAGGTCCACAATGAACCAAGTTGTGAAACTTACCCAGACAATAAAAGATGGCTTCCACAGAAAAAACAATGCACCCTTGCTGTCTTGGTGGATTTCAAAGCTGCATACGACAAGGTGTGGCGTCACATAATGCCACACAAGCTGAAAAAACTGGGTGTATCCGGAAAGTTATTTCACTGGATACAGAGTTTCCTCTCAAAGCGCAACATCCGATAAAGATTTCTAGATGCCATCTCTCCATGAAAACAGATGCGTCAAGGCTTGCCTCAGGGAGCAGTTCTTAGTTCTCTTCTTTTCAACATCATGATAGCAGATGTTGTGGCAGATGTTGTAACGACCTAGTGACAGCCATTCAAAAGGTCCCTGAAGTTTCTTGTGTCTTCTCTGCTGACTGCGTGATATTTTGGGCCACGAGCAGACGCCTTGAATAGCTCCCTACTTAATCTTGCAACATGGGCCAATATCAACAAAATGAAAGTCAGTGTTGAGAAGACAGTGTCCCAACTCTTCACTCTGTTTATTAAACAGAACCTTTTCCACCTAGAATATAAAGAACTTCCTCTAAAACAGGTGTCCCTGTCCAAATACCTTGGAATGAATCTAGACAATAAGCTCCACAGGGGCACTCACATCACAGAAACATCAGAAAAGGGCATAAGACATCTAAATTTCCTGAAGATAACTGCCACCAAGTGGGGAGCTACCCAGGATGTTTTATCCACAGTATATAAAACCAGTGTTGGACTATGGTTATGAAGTGGTGACCCTGGCAAGTAAAACCAACCTTAAAAAGTACGACGCAGTTTAGAACAGCACTCTCAGAATTATAATAGGTGGAGCCAAATTAACTCCAATTACTGCAATGCAACTCCAGACCGGCATCGAACCTCTTGATAGTCGTAGAGACAAATTCACTATCAAATTCTAGGAGTGAGCCAGAAGAGCAGATTACAGGTACTGGAACGAGTAAAGATTTGCAACACAGAGACTAAAGACTCAGACTTATCCTCTTTCACATGTGGAACTTCTTATGAAGAAACACCAACTTCCGCTACTAAAGACTCGCCGTGATCCTATATACCTTTATTCCACAGTCGCTCAACCTAACATGACATCAAAAAAGGGTGATGCCATTCATGAAGAACTCAAACCCTGCACTCTGGAAGAACAAAGATATCAAGCGAATGAGAAACTCCATATCTACACTGACGGCTCATACCTGTCAGAATCAAACGGAGGTGACACGGGACGGTTCTTTCGGCTGTTTGAGTGTTTGTTCATTGGCAGTGGGGAAAAACGCCACCAACTACGATGACGATGTCTTGGCTGTCTGTGAAGCTGCAACGCAATTACTATCTCTCTTCTGGCCTTCCTTTTTTGAAAGTTGCCTTCTTCATAGACTTCCAAGCTGCAATTTTAGCTCAAAGCAGTAATACACCGACAGCCTTAAGGGGTGTTGGAAATCTAAAATCTTATTTTTTTGACAATTTGAGATTTTTACATTTTCAAATTGTATAGATTTTAGCCTTTCTAAAAATACCTTACTTGAACCTCTGGGGTATTTAGAAGCCTTTAAAATGTATTTTTAAGTATTCGTTGAATTTGGGCCACGCCAAATTTAATGGCGAAAATTGTAAACAAATTACTTGTTTTTGCTTAAAAGTGTAACGATTGATATAAACCAAAACATGTATCTTTTATTTTAAAATGAGCCTTTTATTTTTTTTATTTCCCCTCCGATTAGAAGTCTCACTGTATACATTAAAATCAATTTATCTCAAAATGTAAATTTTAATGTGCGATGTACCTTTCTAAGAAACTACTGCTCACAGGTATGTAAATTTTTTTATGAATTATTTATAATGATGTCTAATATATACTAAAATGAGCTTTTTTTAAAACACTCAAAAATTTAATTTTTACAAATTTTTTAAGTAAAAAATGAGTCAAATTTCGCAATGTTTGATAAAATATTTCATAATTTCTTAAAAAATTCAAAATTAGCTAAAAGCTCATTTTAGTATAATAAGAGAGGTGTACTTTAAAAGTATGGAAAATTTCAAGCATGTACATAAAACAGATTTTGAGAAAAGGTACATCGAAAACAACCAATTTAACATTGTCAGTATAGAGAGAGAGAGAGGTTTCCAACTCCCCTTAAAACTATTCAGTGCCGAACTAAAAGTGCAGAGTTCATCTAATAAGTCTGCACTATGGCCTTACAGTGGGTCCCAAGTCAAGTTGGTGTCCCCGGCATTGAAAGAGCCGACCAAAACGCCAAGCAGGGAGCAGAATCAACTCAACCGGAAGTCCCCTTGACTCTCAGAAGAGCAAAGAGAATTATCTCCAAATATATAGATATATATACTGCCATGACCCAAAAAACGAAGAGTTTTTGAAAGCCATGGGAGTCTCTTGCCACTGTGGTCCCAATCCCTAGGCACCTGGAAAGGGCCACCGCTGTTTCCCGCTTTCGCCTAACTACCGGAGATAACTTTTTGGGAGTGTAACTCCACTGGCTTGGCGTGGCTGCTAACGAGGCCGCCCCAATCTGCGGCTATGTCAGAATGGAAGGCAGCCCAACCTGCTCCAATGCACTGGACTTGATGACTACCCGTCTGACGACATCGTTAGTGGGTGATGGAAGGGGGTTAGGTGTCAAATGGTCAAGAAACCGACAACAGGCGTCGGATATATAAATAAATTTACTCTCGGCTTTTGACAGTCAATTTTAACTGCCAATAAAAACAAAAGTATTAATGTTTAATAGTTATTAAAAATTATAAGAAATATCAAATAAAATTGCATCATTTGGTAATTTAAATGTAATTTTTTTAAACAAAATATGAGAAAAGATTCAAATCATACAGAATTCTGAGCTTAAAATTATTTTTCTATGAATAAAAATTGAAATAATAAAGAAAAACGCAAAAAGAATTTTAAATGCAGATGTTTGTGACCTGTGGTTCTTTCAATATATTAATGATTATAACTAACATTGATTGGAAGTAATACATATTTTTCAAAAAACGTACCGAAACATTTATTTCTCTTAGTTAATAAATATTTCAATAACGGAACATTTCTATCAAGTATATCTAAGTAAAAACAGAAAAAGATCTGATTTTTTTTAAAAAAAGGATAAATAAGCCTTTTAAAATAGTATAGGATTATATTACAACCCCAATTAATATTTTTTCCCTTGAATCTTACGTAGCACTGGAATAAATATTAAAATATTTTATGTTTAGTAAAACTATAATCCCCATTAAAGAAAATCTCTACACAAATAGAATATTAGGAAAATCATTTTTAATTTGCTTGCTAAAGCAAAATTAATGAGTATGTTATGTAAGGGTTCAAATCATCTTTATTTTTTGTCCATAAAGGTTGCAAATGACGTAATATAATATCTATTAAACTTTGTTTACGAAAAGACTACAAAGCCTTTTCTGCTCAAATTAATGATGTTTTCAATAAAAGTACCTACGGGGAGTTAGAATTTCGATTATTTTTTAAAAGGATTTATTTTAAATATTAGGGTAAAAAAATGTTTTCATTCATTCAATTTTTTAGATACTTACATTTTACTCATTTTGTTCCCTAAAAACCCCGTATTTCATTTTTTCCAAATTGATTCGCCTATGTAAAATTTAAATATTTATTTAATTTGTATTAACGTTTTGGAAAAAAAAAAGAAAATATATGTCTTTTTTGAATTTTCAGTGAATTACATTCTATTTTAGGAAGTCATTAGAAATCCCTTGTTTGAGAATTCAGTCTCAAATTTAATTTAAAAAAACTATAGTATCTTAAAGAATATTTTTCTTGTGTAGATAAATGTGTATTAAGTAAGAAGTAATTTTTTTAAAAAATTACGTTTTTATTATTATTTCTTTTCATAACGCCTTTTCAAGCTCACAATCTAAATTAAGCTATTGTTAGCTACTCTGTAATGTTTCATTGTATTATATCTTGTAATTTTAACTAATACTTATACTTATAGTTTACTTATACTTAAATGCAAAACATAACGTATTCTTTTTTTGGTACATAATTTGATTATTTTTAAAAGTATTTTGGGAATTGTATTTGCACACAAAAGTGTTTGGGAATTGTTTCTGTGTACATACTTTTCTTTCAACGACATGGGATTCATTTAAATTTAAAAATTATGCTTATAAAGAATATACCTTAATAATTACTTAATATATTATTACAATTCCTTCTTTTATATATTTGATAATGATGGAAATAATAACGATAATAATGGGGTAATAAATAATTATGGTGATAATGATAATAATTCACTATAATAGACAATCATAATAACTTGAAATTTCTTTATTTATTATATAGATAAATAAATTGATCAAACGAATTTTAAACAAAGAGAAATAATTGTGTGCAAAAGAATATAACTGAAATCACAACAAAAATGTTTTCAAAATAATTAAAATTATTTTTCGTTTCTTGTATTATTCCCATTGTAACATTCCGCAACACTTTTCTGGTACCAGTTTTTTGCTTTTTTCAAAATGGTTGTCAAAACCCCAATACTCAGTAAATTAATTAAGCTTTAAAATTGATACTGAGATGACATTAAGAATAAAGACATGAAATGGAAAGATATGTTGACTCTAGATCTAAACGAAAGTTTACCTTTTTACTATTTTGGATAACTTTAACTAAGATTTCTTTAAGATATCCGAATACGTTCGGAAGTGTGATTTTGCAAAAGCGTATAAATATATAATATTTATGATATTTAGTGTGGCTTAGATTAGAAAATGTATATAAAATTGTTTTAAAAATACTATTAGAATAAAAATTTACTTAAGTACAATAGTTTGACAAAAAATGAACATCGAATGAACAATTTTCAAAATATTCTCCTTTGTAAAAAATACTTACATTATAATAATATTTTGCCTGTATATAGCTCAGACGTCTGTACAGAGGTTCAACTAGAATGTTTCAAATATATAACTTGGAAGTGGGTTTATCCATGTTTTACGACAACAGAGGGGAGAAATTTTAAGAAAAAAAACGTCGATAATTATTTCAATTGGTGGTAACTCTGAAAATAATGTGAATTTTTTAAAAAATAGTTCAGACACTCTGGAAAAGTCTATATAAGCGAAATATTTTTATTTTAGAAGCATTTTTTTATTAAAGGAGAGCATTTTGAAAAAAGGGTATTCTAAGTTAATTTTTTGCCAATATATTGTATTTAAATATATTTTTGTCAAAATGTCCTTAAAACAATTTTATACATATATTCTAATCTAATTGACATGAAATAACATGAAAATTATCCATTTACGTATTTTTTAAAATCACGGTTTCGAACGTAGTCGGATACCTTCTTCCTTTATTTATCATGCCCGAGAGTATCTCGGGAACGGCTCTAGTGCTTCAAAATGTCACACCCGAGATTATCTTAGGCATCGTACTTGTGCTCCAAATTGCCATGCCCGAGTATTGTATGAAGTATTTTTTCGAGTAATTTACTGAATCATAAGTGATTTACAGTGATCAGAAAATATTCTTTCAAATCAATCCGAAATCACCCGAAAAAATATAATAAAAATATATTTTTACATTTACAAGAAAAGGTACTCTGGAACTCATTTGTGCTATTTAAAAAGCAATTGGGAAAAGTATTACATGTTTAGAATTTCGAATACAATTTGTAGAAGATATTTTACATAAGTAAAATGATGCAACTTCTGAACAGAAGAATCCTAGCAGACCCAGTAGATGACACTGACCGTCTTATAGAACAGTAAATTTTATATTCCCCATATTCTTCCAATTCCTGATAAACATAAGCCTACAAGGCAATGTATATAAAATAGAACCTTATAAGTAAATATAAAAATTACTAAGAAAAGGGAACGCGATTCTGGCATAATAATTGCAGATTTTTATAAGCTTGGAAGAGTGTTTCCAGTTATACCACATAAAACTGAATTATTTAATTACTAATAGTTATTCAGTTATTTTTTTAAATTTATTGTTTAGAAAAAAATGATCCACTAGATGCAAACTTTTCCAAACTTTCCCACTAGAAGCAAACAGCCACCTCCAGCGAATATGCAGTAGCTATAAAATCTAAAAAATTTTATGTATGTTATTTAATGTATCAATTTTTAACTATTAAGTGTATTTTATTTTGCTCTAAAAATTTGACTATTGTAATAAAAACATTTGACAACTTATGTACTCAATTCATCAAAATATCTTGGCAGTTACAGGATTAACTAGCATATCTTAATCGTTATTAGGCTTTAAGCATTATCAGGATTAAACTATTAAAATATTATTTCTCACAATTTAAGTATACTCTTATGTAAGGCTTACTAAAATACATTTAAATTAGAAAAAAAGATTATTTCAAATAAAAACATTTCAACACTATTAATTCTGTAAAACTAATCGTTTCGGCCATTTCTCATTCCCAAGCAATTTTGCATCATCTATTATATTCTGATTCGAAATAATCGTATCGCTGTTCCAAATGAAATAAAATCTCAGTTTTTTCACGTATTATCTATTTTGAATTATTTTCGATTCCGGCAAAATAAGACATTTCTAATATGGCTTATTTTCAAAACCACATGACTCTAGTAATAATTTTAATTGCAATTAGAAATATGATCATTTGTGGTATCATTTGAGAAAAGTTTTGAAGTTAATTAATATTTGGATCTGTGACGTTTCAACGAGCTCAATCAGCTACTGAAGTTGAGAGTTTGTACTGCTGATTCCACATTTATATTAAAAATGTGCCCTTAATTGTTAGTCGTATGAAATCATTTAATGTTATTTCAGATAGTAGTATTACGTAAAAAATAATTTGTAATAATTATTTAATGAAAATGTATAGTCAAGCCATTTTTTTAAAAGAGAATTATATTTAACTGTTTAAAGAAATTTTGATATATATATATATATATATATATATATATATATATATATATTATATATTATATATATTAACACTTTAATTTGGATTAATGAAATACGAATGATTATAGGAAAAGATCACAGTGATTTAATAAATGAGCTAAATTTTTGCAATATAGTTTTTTAAAACCCTTTATTTTTACTTAATTATCAAAAAGAAAAAAATAATAACTATGAACACTATTCCACTGAAAATATAAAATACAAAGTCGTAAAATAAATATTTAATGCAAATAAATTGACTCCAAAATAAAATCAGAAAATATATCCTTTTTTCCTCCCACAATATAATATTATTTAAAATCGTTTTTTTTTTATCTTTCATTTTTAAGTAGAAACGGAAGTTTTGATTTTCTTATTAGTTGAAAAGGGTCACGATGGTAATGCTTTGGAAATTACAAGCCCACACCCTTTTGTGCTCTCATTTTTCATATGTTTAAGCAACAGTTATACAGTAAACTCGGGTAAGGTATAATCATGCTTCGATATATAGCGTTATACAGGTTTTCCCAAAAATAACGTGCACACACTGAACAGTCAGATTCTTCGTTAGGAGTATATAAAAATGTCCAAAGAACTGTGACAGTATCATATACAGTTTACGAGAAAAGTATGAAAAACAAGATATAACGTCACAGTTGTATTGAATGAATCAACAGCTGTGTTTTCAAATATTTATAAGAGCAGATGTTCAAAGCGCCCACCGTGCATATTGAGGCATGTCCACCGAAGAGTAAGCAACATGCAGGTGAGCTGTTGCCACTCCTAATATATTCAACATTTCCTATTGAATAATACTTAATATTTTTCTTGTATTTAATATTCATTCTCTTAATTTAGCAACAGAATATTAGTTAAATATGTTAATGGAATATTGTAAGTAGTTTACGTTTTACGTTAAGAAAATAACGGTATAATACTTTATGTTTACGGAACGTGTGCTCAAATAATTAGCTACATACATTCCATGTATATAGCTTCATTTATTTATAAGTGTAAAGAGCCTCACTTTATCCTGCGTGTTGAATAACAGTAAAGGATATTGAAATCGAAAACGAAATATTCTCGATTCACAACAGAGCAAATAAGTCTTTTTGTGGAGTCACTACGTCTCTATACTCTAATTCCTTAAGATGACTCCATAGGAAAAAATATCCAACAGTGTGAGATTTTGTGATTGTGGTGGCCATAGAATTGAACTCCTACGTACAATCCAGTGGCCGAAATATGCATATAAAGCAGTGCTTCTCAAACTTGCAATATTTGCGACCCAATATTCAATCATAATTTTCATCGCGTCCCCCTTCCATATAAAAAACATTACAGAAATTCAATAATACTACACTTTGTCGCTAAAGGTACAATACGACTTAATCTTCTTAACCAGCGTATATATACGTATCACTTAACAGGTACGTTAAATTTTCCGGACGTATATATACGTCTTTCCGAAGTATGATCTTTTCTGCATAGCTATCCATAAAATTATTCCGAAGGCTTTGTAATGCAATAAAAGCACCTTGACAGAGTTTGCGGATTTGCTTTTATCAAAAGATTTCCTATTTTTTCATTTTCTCCCCCAATGCATCACATACGCACTCCTACGCGGAAAACGGATGCATTGGGTAGAGAATCGCATAACTTTTAACCGGCAGTTAAGGGATTATTTATAAACCGTACAAATTTTCAAGTAAAATGTTAATTTTTGTGTTTTGTGTATAATTTTTTATTTATAACAAGCTCATGAAGTCATTGGTAATTATTAAACTTGTTCATATATTGGTATAGTTAAATGAATTATAAAATACATTGTGCAATACTGATACAGTTATAAGTGTATTACATCAGTGTAAATGTTAATTTTATTTTTTATTATGTCAGAATGATTTTGTTGGTTGACTTTCAGTAAATTAACACTTTTTTAAAACAATATTTTGTTTTCGACTTCTCAGTGTGCTCGCGCCACCCCTTGCAGATTTATCCAACCCCCAAAGAGGGCACGCCCCACAGTTTGAGAAACGCTGATATAAAGCAAATAACGCACAGGAGCACAAAAATGCGCCATCACCCCTATCATGAAGCATCATCATTCATTTGTTATCATTTACCATATTTCTTTCGTAAACTAGGAATCCTAAAGTTCCAG
Organism: Trichonephila clavipes; assembly: GCA_019973935.1. Taxonomy (NCBI): domain Eukaryota; kingdom Metazoa; phylum Arthropoda; class Arachnida; order Araneae; family Nephilidae; genus Trichonephila; species Trichonephila clavipes. The sequence goes on from BMAU01015934.1 coordinate 91,059, forward strand.
TTCTATGGGAACTTTCATGTACTCCTAAGGAGGAATCAGGATGGGCAGAGTTTGGGTACTACGTTTGGGACACTCTGCATAACAAACGTATGAAAGTATATCAATTCCTGTTATTTATTGATTTTAAACAGCTCTAAGTTTATTAAAAATACGCATAGGAGATTAGAAGAATTTATCACGATAAATTCACTCCACTTTTAATATGTCAAATATTAAACTTTATTATTAATATTTAAGAATATAAATGCTGAATAAACTTTAATGTTTAATTAATTTAGATATATTATGGTTTTGCGTTAATATTACTAAATTTGTAAATGAGGCCTTTTTGAAAATTATCTTCCTATTATTCATACAAGATAAAAGTATAAAGGCCAATAATTGAAAGCTCCCTACAAAATTCCAATAATGACAAATTTAAACTCATAAAAATTCTGTTCATCCTATTATTAATATAAAAGAAGTGAGAAAAAATCTGTTTAAAATCATTACCATTATTTGTTTACACAAATAACTATTAAAGTAAACATTGTCTCCTTTAAGAAAACTATAAAGGAACATAGTTGTATCACTATATAATGCACTGTATTCGGAAAATAAATTCTGAACTACATCAAGATGTACTTAACATAATTTAGTCACCATAGAAAAAGTAGATCTTTACCAACTCAAATTTTATAAATATTAAACAACATGTCACCCCCTATTCATCCATGAATGAGTACAACTTGAGCTTCTTTCTTAAAGTAATTGGCAAAAGCATCCGTTGAAGCTAAAACCTCTCTTAGAAGTTAACTTTATACACAATAAATTTACCTTCAGGTAGCTAAAGGGAACTCTATGTTTAAAGAATGCCACAACAAACCATTACTGAATTACGTTTCCATTGGAGGCCATCTTAATCAAAATGTATTTTGTACGCATCCATCAATATCTATATACATAAAAGTTTTGACAGAAATAATGATAAACGATAGCGTGGTGTTTGAATTTGTTTTCAGTCTTTTCATTTTCACTGGATTCATTGACTGCAGTTTTGTTTAAGTTATTTATATTGTTAAAGGTATCTGTAGCTCTGAGAAGGAAATGCGCCTAAGTTAAAATATTTACTTGTCTTTTTTATGAATTTTTCTCATCTGAGGTTTGATAATAAGTATATAAGTAGGAGTTATATAACTATATAATGATCTCTTATGATGTTACTGTTTGTACAGATGATGTTTTGATTGTGATCGTACACACTTTAGTAATAATCTTCTTTATCCGTTGTTATTATCTGACGTTTAATAATAACATTTTAAAAATCATTATTTATCTCTAGGCAAAATACTTTTTATTCAATGTTTTTATTTAGTAGTATTTTCACTTGGAACATGTGTTATTAATAATATGATTTATATGAAGTTTCTTATCTCAAAAAGTTAAATATTATTTTTTTACTAATACGATAACAATTTCCAGGAAGATATCAGCACTATGGGAACTCTTATTATCCTCCAGTAAAATGAAAGCAGTACCAACTTCTGCAGTATTCATCCTTACAATGAGTTTTACAAATTTATCTCGATGTCAAATAGCGACCACAGAGCCCAGTCTATATAGGATGGTCCCGAATTCATGGTACAAACTTGTAGGGTAGATACGGGACACTGTGACAATCATTTATTATATAGGAATATATGGGTGGAAGTTGAGGCTCAAACAGGGGGAATAAAAGCAAAGAGCAATGGAGTTATCGGTTTGTTGCGTTACCGGTAGGAGGCAGTAGATGTCTAACTGACGTTCAATATACGGTGCATCTCAGTAGGCCAAAGCTCCTTTGGCAATTGTGTTGACGTCTACGACGGGAGACTTTATGTATGTCGAAAATGCAGACATGCTTTACCTTTACATGTACGGCTGTGCAACTGGCAATGGTAGAGCTGGGTTAGGAATGTATCATGCGCAGTTTCATTTCGCCGGATCACAGAATTTTTCAGCGGTTACACCGTCCATTTCGTGAAACCGGTTCGTTTCAAGTCACCAGACATGATACTGGGACGCTGCTGAGACGTCCAAGCCTGGAAAAAAGCATCTTGAACGTTGTGACTGATAAACCCGAGTCAAGTACAGGAGCTGTTGCTTATCACCTAAGTGTGTCATCAGACCGTTTGCAGAGTGTTAAACGAAAATCGCTTACACCGCTTCCATTTTCAGCGAGTACAAAATTTGAATCCAGCAGACTATCTTCTCCAACTGCCAGTGGGTGATACAGCAATGTGCAATGCAGCTAGACTTCATAGTTCATGTGCTGAATATCTACGAACAGTTTATTGTAAACATTACGCTTGTCAACGACGCTTTCAATAAACACTTTGTCTTTCATTTCGTCTCATTTTTGTGTTTGTGGATCAACACGTCACTCGTGCCCATACATTCCTATACAAGAAATGATTTTTTCAATGTCCTGTATCTACCCTTAAAGTTTGTACCAAGAATTAGGGACCAGCATGTTGTACGTGTACAGAGCCGATACAATTACTCAACGAAAACTCTACTCACACCATCATTCTTTCAGATAGGAATTCTTGTCTTGATTATGTTTGGGGGTCGATTACGTGTGCTTTGTTCTCTCCAATTACTTACACCCTTGTCATCTAGCTTCAGTGCTAATTTCAACTCATCCGTAAACATAATATTCGCTAAATCAGATACAGTTGAATGCAAAACTAGCCGACACCAAATTAAACTTGCTCTTCTACATTGTACGGATAAAGTAACACAGGCCCCTGTTACCCGGGCATACAGCTCATTCATGGCTAATATTTGGTCCATAGTGGTGACAAGTATCACTTTGTCCATTGAGACTGTAGCCATAGATGCCACATTCGGAGAGGTCTCTTTTTGATTTCCTTGGAACCAATTTATAGATCTTCCGCAGGGGTCCTAACCATTGAAAAGTCAGGTCTCTGGTCTTCGAACAACTATTTGTTAAGTATTCCGTTATGGTAACATGACGGAGGGGTGAACGCAGGAGGAAAAAAACAAACACTTGTTGTTGATTGTTTTGTTTCAAAAGGTTCCACAGAACATCAGCACTCATTATCTATCATTCGTTTTCTGGAACTTAGAGAAATAAATATATTTGTTCTGAAAACTTATCTTGCGAAAGTTCTAAAAACACATTTCACTAACATTTATATACATTTCCTCTAAACTTTCGCAATACTGGCTTCTAATATTATTGTCATTTTCGGCAAATATCTCGATAAACCGCGACTGGCTGTTACATAACATAATTCTATAGATCAATCAACATTTGCAACGAATTATTCTTTTCGAATTCCGATTGACTTCCGAAAATTAATACTTTGCTCTCGGTGCTTAATTTTTGACATTGAATAGGCTACGCATATGATATACATTTTGAGTGAGGATTTTAAAAATAATATCTCTTTTATTTTAAGGAATATTGTTTAATAAATTAAAGCTATTGAAAAACTTAAAAATATTAATGATATAAATCGAATGCTTTTCAAATGGCATGGTTTCATTTTCCTCTAAATTACTTACACTATTATTATTAATGTTTAGCATTTCAATAAATCTTTGTAGAGAAACTAGTGTCTGTTAAATAATTTTTTTTAGTTTTTTTAATAGTTAGTTTTTATTTAAATTATTTGAATCTAAGTTCCAACAAAAAAATAATGAACTGAGGAAGGGGGGAGTAATATTGCAGAAACAATAAATGAAATAGAATTCTTTCAACTTTTGTCTTTACTAAGAGTCAAAATATTCAGTAATTTAAGCACATTTTTCAGAATAATCATTTTTTTTTATCTAAAATGAAGTAAAACTTCAAGAGATTCGTCTTCGAATGAAGCGCCATGTGTCAAAATGTTCGAAAATTGCATTTAAGAAAAGGAAATTACTATTCTTATGGTTTTTCTTAAAAATAACTCTCTTTCACTGCACGTTTTCAAGATTTTATAAGATTTCGATATTGATTTTAAAGTATAATATTGGAAAATACTTTCTCTCTCTCTCCGTACATGTTTATATATCTAAATGATATGTTTCGTTATTTTTCTTAAAATTCATTTCTCCTGTTTGGGCAAATACTTTAGAAACAGAAAAAAAATCATTTTCTATAATGCATTTCAACATCTTTGAAGCAAAGGGCATTAAGAGTAAAAACTTACGTACACTGCTCAAAATAATTAAACGATATTGCGGTTTTAGGTGGATCTTGTGGCTGGGAAACTTTTTAGCTGATTGATACATGGTCGACAGACGTAGTAGGTTATATGAGAATAAATTACACATGTTTGGCAGAAAAAAATGCATTTTATTGCGCATTTGTGTACAAAAGGAAAAAAACACAATTTGTGCATATGAGAAAAAAAGAATAAGAAAAGGTGTTTTCTTCAAAGGAAACCATTTTCAGTAGGGGGTATGGTTTCCACGGACGGCCAGCAACGTTGGGCATCTTTGAGGCAGGGAGTCAATGAGGCTATTAAACACGAGTTTCGGTATTCTGTCCCACTCTTCCAGAAGAGCTCTTTCCAGTTCTTAGTGAGTTTGTGGGGGTGGTTGGTGGCCAGTAACTCGTCTTCCTAGAGCGTTCTAAACGTGCTCTATTAAATTCATGTCTGGAGAACACGCTGGCCATTCCATTCGTACGATTCCTTCCTCTAAAAGGAAATCCTCCACCAGGTTAGCAAGATGTGGCCTGCAGTTATCGTCCATTAAAATGAAGTCATCTCCAAATTTCTGCAGCGTAAGGGACTACAATAGGTCTGAGGATCTCATCCCTATATCGGCGAGCAGTCAGAGGTCCATCTCGAATGATGTAGAGGTCTGTGCGCCGTCAATGGAGATGCCACCATACGCCAACACTCCCCCACCGCCAAATCTGACCCTTTCGTGCACGAACGCAGGATTATTCCTACTGCCACGGTCCCTCCAGATGAAAATACGCCTATTATCCGGATGAACAGAAAAACGGGACTCGTCAGAAAAAGAACATTGCTCCATTAATTTATCCTCCAGTTCATATGCTCTGTTACCCACTCCCTGCGGTCGCGACGATGCCTTGATGTCAGTCTAACACATACCATCGGTCGGCGAGCATACAGACCTACACCATGGAGCCGGTTTCGGACAGTCTGAGTTGAAACCGTGGTGCCAGTAGCCGAGCGAAGGTGTTGTTTGAGAAGAATAGCATTCATATTTCGGTGTCTCCGAGCCGTTAACACTAAATAACGATCTTCATTGGGCGTTGTTGCCCATCTACAACCTTGTCCTGGACTTCGGCCTGCACTTCCAGTCTCTAAAAAACGGTTCCAGATCCTGGAAATCACATTTTGTGACACTCCAATGGCTCGCGCTACTTCGGCTTGAGTTTGGCCCCCTTCTAACCTATCAACAACTCTCAAAGCTTCTGAATCGGTTAAATGACTTCGCCGAGACATCGTACTCATCGAAACAAAGCAGTTACTGAATGCCGATCATCCTAGTCTTCATTTCAGTTGAAAGTCAAATTTCATTCGCTGCCGCTGAAGCGACGTTTTTGACGTCGAACTCAAAATTAGTATACTCCATAGTTTGAAAATCAGAAAAATTTGCATTTGTGATTCTGTTCTTCCATTTTTTCGGCAAAAAAAATTTCGCTTATATCTTTATTTTATATAAAACTTACAATATCCTTTAATTGTTTTGAGCAGTGTGTATCTCAATATACAGTCGAACCTCCCCATTACAAATCTTTATATTGCGAATTTTTCTAAATAGCGAACTTTTTCCTGGAGTTAAGAGCATTTCACGATTTTCTTCGTAAAACAACCTCCTTATAGCGAAGTGCATTTTCTTTATAACGAACTTTTTCTCTTGTGATTCAATTTCTTTCTCTCTACTTTTGAAGTATTTCTAGACACTTCATTTTCTCTTTTAACACATTTTATGGTAGTTATAAATCTTGAACTACTTTTATTAAATGATTAACTCCCTGAAACTATTAGTATTCTGAACGTTTCATCCAAGAAGTCCTATTGTCCAGTTCAGTAGAATCATCTTCAATATCCCCTTGCACTCTCAGTGGATTTGTCACTTATCCCCGTGTCCTTGAGTAGTATTCATTGATCGGTCGTACTGGTAACTTTATTTCATGTGGCTCGAAAACTTCAAAACATAAGTGCTTGAGTATCAAAGATAAAAATTTAATTCTTCAGGAAGTGGATAAAGGCGACACAAAAATGTCCTTGCAATTTTTCTTCTTCTTATTTTTTTATAAGTAAGATATATAAAATAAATATATATTAATTTACAAAAAAGTGCGTAAAACTTCTTTTTTATTATATATTGTTTATGAGTTTAATTTTTTTTTATGTTATTTATAAAGAAATTGAAAGGTGAACCTCTATATAACGAATTTTCCATATAATTTTTTTTTCTGGATTTAGCGACTTCGTTATATAGAGATTCGACTGTATAAACATTTAAACGCACACAAAAACATACGAGGGAGTGAATATTAACATCTCACCATTCAGCAACTCTAAGACATTTGACGACGGACCTCGTAATTTTGAACCACGGTCAATTGACGAGGACGACATTTGAGCTGGTATCCCTCTCTTCTAACTACAACAGCATACCAACTAGAGGCCGTTTGAGCTTCGACAGATTTTACATACATTATCCCTCTCTCCTATACGGCAGCGCTTCAGAGGCTCTTGGCTCGAACTCAGGACACTCTGTCTACCTGTCCATTATCTTGAGAACTAGGCTACCACTTTGACCAAAACCTAGTGGCCACACACACACACATACACACACACATATATATATATATATATATATATATATATATATTATACATATGTGTGTGTTATATATTTATTTATTCCCACGCACATCCATGTGAACTGTTGCAGCAGATCGAAGCGTTGTGTCTCCATTAGAAACCTCTTCAATCGAAATTAACTATCGCTCATATATATTGAATTGAGATCTAAGGCTTATTTTATTGTTTTTGATATTTAGGTTTATGGCAATTTAATATGCTTAGTGATTACACATAAGTACATCTTATTTTATTTTTGTTTTCTTTTTTTTTCGTGTTTGAAGTTGTTTTCTTTAAACTTCTAAAGTCTTAACTAAGAAGTCTAAAGTCTAAGACTTCTTCTTCTCGCTTTTTTAAACTTGTCTCCAAATGCAAAGAAGTGATTTGTCACAGAAGTTGATGGCTCAAGTTTTTAAACGCTCTTCTAAAATATATCTTTAAGGCTACTTTACATTAAGCACACACACAGTTCTTTGTCTCCCTCATTTCTTCAAAAATTAAAATTCTATTAAACTCTCCATAGGATAAAAACGCAATTTCTAATTTGAAACTTAAAAGACACCTTGTCGCTTCTTGTTACAGGTAATTGCACTAGACAGAGTAAAGGCAATGTGTTGACAAATGTAGTTTTCGTGAAAAACCCTTTTCTCCAGAAAATATAACTTTCACATATTTCTAACACTTCATCCACTATCCAGTATTGCTTAAGAAATCAGGAAACAGGATGCCTTAGAATAATATTGGGCAAATAACACTCCTAAAACAAAACAACAACAACAAAAAATACATGATTTGTTTCATGAAAATAGTTTTGCTTCTATGCAAGATTATTTTTTGTTTTCTTGCGTATGTGTTCCTTCCTCAAGGGTACAGCTTTTGACATCAGTAAGCAATCAGTAATTTTGTTTATGTTAAGCATGTTTATGCATGGGATAGAAAAGTATATGTCTCGAGAAGGCTTAGAAGATGCTTCAGGCTATTTTTGCTCTCATTTTAGATTCGAAATGCAGAGCTTTTCTATTTTCGTACAGAGGGTTTGGGAAAATTTAATATTAAGTTATCTTTCACGAGTGTCTGATGTCGAATTTACATCAATTGCATGAAAATTATTTTGTTTTGATTTGAAGATTCCAAAAAGTACAACTGAATTAGTAGGATAAATTTAAGAATATTCTCGAAGGAAGAAGAGATTCGAAATTTAATATATTTCTTCATTTGGGAGTACTGAAATCCGTTTCTGGTGCGTGAGTGTGTGTTTTTTTTGCTACATACTTTTGAGGAATGTTTAAAAAAATTGTTAAGAGAAATAGAACATTTGTATTTAAATTTTAATTGAGTTTTACAGAGAATGGTTTGGTTTCTATTGAAATCTTGAAATAAGTTGTTAGAAAACTTATCAAATTTATTCGCGCTCATTGAAAGTGAAAAATGTAGATGAAGAATATTTGAAAAGAAAAATAATGAGGGTAAGAAACTCAGTGTCATATTAAAAAATACTAAGAAAAATAAAATTTAATGTTCAAATGTTTTTATGTCTACCGTTTCTAAACATTTTAACACACTTTTATTCAATTATTTTAGTCTTGTTGAATGGTATAAAGCTTTTTTTCATAAGTAACTTTTCTTACGGCATTTCTTTTAAATAGCAATTGTGAGATTTATTAACATCAAATGTATTTAACATAAAAAATAAAGACAGATTCTCTTTGAGATTTAAGATGAAAACAGAATTTTATTTTTAACCCCCTCCCTCTCCTTGAAAAAATAGTGCATTAAACTCAAAAAAGTATTTTAAATGTTTATATTTAATCATTAGAGTTTTGTTTTGTGTTTTATTATTTCTCGCTGGTTTTATATTCACCAGCTTTGTTATAATACTTCAACGTCATCACTTTTTAGTGATAATACCTTTTTTATGCTCTAGCTAGGAGATACCACATCTTGTTAAGAAAATATATTTTTCTCTAAATTATTTTTATAATTTTCGGGCTAATAAAATACAATATTCTTCTAGAAAAAACAAAAAAAATCTGCTGTTTAAGTAACTAAGATAATTTGATTCTGATTATCAATAACAGATTAATAAACACTTTATTGATAATTACTTCAAAAATCATTATATGATAGATTCAAAATGGCCATCAAATAATTTTAATATACTCGTACATTATACCGTTTATGTCAAAAAAAAGTTGGATTCACAAATATGATCATGTAAAAGTGCTGTTAACATTAACATAGATTTTTCTAAAGAAAATTATGGATATAGTTTCAAAATGTAGCATACCTTGAAATGTGTGAGGTGTGTTGACTAATGTATCCCTACAACGTTGTTTTTCAATAGGGCTACAGATTGGCATTGTTACTATTCCCCGGGACATAGAACATTTTCCGGGAGTTGGTTTCCCTTTTTAGTGCGTCCTCCTACAGGAAATAACAATTGACGCAAGTAATTTTGACACTCAGTTTTCTCCTCAAAAGAAGGCACCTGAGTCTGACAATACAAACTGTTTCTACGAATTTAATTTCGCCGAGAGCATCCAATCACTCAAGGGATCTTTTACATGCCGCATAATCATACGACATGGATGCTGTCGATTTTCTGCATCATGAAAATCCACCGATTTGGACCGAGGTTTGAATCTGCAACCTTAAGCGCATAAGGCCAGCGCCAAACTAACTATGCCACCCAAGAGGGACATAGATGATGGACCTCGTGAATTTGATCCATGGTCAAGTGATGAAAACGAAACCTGAGGGGTCACTCTCCTCTCCAAACTTCCATACCTCCTCTCCCCCCAACGGGAAGACTTTGTCGGAGGGAAGATTCGATCTGGGTACCTTCCGTTCCGAACGTACGAATGAAGCAAGTACGCTAACCATCACGCCAAGACGATCGTCCTCGCGGGATGTCGGTACAAGTTCATATAGATATCACACCGCCACATACCCCCTGTCAGTGTTTCGGCGAATAGGCGAACGAACGATACCATATTTGTGGCGAGCATGTAAGCAGTTGCGTCACTTTGTGGGTTGCGTCATCGTGCGTGACGGCTTGAGAATTGTGTCATTTGTGTTAGACGGCTTTGAGAAGTAACGGCTTATTTGCGTCAATGTTTGACGGCTTGGTTGCTTTTTTTGCGATGGATAGATGGCGCCACGACTGTGGCGCGCGAAGGGTGCGGATCATATCACGGCCAGGGTCACCAATGTCGGAGGGAAGATTCGATCTGGGTACCTTCCGTTCCGAACGTACGAATGAAGCAAGTACGCTAACCATCACGCCAAGACGATCGTCCTCGCAGGATGTTGGTACAAGTTCATATAGATATCACACCGCCACAACTTCAATCCACGAGAGTGATTTAAAATGCATCAGTCATTCTGTGTCTTCAGTGGTACTAGGCTCGAGCTCCTGACACGCCAACTATGAATCGGGACAATATTCCCTACGCCAATGCATCTCAAAGTTTCAATATTTGCGACCCAATATTCAATCATGATTTTCATTGCACCCCCCACCCACAATAACAATGTATTGAATTCAATGATAATATACTTCGACGCTAAAACTACGGTACAACCTTAACCTCTTAAGAGCCACCGGCGTATATAAACGTCTCGCTCAGTCAAAGTAATTTTCCTGGACGTATATATACGTCTTTCCGAAGTAAGATTTTTTCTTTGCACTGTGATCCATAAAATTATTCCGAAAGCTTTGGAATGCAATAAAATGACCTTCAGAATGCATGCGAAGAATTTACTCATTTCAGTATATTTTTGCTACATTATTCCTCCCCCTCCCAGTACATCACATACATGCATCTACGTGGTAAATGGTTGGCACTGGGAAGAGAATCGCGTAACTTTTAATCGACAGTTAAGGGATTAGTTGTAAACCGTACTAATTATAAAGTTAAGTGTTAACTTTTGTATATAATTTTATATATGACAGTCCCATGGGGTCACTGGTAATTATCAAACTTTTTCTTAACTTCTTAATGTTAAATTAATTATAAAATACATTGTGTAGCACTGATACATTTGTAAGTACAATATATCACTGTAAATGTGTAATTTATTTTTTATTATGTCAGAATGTATTTTGTTTGTTGCTCGTGCCCCCCCTCGTAGTCATCAAGCCCCCAAGGGAAGGGCGCCCCACAGTTTGAGAAACGCTGCCCTAGGCTACCGCTGTCACAAAGAAAATAAAAAAAATATAACGTGTATCCATTTTTGTGTATTTACAGACTATCTAATATAAAAAGCTTTAGTTTTACTTTTTAAAATATGTGTTTTACTCTTTCAATAGTTTGATCTGAAATCTTTGATATCAAGAATCATTTTCTTGCATAAAACATTACGTTCGTTAAATTATTTGTTGATGCAGCATTTTCATTTATGCATATAAAATTGATCGAATGCATTATCAAATTGAACTGATCTTTAAAACAATTATAAGGATAAAAATATTATTTTTATGTGCTTCGAAATATTTATACATTTTTTGTATATGTCTTTGCTACCTTATTTCACCTACAGATTGGATTGAGTCCCACAAATGCGATAGTAAAAGTAAACATAATGAGCTGAAAGTTTTAACTTCTCTCCTTAAAATTTGTGCTTTGTGCTTTCAATAGCTTGATCTAAAATCTTTGATGTAGAGTCTTTTTTTTAATAAAACACTACGTTGGTGAAATTAATTGTTCATACAGTAGAATGTCGTTAATCCGAATCAATTGGGACCGGACATCGTTTGGATACACGATTGTTCGGATAACCGAATGCGATCCATGAATTACATGAAATCGGACCCTATAGGAATATTGAAAATCATAACTTGCGGGAAACGGGCTTGAAGAAAAAGCAAATTAGGTGCAAAATGTCACAATTTTACCTTTTTTGTGGAAAATAATTATTTTTCGCTGTACCATTGTACACCTTCGTTTTTTCGCTGCAGGGTCTCTGATTGCCTTTTGATCAGCAGTAGATGAGTAGCACAGCACTCTGTTGTTCGTACTACTCCATAGCTGTCTCTAATGCAGAAAAACATCGCATTCTTGAAATCCTGGAATCGATGTTTGGTGAAATGTTTACCAAATCACACAATTAAAATTCCCCAAATATCCCTGACCTTGGTTTTTCCTTCACATTTGGCCTTACGCGAAAAAAATTTCGAGCTTTACACTGTTCGAAAACGTACTCATATACAGTACATGTAGTTGACAAAACAAAAGAAAAGAGCTGGTCCAGATATTTGACTCTCCGGATAATAAACGTTCGGATAAACGACGTTCTACTGTGTATCACTTTCTTTTACATGTATACAAAAAACAAAGATAGATCAAATCAAACAAAACTTTGAAACAAATGTGAGGACAAAACGTTATTTTTACGTTGCTTGAAATATTGATGCATTTTTTGTGCATTTGTCTTTATTTGTGCATATTTTATCTTCAGAATGGAAAGAATCTCACATATGCAGTAACATAAGTAAACAAAATGTGAGCCTCATTTAATAAATAAAAAGTATTTCACTTCGAATTATAGTATCCGTTTAGGGGTTACAGTGCGATTCGATTGTCAAAAATCGTTCATAAAATAAAATAAACAAATTTTAGTCTTAATTATTTTACATATAATTTTCTATAATCCCACAAAATTTAATAGCTCTAATTTTTTAAAAAAATAAAGCTATAACTTTTATGCTCGTTCTCAATTATATCCTAACAGAAAACAAAAGCCTTTAAATTATTTATCTCAGAATTATTTATCTTAATTTAAAATTTCAATCGATGTTTTTTTATTTATCGTGTCAAAGGCTTTTATTTTCAATTGCTATTAATACATACAAAAAATGGAATGCATTTATGAATTAAAGTGAGATTTATTCTTTTAAATAGTTGAGTTTGGAATTTCTATATTTAATTATGAATTTCTATAAGCATCCATAAAAGAAGTATTTAACTAATGCCAATCAAGTTATCCCCCAACACATATCAATTTTTGTTATGTATACTTCGATGTACTTGTGTCGATCAGATTTCTTGTGTGTACCTCAATTATTGTAGGAGAAGTAGTGTTTTAAAATCCCTCCATGAATTTTGTTTCTTCAAAAAATTAAATAGTTGGCTTTTTGTAGTATTTTGAGCAAAAAACTAAATTGACTAATGTATAGGAAAAACCCGGAACAATCGTGAAAAATCCTTAATTTTTTTATAGATCGCTCCATGTTCCTTTGGAACATTGGTTCTCAAACTATGGGGCGCATTTCCCAAGGGGGCGTGATAACCCTAAGTTGGGAGCGCAAGCTTATCAAAAAGTAAAAAAAGAAAAGGTGTTATTTTAAAATTTATTAATTTTCTGAAATGAAGCGTAAAACAAAATATATATGCATTCTGACATAGTAAAAAAGGAAATACACATTTACACAGATATAACATACTTATAAATGTAGAAATGAAAAGTAGAAATAATATTTATTTTATGCTAATTAAAATTAACTAGCTTAAAATATATATTACTAAGTAATAAATACGCAGTTGAATTCTTATTTTGATAATCTCTACGGTTTATAATAAATACCGTATTGTAGCTGTATCAGCAAAGTATATTATAATCGCATTTAGTACATTGTTATTTTATGGGGGGGGGGGCACGATGAAAAATATGTTTGACAACTGGGTCGCTAATATCAAAAGTTTGAGAAGCACTACCTGTTGGTATCTGACTGCGTTCGGAACTGTGATTTTGTAAAAACATACAAACTTTTTTTAAAAAAATATTTAGTGCTACTTTGATTAGAACACACGTATAAAATTGTTTTAAGAATACTATTACAATAAAAACAATTTAAATGCAATAGTTTGGCAAAAAGTGAACTTAGAATTACCTATTTTCTAAACATTATCCTTTTATAAATATTGCTTCGATAATAATAGTATTTTGCTTATACATAGCTAAGACTTCTCCAGAAGGCTTGAATTAGGATTTCAGAAAAATTCACATTATTTTTCGAGTTACTACCAATTAAAATAATTATCGGGTTTTTTTGTTAAAATTTTTCCATTCTGATTTATTAAAATATGGATAAATCCAGTTCTAAATTATATGCTTAAAACTTCCTAGCTCAGGCTCTGTAAAGAGATTTGCGCTACATACAAGCAAAATATTATAATTATAGAGGCTTTTTTTAGAAAAGGAGAATGTATTGAAAATAGGTAATTCTATGTTCATTTTTGCCAAATATTTCATTTAAATAGTTTTTCCTTATAATAATAATCTTAAAATAACTTTATAAGTATATTCTAATCTCAGTTACTCTAAAAAATTATACAAATGCTCGTGTGTACCCATTAGAAGAATTACGGTTCTTAAAATAGTCGGATACCTTAAGAACATGAAGTTTCTTTAAAAACGTAAGCTCATCCTTATTTCTATATATTTCAATTACAAAAGCATTATTTCACTTGTATAAATAAATTTCATAAGCTTTCGGTCAATTTTCCCTTTCTGTTTTCATCAAATATGTTTATTTTTAGGCCGTTAGTGAGCCTTATCTATTTTTATTCCTATAACTATTAAAGTCTAGTTATTCACAGAGGAGAAATTAGTCATGATCAAACTAATCTAATTATTTAATTTAAGCTATATATTGTCAAATATTTAACAACCATCAATAGAAAGACCCACGAAATATTCGCAAATGGCAATTAATAAGAACATTCCACGTACACATTATTCTAGCTTTGATATTCTATTATTAGCATAGTGTGATGACGTTCCCATACCAATTAAGCAGCCCAGCAACGTGAAAGGTAATTGTTCTGACTATCCTGCACTCTTCTTTGCACCGCCTTTTCGTTCTGACTCCCCTAAGTGAAGGAAAGACACCTTGTATTTCATGAGGTTTGTCTAAGGTCAGTACCAACAACCGAATACTCGTGGGCGAACATTTCACTTAATCTTATTTCATCGTTCTAGTAATTAACTTCTGCGATAAAAGGAATCTTGATTCTCAAAATGCTTCGTGGATAGCTCATTAATTACTGGTTTTAATTAATATTAATTATACCCTGGTAGCGTAATTATTTCGCGTGAAGAGAATCAAAAAAAGTTTTGGTATGGTACGGAATAAAAGTAGATGAGATCAGAATATTCTTGGAAGCTATTAGATTATCTCAAATTTACATGTAAAGGCTCCGTTAAATGTTGCTCTTTTAACAATTCCAGTTAAGATCAATACAAAATTTTCGTGGAAATTTTGTATAAAACACTAGATTTATTTCTAAGACAGCGTTGAAGGCTATAATCTAATTACGTATTCTGATGAGGGGTATAACATGATATTTGGTGGAATAATTATATATATAATATATATATATATATATATATATATACAGAATAAAATTTGAAATTAACACTTATTAAAAATATGATACTTCATCATTTTCTAATAACAATCTTGATGCAGAAGAAAATTAAATTCTGGTGGGATGTGCATGTGTTTATAAAATCTCAGATTTACTTATATTGTGTACGATGTCTCAATTCATAATAAAAGAGTTGAATATTCAAATGTAATTCTGTATAACAGGAGACATAATATAATTTAATCGTGATTTATCCCTTCTGTACTTCTTAATATTCTAAAAGCAGTTCTAGAAAAAATACTTTTTTAATGAACTATCTTTTAAATTTTTGTAACAGTTTCGTAAATATACGCTATCATTGCTTAAATAATCTAATTCTGCCGATTTTCTGTAAAAGGACGAGAGCAGACGTTTTCGAATTAATCAAAAAATAGTGAATTCACGTACAATTTCAGTGTTTTCTGAAATTAGATTAAACATCAATAATAATTAATAAAAACTATCTAGACGACGTTTTAAATATCTGGAAATGAATAATTATTTCAAATTTGTATTTAGTAATGTTTGCAGCATTTAAGATTCTTTTCAAATGTTATCGATTTTAAAAATTTACTTCTAAATTTTCTACAATTCCTTATTTTCTTAATGATTGAATAAGGTATTTAAGAGAGAGAGAGAGAGAATGTCTGATATAACGTATACTATCAGAGCAAGCTATTTATGTTTCATTATTTTCATATAAAGTATTTTGTACCAAAGTAATATGTATCTATACACAATAAAAATAACCTAAATTAGTTCCATTTCTAGAAAGAAATAGAGAAAATTATGAAAATATCTTTTTTAAAAAAGTTCATTTTTCTTTATGAGAAATTAATATAGGAAATACATCGAAAAATAAATGAATAACAAGAATGCGGTCGGATTTGTTTACCTCGTACTCATAGACTATTTTATTTTAGTATGCATTTTACTGTTAATAGTTAATTTTCCGTTGAAATAATATTAAAAATAGACTGACCACAAAAGCATTTTCACTGGTGCCGAAATGACATTTTTTATCTATTCAATCAATTTATTTTATTTGCTTTTCAAATACAGTCATTAATAAAAAGGTTTCTTAATAATATGCATCCTCCATATCATATTATAAACAAAATTTTGCTAGTATGTTAACAGCTACCAAAAGGGAATCTACAAATAAATATTTAAAATGCATCTTAATGTTTTAAAAAACCAGCATCACTTGTAACATATCTAGGATCTAAAATCTGGGAGTTAACAGATCATGAAAAGTTGGAATACCAATTGATCAACTTCTCTGACTTTAATATAATTTGCTGAATAAAGGAAAATATCTTTCACATAAAGCATATTCATAGTATCAGATAATGAAAAAGTTGTAAAATTTGATTTTAAAGTGTTTAATCAAATATTATTTTCTGATCACAGTTTCTGCGTGAGGCAATTTTCTAAGCAATGCTTTAGACAACTCTAGAAAAAGGCCGAAACATCAGTCGCAAAGCAAATTGGTTACAGAAGCTGAACATGACAACCCACTATGTCTATTTGATGTTCGTATCGCTACTTAGTTGGGTGACGAGGCAAGTAATAAGGTGAAACATCCCCTAATAACACGCCCACGCCACAAACATAACCAAAAGACCATGCTTTCTAATAATAGGTTGATCTTTCTTGGGTGTTGTAAGATACACATATTAACCATTTATAGATTTAGAAGAAAAAATAGAATGCTTTTGCTGGTCTAGACGAAATGTATTTAAAGAAATTTTATGACATTTGTATGAAAATTTTTCATTCTTCTTATTAAATATTTTATTGCCATAATTATTGAAATAATAGTAGTATATTGTTAAAAATACCAACTTTAGAATCAAAAGAAAAACTTGATTTGCCAAATTAAGTATCCGAGAACCTTCCACACGTAGTTTTGAAAAAGCATCTAAATGAATATATTTCTATATTTAATATCACCTGAATTAGAAAATACGCGTAAAACTGTTTTAAGAATATTATTACAAGAAAATTTATTTAAATACACTTTTTTAGCAAAAAATGAAGACATATCGATACATTGTCAAAACATTTTTTATGGAACAAACTTCAATAATAATAATAATATTTTGTCTTTATATAGCTAAGACTTCTATAGAAAGACTTAACTATGATTTTTGAAACATATTGTTTAGAAGTGAAGTTATTCGTATTTTAATACATTGGATTAGAGAAATTTTACAGAAAATATATATCGGTTATTACTTCAATAGATCTCAACTCTGAAAATAATGTGAATTTTTACAGAGAATCCTAGTTCAATCTCTGTAGAGAAGTATTAGCCATACATATTCAAAATACACTCATGGACAAAAGAATCAGCACACCAAGAAGGAGTAATCAAAATGAAACGAAATTTTGCATACATAATGACTACTTTAAAATAAGTAAATTATTAGAAAATCAAAGAAAAAGGATAATTTATTTCAGAGAAAAAGGCGAAAAATGGAGGATTTATACCATTTTGAACCCTCACTAGCGTGAATGCACGATGCAATACAATCGGTCATTGAGGCATACAAGTTCTGTAGGATGCCTTGAGACGTATCGTTCCATATTTGCTGTAACATTGCCTCTAGTTCGTTCAAACTCGTAGGATGCCCAACTCGCCGTACCAAATTATCCCAGATATGCTAGATTGGAGACAAATCTGGGGTTCGAGCAAATCAAGGAGGGGTAGTAACTGTGCGGAGACAGTCTTGTGACACCCTTGCTGTGTGAGGCCGAACATTGTCTTGTAGAAAAATGCCTCCTGGGAGCCATTGTACGAGTAGCAACACATGTGGTTGCAGGATGTCATGAACATACCACTGGGCTATCCTGGCGTCACTGATCAATATTAGAGGTGACCAAACATTGTAGGCAATGACATCCCATACCATTACACTAGCTGTGGAAGCGGTGTGTCACTGTAAAGGAAGGTCAGGATTGAGGCGTTCACCATGGGGTCTCCACACGTGAACACGATTGTCATCACTGCTGAGATTGAATCTGGATTCTCTCTCTCTCTCTCTCGCTCGCGCGCGCGTCGCTAAAGACGACCTGGTTCCATTCCGCTATAGTGTAGTTTCTTCGTGCCTGGCACCACTCTAAACGGAGGTGTTGATGAGTGGGCGTCAAGGGCAGCACACGTAATGAGCGCCACATTCCCAAATTTCCTTCAGCCTGGCGCCTTCGTATGGTTCGAGAAGAAGTATGCTACATGTGACTGGATGGCAGTCGATGAAGCAGTTGGCTGTACTTGCATTTCTTACGATGTGGCGGTCTTCTCAATGACTGGTCTGTCGATGGAGTCCTGAGCCTGGTCTTTGTGTAAATGACATCTTTCGGATCCACTGGTCCCTACACCTCCTCACAACACCATCAAATTGGCCTAATTGATGAGCTACTCGCCTAGCTGACCACTCAGGTTCCATCATGCCGATGATTCTCCCCCTCTCAAACTGCGACAGCTGCTCATATTGTCTTCGAAAATGGCGTAATGGCATGTCTATCTCAGCTTTTGCTTTGTAAACGATTCAGCACACTCAAACAAGTTTTGGTTACCTGTTTTTTACTCCACGGAAAACGACGTTAAACGCCCTATACCGGCTATACGCAATGTGCAATCACGCTGCATTTCTAAGCATTTGCATATCTCTCCGAGATGTATTTTCATGCCAAGTTTCGTTACGATTACGCAATTATTTCTTGGTTCACTAATTGTTTTTTCCATTAGTGTATCATTATTATAGAAACAATTTCTACAAAAGGAGAGTGCTTTGAAAATATATCATTCTTTCTTCATTTTTTGTCTTGAGGAATTATTTCGTGTAATAATATTCTTAAGATAACCTTATATGTTTATAATAATTCAAGTGACACTAAATATCAAACAATTTATTCATTTATACGCATTTTTAAAATTATCATTCCGAACGTTGTTGGGTACAAAACATCGAAAAGGTTTGGAAATATTCAATGAGTGAGTGTTGTATTAGCATTACACAACAAGGAATGATGTGTGTGATGACACCTGAGCTGGCACTTCTTCTACGAACAACTTTACAACGCCAACGGGAGGACTATAAGCCTCTCAGATTTAATGAGCACCAACCGCACTAGATGGAGGGTCATCAGTGATTCTCGCACTTGAATTCATGACACGGTGTCCACGGTTTTGTGATCATATCCACTAGGTTATCATGGCAACTTTTTTATGTTAGAAAGTAATAGGTTGATAAAATAATACAACAAATTCCAACATATAATAAACGTAAAAGCAAGATAATATAATAAATAAAATCCAAAACGTAACGCACTTTCAACACGACAGAGTTTACTTTTATTATTAATAAAAACAACGTATTGTATTTTTCTTGTATTATAGTAATATTAGAAACAATTTTCAAATTAAAAACCAATTATACTTTTCAAAATTTCAACACTTGCGTACGTAACACTTGTAACTGGATATAAATTTTAATTTGCGTTACCTTTATCTTAAAAAAAATATAAATTACCAAAAATTCGAAAAATATTTTTGCTTAGCTAATTTATACTTCTCAATCCCACTATGGTTCTTAAACTCATAACTTATTTAAATAGTCTGCCAAAAATAAAAGAGTTTCACGCATTATGTGCGTGGTACTCAATGTTTTACCAGAGTAAAACAATATTTTCCTAGAATCTAAAATAAGCACTAAACTTTCTATTTTGTAAATGCTACATTCAATGAAAACTCTCAAATGAGTTTAAAGAATAGGAAGTGAGTTTTATTCTCTGATGGAAAAATATACTTATGGGTTTTTGTAATTCACAATCATTATATTTACAGTCAAGGCATTATTTTGAATATTCATAACAGATAAAATTCACAATGCAAAGTCAGGCTTGTTTTTCTCCTTTTAAAACTAATTCTGCATAAAGTCTTATGCATCACAAAATCTCTAATTTATTTTTAAAAAGAAGTCAAAACATTCTCAAACCAATATTTAAAATTTTTAATCAAAAGGAATAATTTATGTATGCGAAACCTAAAATGTTTGAAATTTTTTAATATTTTGAGAAAATTATGAATATATTTTTCAAACACATTTTTTATAATATTAACACATAAATATGTATTACAAATCATTCTTATTGAATTTTATAAAAACTGAATACACGTTTAATGATTTAAATCAGTGTTCCTTAAACTGTGGGGTGTGCTCTACGTGACGTCTCTACGTAGGAGGGGGGTGATTCGAGCATATTGAAAAGTCAAAAACAAAAGGTTATTTAAAAAATTATTAATTTACTGTAAGCAAATAACAAAATATATTCTGACATAAAAAAAATAAAATACACATTTTCAGTGATATATTACACTTTTAAATGTATCAGAACTACTCAATGTATTTTACAATTAATTTAACAATCTTAAGTTAAGAATAAGTTTAATAATTGACAGTGGCCCCATAGAATTGTCATACATAAAATTATATACAAAAATTAGCACTTATATTTATAATTTGTACGCCTTATAATTAATCTCTTAACTGTCGATTAAAATTTACGAGATTTTTTTTTCCTCGTAGGAATGCGTATGTGGATTATTTTTTTTGCGGGGGGGAGTGAAGAATAAGGAAGAGCAAATAATTGGCAATAGTAAATCTTTGACAAACATTGTCAAGGTCCTTTTATTGCATTCCAAAGCCTTCAGAATAATTATGTGGATAGCAGTGTAGAGAAAAGATCGTACTTCAGTAAGACGTATATATACGTTCGGGGAAATTAACGCTTTGACTGAGCGAGACGTTTATATACGCCAGTGGAACTTAAGAGATTGTGGTCGTATTGTAGTTTTAGCGTCGTATTATTGAATCCAGCTCATTATTGTTGCATGAGGGGGCACGATGAAAATTATAATTGAATATTGGGTCGCAACTATGGAAACTTTGAGAAACACTGATTTAAATGCTCCTCCGTTCAATATTTCCTCAACAAGAAATATCTTTCTACTTGTGTTCACAATCATAAAGTCGTAGCTGGCCGTGAGACTAAAGACCCACCGCGTATAAAATCTGATGCATGCAGAATTTGTAAAGAGTGGAATTTCTCTAGATTGAGTTGGATGAATTTTGGAAAATAAGCTATGTAGTCAATAGAGTTACTTTACCGTAGTTCAAAACTAGGAGGTTTGTATTTAACATCATTCGCTTTGCTTCGAATTTCGAAGTAAGGGAACAATCAATATTTTTGTTATACATTTATATTTTCTTAAATGACCATCTTTGTTCCTTAAAAGAAGAAAAAGAAGAAAAAATAAGTGTAGAAACTATAATTCAGAAACACTGAAAATTAAAACAAGTGATAATGCGATTTATGATAATGTAGAGGGATGAAGAAGTATTAGGATGTAGATTAGAAAAAAATTTAGATCAAACCAAAAAATTAAACTTACAAGAAACGTATGCATTAAGAAAGTCAATAGAATACTCATGTTCCAAGCAGTATGTTATGTACATTTCAATTGTAATCACCAACAAAATAAATTTTACTCTGCGAATAATTAAGAATATCAATTAGGTATATGGAATTTGTGTTCCTTAGAGAAACTTTCGGAAACTTAAAATTTAAGCTATTTTTATATCTTTTATCGAAAATGTTACTTTTTAATTCATATACTATTAGTATTTTCATAACACGTAAAACAGCATCTATATAATCTGCAGTAAGTTAACTATTTTAGCTTTAACCAGGTTTTAATAATTAGGATAAAAGTAAAATAGAGTATAAACTCTCTATTTGATAAAAAAATCATGAGTTCACCATATATATGAAAAATGAATAGTAATCATTATAAGGTACTATTTTTCATGAAATTTAGCTATAAATTATTGAAACTCAGGTTTATACCTCTCATATTAGTTTTTTGTTTATATATATAATATGTGTATTAGACTATAATTATCTTTATATTCTAATAGAAATTTATTAATATCACTAATAAATAGATCCTAACTGTGCATCAGTAAAGATGTCCAACTGCATAACTATATATTTTAATTCAGGGATAACAGCTGGGATAAATATATTTTATTTTCCTTTTTCAGGTGATCTCTATCCACTAACTTCTCCCAACTGTTCGAGAAAAAAAATTTAAACTGCAAACGATAAATATCACAAACATGGTAAAATCAGTTATTGTTGGTTTAACTCTTGAAGTCACCGGCTCGGCAGCATAATTGTTAGTGAGCTTTATCTGACTCCCCCTGTATTCATGTGTGTGTGTTTTTGTGAGTGTACGAGAGGGTCTCTGAGAGCCGTTGCATGGTCAGTATAATCATCTTCTTTTAAGAAAAATGGTCCAAAGATTAATTAGGAAGTGTATCCACACCATGTGAAAAATTTAGGTAAATATCTAAAAAAGGATTTTTCTCGGCCCAAATTCTACATTTCTTGGTGTTTACCTTTCAGTTTAGACACAAAAGCTCGCTGTCACTCCAAATGTTTCTTACGACCAGTTATCAAATGTTTCTACTCGAGATAAGCTCCTGTCAGTACCTATAATAAGCAATTAATCATTTTATATAGAAAATAGTGCACTATTTTTCCTAGTAACTTTTATACCTTGAGTGGGCAGACTTTAGCAGGTTACGGGCTAATCCTAATGTTTTTAAATAAAATTATATGTTTTCTTATCTGAATGCTGGTTTTCGACATTGTTTCCATCTTTTAAAATATGACAGATTACTACTAGACAAAGGAATACGGACGTATTCAATGTTGTATGCAGAGAACATCCGTGAACCTATGAATCTGAAATCAACTTATGTACTTAATTTGTTGATAGCCGGGTCCCGCGCAATCACGGAAGATGACTTCCTCGTGGAACAAGTGAGGTATCGGGATCATGTCTTAATAACAAGTCCCGTTCTATCACGGGAAATACTAATTATCAACATTTATTCTCCCCTTCAGTCGACGTGGGGGGATACATTTATATGGCTGGAATCGCAGTGATCCAATGTCATTGTGTGCTTTCAAAAATGGTACATGTGTTGTCTACACATTTATCGAAACATTTGTATCGTACAGTCCGGATTTATCTCCCTGAAATCTTCCTCATTTTTTTCCACTTAAGTGAGCATTACGTTTCCATTCGAACAATGAGGCGAAGGAAGTTTTGTAGGACTTCCTAGAAAATCAATCACGATTTTTCTACATCGAATGTATAGATCTACTCTCGAAGTGATGGGATATGTGTGTTACAACGCCCATGGAAATTTATTTTGATTTCCAATAAGGGTGTTATTTACATTCAACTTTTCCACTTTTCTCATTTGTGTAAACCTTATATATTAGTAGTTGTTGCAGATGTTAAGGGGTATCGGAACGCCCTATACTAATAATGTTAAAAAGCCCTTTTTCAATGTTCCTTTTCTAAGAATCTGTTGTAAATACAACACCCAAATTTTTTTACAAGTTAAGCATAGATTTAGTATTATACTAAAATGAGCTTTTTTTAAAATTTTTATTAGTTTTTTTTTAAAAAAATTTTATTTGATTTATTTCGAGAAAACAAAATTTTTTGACAAAAAAAATGTATAAAAAAAATATATACAAAATTTTGCTAAAAGCTCATTCCAGTAAATACTAGAACATACAAAGAATGTGTCATATAAATTATGTTTACATAAGATATATACTTTCTGAGAAAAGGTACATCGAACCTTCAAAATGACATTTTGAGAAAAATACATTTTTATAAAAAAACTCACCTTATCAAAACATTCCAGCTCCATATTCCAAATTTTCAGCATTTTTTGAAAATTCACCCTCTTGAATAATTCTTTTAAGTCTTTTACCTTTCTGACCTCCTTAGTTTTTTGCAAATTGGCATATCTTGCCCTTGTAATCCTCTCTTTGTCGAGTTGTTCCATGCAGCATGTCGCATAATATCCAGGCTCTATGTTTAGTTTTTTCAAAATATCCAACTTAGTTGTATTCCCTTTATTAAAGGATGCAATAGCATCATACGTACCAAAAGAAAGTGTTTCTAAGTGCACGAATGTCTTTTTAGGGACACGAGACCAAATAACATTATTAATGCTTTCATTTGGATTCTGCGTGTTTCCGTGTAAGCATTTTTTCAATAGCTCTGGATCAGAAAGATATCTAAAAATAGGCCTAATGGCTTCCACAACAGCAACTGGAAGTTTATGTTTGTGGTGGTAAACTTTATTTTCTAATTGTGCCTTCTTATAACGGCACCACGTGTCAGGACCTGATGGACAAAATCCATGTTGTGGATTTTCATCCGTTGATATTTTGTGAAGAAATATTGCCCATATTCCTTGTCGCATATCCTTCACACTTGATAAATTTCTTCGAATGGCTATACCATAATATGTTTGTTTGTCAATAGATGGTTAATCTATTTTTTCCACATAATGCCTTGCCATCTGACAATTTTTGGCCTCTCATCTTTGCTTTGAAACGTCGGAGACGAGATCCCATCCGTTTCATAACATGGCCTATACACTCAAGTTTTGTGATCGTACAATTATCACCGTATACTTCATTCTTCACAATGTTATCGAAAGCTTTGGAGTCGCCATCTCCTAAATATTTCGTGTAACGAACATCATAGCGTTGAACAGAGCGCTGAAATGAAATATCGATAGAGCTCCATCGACTTCCATTCTTCCACTATACCCGTTGAAGTTCTTCTTGCAGACCGGTCCATGTTTCTTTTTATCTTTGCAAACACAATGTTTAGATAATATCTCAGTGTCAATTACCTTTCCTGTGTCCACACTCGTAACTGTCACAACACCATTCATGGAGGAATATCCTCTCTTTTGCCATGTTCCATCAACCGCCACAGGAATGTCTCTAATATTTTGTTTTTCTTGTACAGCTTCTTTTACGGCATCTTTCATCGTTGCATCACACACATCCTTAGTTGCACCTAACAGCATTTTATTGTACTTTGAGAACTTTGTCGGTGGGGGTGGTAAGTTCATGATTCCGCAAAACATTCGTGCAGCTTCTGCACCTTTCCCTATGCATCTCATTGCATAAACAAGCCTGGTGTTTACTTCGTAGGTGCTGGGTTTCCCAATTTCAGCTTTGCACTTCTTGGAGGAACAAAAGTTGTAGCTATAACTGCAAATATCACAGATTATATCAAGTTCAACAGCTCCACCAGAACAATTTTCTTCACAGGAAAGGTTAAGCCCTGTTGCTCCACACTTTAAACATTTGACAGCTTCAGAAAACACACCAGCTAAAACATTCAAATCCACAATAGCATTTTTAAATCCACTATTAAACTCACTTTTGTATGAGTTATTTAAATTGCTAAGTTTTTTTTTTTTTTCTGAAGCAGAAATATTACTGTTAGAAGCAGAAGACTGCTGTGGTACAGAATCACTTCTCACTGTTGATTCGGAATTACTTATTCTGCCTTGATTAAAATTACCTCGCCTTTTTTTAAAAACTTTGCCACTAGATCTAGGCATTTTAAATATAACAAATTAATACTAAAATCAAAATAATAACGTTCTAAAGAGCTAAGCAGGTCTAATTACTATAAACACAACTTGAGCAAAACAAACAGCGTTTGAACGAACGATTTTTTTCAAAACTACAAATGTAAACAACGTATAATTAGTTGTATCGCCGAAGCCGTTCTTAGGGTGAAAAATAACTGGGGCTTGGCAGCTAGCATCATGAAAGAAATTTTAAAAATGACGTCAAACTTCTAGCTGGCCAAAGAGGAAGTGCAATGTTTACCTTTTTTCTGTCCATTTAAATCGGTGACGTGCGTTTAGATGATTTTTTAAAAGCAAAATTTTAGAACTTCTAATTGTGCTATAGATTAAAATGAGGTATTTTTGGAAAGGTAATGAGCTAAAGAATTTTAAAATGCAATAATCTGAAATTGACAAAAAAAAATTTTTTTTGGTTTCCAAACCCCCTTAATAAAAATAGTTTGGAGATAATTTGGCATTTGCATTCTCAGCAATGACTCTTCACGATCCAAATGTGATAGATTTTTGGAATAAAATCTTTTGCGTGTACAGTCTGATCAATTTATTTCTTATCATGTTATTCACATGTTATTAAAAAGAGTTTTATAGTTAATTCATTTTTCTAATAGAATATTCCGGTAATATGACGCAAGGCGATGCAATTTTATCATTATATTTAAAAATTATTGTATGTAAAAACTTAAAATTTGTTAATTCCTATACTCGAATATTAGAATAAAAAGTTTTTGAATAATAAAAATTTTTATATGCTGCTATATAAATGTTTAACATGTGTATTGTGAGTTCTTTATATTACAGGAAATCCTCCCGTGCATTCTTTACCCTAATACTTTATTTAAATGCTTATCTGTTTTCTGTTGGAGTTAACTCGTTAACTTTTTTAAAAGAGAAAAATTCACTATGGAAAGTTCTTAAATAACTTGCAGTGCTAAATTTATACTGAACCGAGCCTATCTATCTTAAAATAATTCAAATCAAAGTCAATAACAAATCATTGCTTTTATTTTCGTACAGGAAGTTTAAGACACACAGGTTTTCCTTAGACTGCTATATTTAATTGTAGGGTACATTTTCTTATAAAAAAATATTTCTTTGTTTTTTACAAGCAATGAAAAAAGGAATTAATTCTTTCTCAACAAATATAGCATTTACTCACTCTTTAATTGCTCTTATATTTTCCAAAACTTTTTCCAAGTTACATTTTTTTTGTTTATCTCATAAATCATTTGATGTCGTACCAATAACAAAAACATTTTTTTCTCTTTTATTGATTTGGCTTGCAAATTAAAGTTCCTTTAAAGCTCTTTGAGAGCAAAAGATTTTCATTATTCTGAATTATATCAAGTGCATAGTTTTCTATCATACGTATTAAGTGCTATTGTAACGGGTCTATTCGCAAACCTCCTAATAATCATCTTGGGAAATTTACGTCTTTTAAATATTGTTCTATTAAAAACTTTCTCCCGAAGAAGAAGACGCGATTTACATAAATCAAGACTTATATTTAAGCATTAACTTTTAGGTTCGATAGAGAGAGGGGTTAGGAGCTAGATGATAGAAGCTAATGATTAACGTAAAATAGTAGAAAACTGTTCTACATGACTCGTTAATTTATTGCTTAATATTTACAATTGATAAGTGATGATTTAGTCAATTAGATATTTAAATTGGAATAGTACAGCATGAAGTAGAACATCTTAGAACGAAATTTTGATTACTTGGAACGTGTGCTGCCAATACGTTTCAAGAGTGATTCAATTCATAATTAAATATTAGTTATCTCGCCTATCTCGTTTTTGCTCCCATATTTCATAATAGGTGTATTTCCTAACCTGGGTTGTTGAGATCTGTTAGGTTGGTGAAACTCGTGAATAAATTAGATTCGTTTTGAGCATGGCTGATCTTCATACTAACTCTCGAACACTGATGGATGTGAGGGGACATCCATCACTCTATGTATTTTTTTCATTATTTATTTAGTTCAAATCCTTATGATTTTGTTCACCGACACGATTTCATATGCTTAAGAATTTTACTTTTATGTTCACACTTAACATGCTTTGATGATATATAAGATGGTATAAAGAAAACGAAGTACACTGAACAATAATCTTATCTTCTCGAGCTTTTGCATACAAATCTTCTGTATCAAGAGTGAAAATGATAAGTTTTCGAGCTCAACAAATGTCAAATACGAATATAGCACGCTCCCACTAGAAAAACATAGTATTATAAGCCTAAAATATAAGGTAGTTCATGTTTTCTCGTTGTCGAGGTTGCAGTTGTCTGGAGAGACAACAAGGCCATAACGGCATAATCGAAGACCTTATCTCTAATAAAAGAGTTCCCAACTTTATTTCCCGTCTAGGCACATCTAGAAAACAGGAAATTGCTGGCGGGTGCAGTTTAAAAATTTTTTACAATTCTGAATATTTCCTTACTTAATTGAAATCATATAAACGTAACAAACGATATATTCACTAAAAATGTAACAAAAAGTTCAAAATAGTTACATTTAATGAGATCTTTTATGGAAAAGAATATTGTCCACTAATTTTTCAAAGTTAGACGTGTAAGATGATACTCCCAATTTCATAGCATGTTCGAGTTTGCTATCGTTAAGTCGAGATCTGATTATTGATTTAATTGAGTTCGTTGTTGGAAACAACGATTCACATAAAGATGTGGAACCGAAACAGAATTTTAATTTGTAATTCCTTTTTCAAAAGTGGATATATTTTTTTATCTTAGGCTGGATTCCAAATATTTTCGTTAACTCCGCACTATTTTAATAAAATATCAGACTGAATATTTAAAATCTCATGTTCAATTGAAGACGCTTCTTCCTAAATAATTTTCCTCGTGAAATTTGCAACTTCAGAAATATTATTTTGAGCATTGGATGGATTTACAAAAAATGAAGTCGCTGCCTCAAGAATGGAAGATTACTTTAATCTATTTCCTAAAACTTCTGAAGGTGATTAATAAATAAATTTGGGTCAGACGAATTTTAATCGATGATTTTTTTTCATTCGTTGAAAATGATGATTGGCATAGTATACAGCGAGCGTACAAAAATAGCTTCGAGGGTACATTGGCACCCGAGGCCACGGTATTAAGAATTTAATAAGAAAACATCGAAAATGTTAAGAGTATTCAGAATGCGTGAAATTGGTTAGTCACTTAGAAGAAAAAAGCTCCCATCCATACCATACGGACATGTCAACGGAAATTAGTTGATAAAAATGGTTGTAAAGGGTGTTTTTTGAGAGGTATAGAACTTTAAATTGCAATAAAACAACGATGTATCATTCGATTGAGATGAATTTTTTTTATTCGAAAGATAATCTTGTGGCATTACATTTCAAATATGATTTCTGGCATAGCACTGCCACGGCTGGCTCGGATGTAGTCCAATCTGGACGTCCAATTTTCGATGACTTTTTCCAACATTTGTGGCCGTATATCGGCAATAACACGGTGAATGTTGTCTTCCAAATGGTCAAGCGTTTGTGGCTTATCCGAATAGACCAATGACTTTACATAGCCCCACAGAAAATAGTTTAGCGGTGTTAAATCACAAGATCTCGGAGGCCAATTCACAGGTCCAAAACGTGAAATTAGGCGGTCACAAAACGTGTCTTTCAATAAATCGCTTGTGGCGCGAGCTGTGTGACATGTTGCGCCGTCTTGTTGGAATCACAGCTCCTGGACATCATGACTGTACAATTCAGGAATGAAAAAATTAGTAATCATGGCTCTATACGGATCACCATTGACTGTAACGTTGTGGCCTTCATCGTTTTTGAAGAAGGATTCCACCAGCCCATAAAGCGCACCAAACAGTCAATTTTTCTGGATGTAACGGTGTTTCGACATACACTTGTGGATTAGCTTCACTCCAAATGCGGCAGTTTTGTGTGTTGACGTAGCCATTCAACCAGAAGTGCGCTTCATCGCTAAACAAAATTCGCTTATGAAAATCGATCATTATTTTCGAAATAAAATTGCACAATTTGAAAGCGTTGTCCAGGCGTGAGTCTATTCTTGATGAATTGCCAAACCAAACTGAGAATAAATCACTTGACAGCTGTTAAATCGGTCGCCATCTTGGAAAGTAATGCCAACTTAAACTTCTATACCTGGAAAAAAAACAGTCTGGAGTAAGTTCATTTGTGGAACGAAAGCCGTGAAAACTGAGGAGCACAAATGAGAAGCAAGATCGTATGGTTGTATGAAACACTTCTATTTCCTCAAAGCATTTTTGCCTCCAACCTCTACTATACTTCCCCACTTAGGTGCCCGTGACTACGATTGGATCACGCCCAAAAGGAATTTTTGTGTCCATATTCCTTTACGAATATTAAACAAAAATTCAAGACATAAATACTCCATATTAAAAATGCAAAATATGTCAATTTTCCTGTATTAAGGTATCCGACTACGTTCAGAACCGTGGTTTTACAAAAGCGTATAAATGGATAATATTTATGATATTTAGTGTCAGTTAGATTATAAAATGTATATAAAATTGTTTTAAGAATAGTATTGCAATAAAAAATATTTAAGTACAATATTTTGACAAAATATTTACATAGAAAGACCCATTTTCAAAATATTCTCCTTTTATGAAACATGCTTCTATTATAACAATATTTTACCTGAATATAGCTCAGACCTTTGTACAGAGGCTCAACTAGAGGTGTTGAAATATATAACTTAGAAGTGGGTTTATCCATGTTTTACGACAACAGAGGGAACACATTTTAATAAAAAAACACCGATAATTATTTCAATTGGTTGTAACACTAAAAATAATGTGAATTTTTCAAAAATCATAATTGATTCTCTGTACAGAGGTCTGAGCTGCATACAGACAAAGTATTACTATAATAGAAATACTTTTCAGAACAGGAGAACA
Source organism: Trichonephila clavipes (assembly GCA_019973935.1). Taxonomy (NCBI): domain Eukaryota; kingdom Metazoa; phylum Arthropoda; class Arachnida; order Araneae; family Nephilidae; genus Trichonephila; species Trichonephila clavipes. The sequence continues at coordinate 121,773 of BMAU01015934.1, forward strand.
TTTTGAAAAAAGGTTATTCTAAGTTAATTTTTTGCCGAAATATTGTATTTAAATAATTTTTTCCTGTCAAAATGTCCTTAAAACAATTTTATACATGTATTCTAATCTAAGTGACACTAAATGTCATGAAAATTATCCATTTAAGCGCTTTTTTAATATTACGGTTCCGAACTTAGTCGGATACCTTACCACTCTTCTTGTGGAAAAAAATGAGTTTTGCCATCAAATTTCGCTTCCAAGGGTGAACTTGAAAAATAAAATTATGGGCACTTTAGAAGATACGCCAAGGGTTATCAGACAAGCAAATTTTTTTGCCTTTTGGCAAAAAATTGGTAGAAAATATTATATCTCCAAGGAATCTCGAGAATGCGCTGGTATCGATCTTTCTAGCAATTGAAATGATGGTATGTAATGGCCATTTAAAACATACAAAAGATGAGACAGTTCAGAAGAAAGCTCAGTCGAGATTAGAATCTGCTTGTATGTTGACTGCTTTTAGAGATTTTACCTGTCTCAGTTCCTGCTGGAAGAATTGTACTAGAGGGCCGTTTCTAGAATGTTGCAATGCTTATATATAACGAATACGTTTTTCACTATTGTAAATAATGAGTTATTTGTGCATTTCCGTCAACTTGTCTTTGTGTAGTCATTTGTTCGTTCTTGAACATTATCAAATGTGTTAATATACAAATAATTGGAGTCATCTCCTGCGTTTTCTTTCCGCAAAAAGTTGCAACTACATGCTTCCTTCAGAATTTTAGTATTATTCTCTTTTTTTTGCAGTTGCTGCTTTTTGCATGATAAAAGGCTTTATTCATGTAATTCTTATATTGCTTAGGGAATTCGATTAACCTTTGAATTATGTGACGGAGTTTCAAAACAAAAAGACGAATTTTTTATTAATAATTATATTTTATTTATTATATATAAATCTAATTATACAGATTCTTTCTTGAAGATACAAGTTTATAAATGTGATACAATGGTACAATATTGTACAAAATGGCATAAATTTCCTTTAAGGCAAAACAGCACCCTGCACATTTTAAAAATACCGAAAAAAATTATTTGCATTTTCGTGTGACCCATATCATTGGGAAGCTTGCCACCAAATTTTAGATCTATTTAGATCATGTCAAATTAGTTTTTAAGATATTTGAAGTGTTCTGAGCTTTGGTTTTGGTTTTGGTTTCATTTTTAAGCATTTTCACACCCTTAATTTGAATTAGTTATTTCATTTAGGAACAGGTAACTTTTCCTGTTTAGCCTGACTTCATTTAAAAGTTCGTATAAAATCATTAATGTAATAAAATATGTCGAAATTTTGAGTTTATAATCATTTTGAGTTCCATAAATTCCAAATAAAGATCACATTGGTGTGATCAGGAGACTGAGAACAGGAAAAATGCAATCTTCCCTATATTACCGTGTTCCTTGAAGTGATCACATATATCTGATCATGGACCTGAGTGGGTTAAAATATTTTTGAGCACAATCAACACTTTTAGTGTGAAATGGTAATTAATTTCAATTTTTATATCTAAAATCCTTTCTGCTTAATTATGTTTTGAGCTTTATTAAATTCTGATAGTTACTTAAATAAGATGATTTCACAGCCAATTTTTGTTTTAAAAATAATTTATATAATTTGGAAGCTTTATTGTTATTTTTTTCCTGTTGAGAAAATGCAGAAACCAAAACGCTATAGGGATGCTATGAGAAACAATATTTCGAAGACATGGAAAACTACTGAAAATGATGTTTTTCAAAATCAGCTCACAGCTGATAATGCAGTTAGATTACCGAATATAATAATTCTGCATTAAAGTATTGCAGATAAAACTGAATATTTCATGATTTATATCAAACTAAATTGTAGTAAACATATTGTAGTACTATATTTTAGTATCTTAAAGTTGCACAACAAAAATTCAAACTTGCTAAACTGCCCCAATTTAAAACGGAAAAAACTAATTCTAATTAACAAATCTGGGGATTATTAGCTTCAGTTAATGTCCTTATAAATTTCTTCATAAATTCTTTGCATTTCAAAACTTTTGTGAAACTATTCTGTTAAGATTAGACTGAATGGCCTGTCATTGTAACAAATGCTATCAATGATATACAAAAATATATTTCGAATTAAAAATAAATATTTTCAGTCGTATTAAATTTAAGTAGATTGATGTAGAACAAGTTGAAACATAACATATTAAAAATTAGAGCTTTACAGGCATTATTAGATTTTTCTTTATGACTTTACAAACTTTAAATGTGTTTTTCTCAGTCTTTTAAATTTAAAAAAAAAGTGTATTCCCCAATCCCTAAGGCTTTTTTCTGTTCAAGATAGAGTGTTGAATTTTTGTATATATTTCTAACTATATGTTCTTTAAATTTGGTATTTATTTAGATCTGATACATCAAGTTTACTTTTAATAAATGCTAAAATTAGTACTTTTAAAACTTTCGAGATTTTTCCAGAATTAACCATAAAAATATTTATTAAAATCAAAAAGAGAATAGATTTTCCAAAACCATATTAATGTTGGTGTCCAATAATCTAAAAAAACATAAATCGCTTAAAATGAATAAAAAAGTTTAAAAATTGTGCAATTTATAAAAGTATTTAATAACTTCTAAAATTCTTAATTTTTTTTTTAAATCTTAAAACAATGGGTGGTCAAACTGACTTTTTACTTTCAGAACCAATTAATAATATAATCAGAACATAAAACGAATTATTTTTACTATGTTACTGTATCCAAAAAAGTTTTTTTTTAAAAAAAAAAAAGGGCACTGTGTAGCCTTTGGTAACATAGTTATAGCATTAGTTCTGTTCATTTTCAGAACTATTTTACAACGTGGGCGGAAATCAATATAGCCTAGGATTCTAAATGTTCAGAATAAAGTAGAAGTTAAAGTTTCTACGAGGTATTGCATTAATATTTGCATGTTAATGATGAAACCATTAATGTTACACGACACTTCATTTAAAATTGGATTAAATATTCGAAACTAGTTTACAAGAATTTGAACTTAATTTTAAAGCAGCAGGAAGGTGAATTAATAGAAACTCTTAAAATATCTGAGGAAATTTCTCGATCTGTAAATGTCAATGCCAGACTGGTTGCTTAAACTGAAAAAGGACAATGAAATATATTTTAAGAGAAAATTAAGAAATTAATGAGAATAGTTAACTTTTTTAACTGAATATAGATGCTTAGTACTATGATCAGGTTAAATTTATAAATATTCCTGAAATAAGTGTTTTAATTTAATATCTGATGAATAATTTCTAATTTGCTATATTTAAAATATTGTCGAGTGGGCTTGGTCCGTGTACACGTTGTTCTTCAAAGGAGGTACTAATGTTATTCATTTGAAAAAAATAATTACCTTTGCTGATAATGTATGCAGAAGAACTTTTTTATTAATTTACGGAAATTATCTCATACAGTAATACCTCAACTTATGCTACCCCGACTTAAGTGAATCTGGAGTTACGAGATTTTCAAATATCGTCGATTCGTCTTTTCTTTGAGAAAAAAAAATGGTGAAATTGGTACTGCGTTCGAAAAAGGTTTCGATACTCCCGGCAAATAAATTTAGAAGGGAAAAGCAATGATGTTTATGAACTGCTGGATTGCCACAATTAGGAGCTGGCAATGGATAAGCTCATAGAAACGTATGAGCAAGAGAAACACAATCAAGAATTTGAGTCTTTAGATCCAGTTAAATCAGAAGATCATATGACGGTTGATAATTTGATAAAAGATTTTAGTTAAATTGAAAAAAAGGTTACAAATTTTAGAGAATATAGATGCCAACTAAGAGCAAGGAAAGAAAGAAAGATTAGCATACTACAAAAAAATCCTGCGAGAGGAAAAATATTTGAGCCGACAGACTACTTTGTTAAATTTTATGAAATATTTTACATCAAAATAACTAATTAACATAATTATTTTCTTTCGTCTCGGGCCCAAACTAAAAACTATTTATATATTTGTATTCGAAATCATACCGAGATTTATGCAAATTCGATTACGCGGTTATCTATCAGTCCCATTTTTCGTGTAAATTAGGGGTATTACTGTATCTGTGAAGAAAGGAAACTCTGTGTTACGGCAAGATTAAATGTAATTAAACCATTATCGCGTTTGGCGAAATGGTTCATGTATTACTCAGCAAGATTAAAGGTAAAACCATAGTCGATTGGCGAAGTAGAGCATGAAATACTCAACAAGATAAAATGTAAAATAATGTTCTAAATTTCTGTTCTATGAATAAATGCTTTTATTGGAATAAAATGAAGTCTTAGTTTATTTCTTGGTGATTTAAAAGTAACCTCTTAAATACGTAAAACTTTGCTTCAAGACAGCATATTTAATTAATAAACAAATTTTTCAATGGATTGGGAAATAAAACAATGACACTTACATATTACACCGTCGACCAATTTCGTCAAACTAAAAGATGTCACTAAATGCTGTGATATACAGATAACAATGAAACCGCTTCCACGGAAGTTCGAACACAGTTATGATAACGATAATTTCATTTGGCAACATTTTTAAATTGGCGATGTCTTTTTTGGCGAAATCCATGGGCGGTATAACACGTAAATACAAAAACAATATACTTTTTATAACAAATTACCTGGGTAATTTATGTAATTGAGAACAGTTTTGATTTAATTACTATTTTATCTAAAAACTAGATCTGGAGATATTTCTGGTGGTTGATGACATGAAATAATAGAAATGTGCCAAATTTTTCCTTTTAAATTACAGCCTGTTATTTTCAATCTAGTAATAGTTTCGAATGAAATATGCTTTATTACTTCTAATATCTTTAATATATTCTTTTAATTTCTTACTAGCTTCTTATATACACTCATGTTCATAAATTAAGGATAGTGAAATTCAGGCAGAGAAAGAGACAGAAGCAAAACAAATTTGACTTATTTGTAAAGTCTATTAAACAAAAGGTAAAGAGCAAAAAAGATGCTATATGTTTGACACAATTAATAAAAACTGCGATTTTTACTCCCTGGAGAAAATTTCAAAAAAGAACCTATTTACAAAAAACAGTATAACAGGGTTAGTATGATGGTTAATACGCAGTATGTCTCCCGGACGATGCAATACAAGCCTTACAACGCCTAGGTATGCTGAGTATCAAATTATCAATCTGGTCATGGGGAATATTACACCACTCATCAAGCAATGTCCTCCGAAGTTCCGGTAGACAGGTGGGAGGGGGCTGACGGGATGCAATTCGTCGGCCAAGCATATCCCACACATGCTCTATTGGATTCAAGTCCGGTGAGTATGCTGGCTAATCCATACGGGTGATATCCTCCGATTGAAGGCATTCGTCTACAATGTTTGCACGGTGAGGACGGCGTTGTCATCCATAAACAGAAATTCAGTACCCATGGCGCCCCGAAACAAACGAACATATTGTTCCAGAATGACATCCCGATAGATGTGGCCTGTCATCGTTACACTCTGAACATGCAGGTCAGTTTTGGAACCAAGAATAATTCCTCCCCAAACGAGCCATCCTGCATCACCGTAACGGTGTGGTTCAATGGTGTTCTCTTCTTGGTAACGGGTACCTGGCGCTCTCCATATTGAAGTCCGGCAAGAATCAGACTGCAAACTAAACCTGGACTCGTCGGAAGACATCACACAAGACCACTGTTGTGGTGTCCACAATGCATGCTCTCTACTCCAGGGTAAACGCAGGCGACCATGAGTTGCGGAAAGTGGAGCACATCTGACAGACCTACGAGCATATAGACCAATGTATTCAAAACGTCTGTACACGGTCTGCCTTGAAACTGTCGTAACGGTAGCTGAAGAGAGCTGACGAGACAGGTCTGATACTGTGCTGCGTCTGTTTCTTTTGGCAGTAACTGCCAAATATCGGTCCTCATTCGGCGTTGTAACTCGGGAGAGACCTGTGCTGTAACATCTACTCACATTACAATCATCTTGGAATGGTTGTCAAAGACAGGAAATGACACTCTGGGTTATTCCAAGTTCCTCTTATACTTCCAGCTGGGTACGTCCACATTCCAGTTGTCCAATAATTCTACCACTTAAAAAATCATCCAAATGCTTCTTTTGTGCCATAACTATGCGGTTATTGCACTGAAAGGCTTTTAAAGCACTTGTGAACAATTTTGCTTATTTGCCACCATTCCTTATATACCCCTCTCTTTCACTCTCGTCATTGTGACGTACTATCCGCGCCATCTGGTGGTCTCCTTTAATTTGCATATTCTTCTTCAAGATGTGTTTGATAATTCTACAGGCGAAATTTTTATTTTAGAGTTCAATTTCTGTTTGATTCTGAATTATCCCTAATTTATGGACATGAGTATATATATATATATATATTTGGTTCTTTTTCAGTACCTTGTTACTTCTGGATTACATTTCAAGATATTTAACTTTTGAATTTTTTTCTCCATCCCATCAAATTTGGGATATGTACCACTATCCAATTACTTTATCCAATTTGTTTTACTAATTTTAATATTCCACGATTTTATTCCATTGGGTTTATGTTGCAAAAACTTTTTCTTCACAGGTATTTTTATAAAGAGTACATCCAGATCTCTCTATTATTTCTTGATTCTATATTTTACACGACCTTCTATTTGAGACATATTCCACGCCATTTCAAGTTTGAAATGCATTTCTCTATAGCAGAACCCAAAAGCAGTTTCAAATTTTTTAATAACACTATTCTTTATTTTTTTATATTCGTAGTTGTAACCTGATTCTACGGAAGACCTATTTTGTGTAACAACGGTGATTGTTTCATATATGTTTGATTGAACTTAGATTCAAAGTACTGCCCACCACTGCCACCATCGTTTGGTACATATGGTAGAAGAAGGATTTAGTATCTTAACTGCCACCTTCATTTTTTTTTATAACACAGAATGGTGACATCCGTTGACTAGAGCTTACACATTGAGATCTAGTGATATTTTTATTTAATTCTTTTTAAAATGTTCCATAGGAAATTTTGTATTTTGAACATAATAAAAACTTGGGTAAGTATTGAAACATCACTGTGGACTTCTGATAAAATGCCAAAACATCACTCTGGAATATTAACCATGACGTGAAGCTGTAAATACTCGGTTTATGAAACATCATTTAAAAAGAGTGTTAAATTTAAAGTTTCGTTTTAAAACTCCGATAGCAAACATCAATAAAAGAAGTGATAAAATTAATAAGCTTTTGAATGTAACTTATTCCACAGACGGAACATGTTCCATACTTATTCTATTACAGTGAAATTCGCTTAACGCTTAGGATGAAATATCGATTAACATGAAACAATACAGAGATTCCGAAGAACTGCAAAGTATTTTCTTGCATTTTTTTCTCTTAACACGAAACGAAAATAGCCTAGCATGAAGTATCTCCCTTCTGAGAAGGAACAAAATACGGAAAACACCAAAGAGATGGTTCATCATGTTTCTTAGAAAGGAAAAAAAACTTTGCTGTGAAGTACCCTCGGAGTAGCCTGTGATACGAGCCAATTTTGTTTATTAAAGCCATTTTCCACCTCCAACACTACAAACGCCGCACAAAACATCCGAAATGAGGAACATCATGAAAATAAATTACAGTTTAAAAGAAAAAAAGCTAAAAAACACCCTTTTATAATTAATCGAGCTAAGTTTTAACTTAATATTTTAGTTGCCATATCTGGAAATGGGATCTCAAGCTAGTCGCCAGATGTGGGGTGGGATCTGAAAATAGGAAACCATTAACCCTGATAATCCTGATCAGGACAATGGAACAAAATTACTAAATTATTTTATTGTAATCGGTCCTGGACAAGTGAGCAAAACTCCGAATTCGACCTCTTAAGTGGGTAAAAGTTGAGGTGAAAGACCCCGTTACATACAAGTGAAGCTTATAAAAGGCTGTTAAAAATTATGCACAGTAACATAGAACGCACATGCCATTGGTGAAATCAATAACAAAATAAATCGAACAATTTGAAGACAATTTGAGGCTAAGGAAAGACAACGCAAAAAAAACCAGATTATTTTACCAAAATCTCAATAAATGTTTCGTTTTTCAAAAAAACTAGAAAATTTTTCATTAAATTTCATTTTTTGTGAATGTTTTTGTTTCCTAGATTATTAATAAATACATTCATATAAACATATCTATGTAATTAAAATGTAATCTAAGAAACTTAATTTTGTTGAATATGTTTTTTTTCAATATCCATTAACACGAAAAAATATTTCAGTCTCCTTTGTTTCGAGTTAAATGATTTTCACTATATATAAAATGAAGTCCATTTTTAAACAACAATAGAAGAGTTACTGTCATTTGTGATTGAAGGTGAAAAAAATAAACGTTTTTATACATATACAAGTAGATACAGGAAGTTTAATGGACAAATAAATATTTAAGCTCACGAATTTTTTTACAGTTTAAGAAAAAAATTTATAAAAACTACAATAATAAGTGAAATGTCTTCTTACCTGTAGCATCTTATGTTGTACTCCCAAAAATTTAAAATTTCAAGTCAAGTCCTTTGCAAAACACAAATAAATGTTCAAAGAATCGAAAAGACCCATTGCGAATCAAAGAGTAAGAATATCTGCTGAAAGGAAATCTTCAATCAAAATGGACTTTTTTATTAACTTTCGTAATTCGTGTTTATGTTGAATGAAATGAGCATCAATCATAATTATTCAAAAGGAAATGGAATTTATGTTATTTGAATATTTAATAATGCCATTGCGTAAGTAATTCACTTCTAAGAAAAAATCGTGTTTCTTATCGATGCCGCTTTTTCATATTCTTAAGAAGACTTGGTACCCTAAAAATCACAAACCTATCGTTTTCTTTATTTTCATTTAATTTTATTCTTTGCATTATTATCTTTCGATTGATATATCACTTGTGCATGTCGGAAAGTTAGAAGTTGACTAAAACTTCATTTGAAAACAAATTAGGCAATTCAGCCACAGCCCCTTTTTAGAAAAAAAAGCTAAAAAAGGCTTTATGATAAAAAAAATATCTATTTTAGAAATAGAAATAATAACTATAAAAAAGAATGTGTAGTATTAAAAGCAGAATATTTCCAAGGCAATACAATAATGTACTTTTTCTTCCTTGTGAAATGTGTGCATGTAAAATTTTTAAATTAAGGCATTTTATATTAATAATTTTATAATTTCAGTTCTTCTTCCTGATATATTTTTCATACAAATGTAATACTTTAATATTATAAGAAGAAAAACAGCTAAAATTTCTGTCGTGACAGAAAAAAAATTTTTTAACATTTTTCTTGAATTTTCATGGGCAATTAGTACTCTCTAAAAGTTAATCATTTATAACAATGTGTGGGTTGAAAAATATGAAAATGCAATTATTTTAAAGAAAAACGTATAACTAATATCTTAAAGTGGTATTTTAAGTTTAATTAAGCTTATAATAATTATTTTTTCAGAATTATAAATTTTAAACCTGTTTTTCTCAGTTTGTGTTTTTCGAAACCTTAGTGCATTCAAAATGCTACTCCTTCGACAATTATTTACCAATCACTTCCATCTTTTCTTGTGTGTTGAAAATAAAGCATGTAATAAAATTAGGGATCCGTTTTGCTATAAACTGAATACTTTTTTTAAAAAAAAATAAAATGTAAGACATGTTGGCTTTTTCGTTGATTTTTAGCCTGTATATCAACATTTTATTTTTTTTCTCGAAAACGAATGAAGTTATTCTAAAATCGATCCCTAAAGTTGTTTAGATCATCCATAAGAGTATTATAAAAAAATTTCAGGTCAAAAAATTAATTTTTACAAAAGGAGTAGGATTTTAAAATTTTCTCAATTTTCTTCAAAAAATTAAAAAATTTTAAATTGTGTGAATAATATATGAAAATTTTCATCTGGTAACATTTTCTTGAATAGAAACATTGTATAAAATGCTAAAATATAATTTTTAAATACGTAAATAAAGAAGTTTGCTCAAAGGGTGCCAAGTCCCTTAATTTCTGAGCATAAATTTAAAATCGATTTTAAATTACGTTTTATAGTACTTGGAAATTTTTGAGTTAAGAAGGTTTTAAGAATAAAACCCCTTAATGTTATAACTAAAAGTTTCTCAAATACTTTGCAAAATAAAAATTTCCATTTCTCTTTTTTCAAAAAATGTTGACACTATTCTATGTATTGATATTTTATATAATGATTTAAAAATAGATAAATGTAATTAAAACTTAATCAATGGAAACTGAGTTACAACAAATTAAAAGCTTTTAATATACGAATTCCTTTTGTTAGATAGCTTCTAAATAATATATTTCATGTAATTCTTCTGTAGTTCAGTATCTATTAAAAATAGGAAATTAAGGGGACAGGTACCCTGTACATATTTTTTTATTTAGATAGTAGTAATAATAAATTTACATGTACTGTATTCGAACGCATATGTAATAAACATTTCATAAGCAAAATACTATTTTTAAACAAATAATTATTTAAAATTTTTAAATCTTTAAAGTTTTTTTCAAATTATTGAAATTCTTACCAATTTTGCAAATATTTTTGAATCATTTTTTTTATATTCCTGGAAGTGTTTCTCACAATTCTGAGCATTGGATTGATATTATGAGCGATACTTTTGTTTTTAGAATTTTTTTCTCTGAGATACTATAAAAAAAGTTAAAAAAAAAAGCTATTTCTAAATTTATAGAGTTCTAAAATCAACTTCTCATCTAAACTTATTCCATGCAAAAAATTATCAAACATGTTATATTAAGATTGTAAAATGTCTGAGACCAAGGAGCCATATAGTACTTTATATTTAATAATTGAACTACTATCACGCGCTAATAGAAATGGATAAAATGTTATGAATCACTTGATGAGAAAAGAAATCTAGTACAAGGGTCACCCAAATGAAAGTGGCATTTCTGCAATAACTCCTCAATTTAGGGCTTTGGGTAGCCTGGTGGTTAGAGCATTGTACTCCAGACCGGAAGGCCAGGATTTGATGCCCGATGCCACCAAATACCCTCTGAGTACACACGGAGTACGTGCTCGTTAAATCAGTGGGTTCGAAGTCTCGTGGGCTGAATCACGAGTGCAACGGAGTGGAGAATATTTACCTCCCCTCCAGTCCCATGGCAAAATTGTGGAGGTGGAGATAGTTGGTGTCGCCATCTATCGTCCCTTTGGGGAATTTCACCGAGCTAATTCGTACTGTCTCCTGTATGGTGCTCAAGGGCTAGGCCAATGACAGGCGTACTTCAAGCCCCTTGCCATGATGAATTTCGTAGGCCTCGTTCTGACTACTTCAGACAGGTTGCATTAGTCACACAACACTCCTCAATTTGAAGAAAAAAAGGACTGCACGTGCCCTCTATGTAGGACTTAGAGTGTATAGAGAGCAGGGAATGCATGCGATATCGTCAGATGACGACTAATGCGTAAGTGATAGCGTGGAAACCCTTTAAAAGGCATCGTTCGCATCATGAAAGCCTCCAAATGGTTCGAATATCAATGCTGCCCTGCACTGAGCCACATTACATGAACTGAGAAAGAATATCAAGAACTCCTGACGTAGCATGCTGTCACTCGGGGTTATCAACTTGCATGATTTAAATAGTCCTCATGTGGTAGTGACATGACAAGAATTGTTGTGACGATTCCGCTGAGAGGTTCTCGAACATCTACCTTACAGCCCAGACCTCTTGCAGTGTGAATACCACATCTTCGGTTCACTCAAGAAAGCTATGATTGGACAGCGATTTGCTTACGATAATGAGGTCCAAACTTCTGTAGAAAATTGTCCCAAAACGAACAGCGGAGCTTCTTCACCCAGGCGATCCATCAAGCCAAGGACTGCTGGGGCACTTGTTCCAACCTACTGGGTAACCTTGACTATTCTATCTGTAAGATATGTACCATTTCTTTCCTTTGTATACTAACTTAAATTAATAGTATTAAGATGACTGCCTACCTGGAAAATGTCATTTTTCGTCTACGTAGGGCATTTTTTTTTATTTCCAAGTCTTACAGTTCAAACACTTTTCTTTCCAAAACAGTTTTTCTTTTTCCTTTACGCGAAATAGAAATAAAGTTATAGTGATTTTAAAAAAACATCACTCTATGCAAAAGGGCAGTAAGATAAAACTTTAAATGAGTTTTTCTCAAAATTATGTTTTCGAAAGAAACTCTTTACCAGATATATAATATCTTAAGAACCAAACCAGATAACGTTTTCAAATTTTGTGGGGATGTGTATTATACTATTTTTCATAAAGTGAATTATAAATTTTGTTGAAGGTTAAATATTTTTTCATTTAGGTTAGTTTTTATAAAGAAAAAACTTAAAAGTATCAAAATTTTCATATTATTACGTATAATTGTCTGTAATTTTTTGTATTTTAATATTTCTCTTAGGTTTTAGTTCATTTTGAAGAGCACCATAATATGTGTGTTCTGTATAAAGAAAATTACTATATCTGTATTAGTAATCTTTATACAGCATTAACCATTTTAGTAAAAGTTTGGTAAAATTTCCTTGAAAACAACCATTTTATCTAAAAGTACAACATTTATTTAATTTTTTTTTATGTATTTACACATTTTTTAAAAAAGTTTTCTTCCTAAAAACACTCAATTTATTTCAAAAATTTGTTTTTATAAAAAAAAATTGGGTCTGAAGGTAGGCATTCACCTTAAATCATTTATCAAACCGATTGTAAATCAACTTCCATTTGGGTGACCCTTATGTATGACCCCTTATTAACTTCCGCGATTATCCTCTGAAAATAATAATCGTATTTAAATTCATTGTAAGTATTAAAAACCTGTTATAACTAATCTAATAATCTGCATTATATTTTGCACATATATTACAAGTATTGCATTTTTTTTTGCATACACAGTGAAAATCGTTTAACACGAAACTGATAGAACTGAAGTATATTTCCATGTTAAAAGATTCTAAAAAAAATAGAAAGATATCTTTCTTGTTTAAACCAAGTTAATAAAGACGTCTCTAAATCCTCATGCTTGGCCGTTCTCATCTGTTTTCCCTATAGCTCAAACTTACTCCTCTCAAACTTTCAAACAAAATTAGCTCGTGCCACAGGCTATTCCAAAAGTATTTCAATGCCAAGTTAGTTTCCTTTCTACGAAACTTGTGAAACCACCTCTCTTCCATTTCAAATCCCTCCTCCCCTGAATCTCGCCTGCTGCTCTATTGTTTTTCGTATTTTGTTCATTCCTAGAAGCGAAATCTTTTCGTGTTAAGACTTCTTCGTTTCGTGTTAAGTGGGAAAAAATGCATGAAAATGCATGGTAGTTTGTCGAGACATCGTTGCATTATTTCATATTAACCTATGTTTCATTTTAAGCATTTTTTGCGTTAAACGTATTTCACTGCATTATATGTTTTGCCAACTATTAAGATTCTTTTATAATAAATGCCATCTGTGTAATAGGAACATAGTTTTTCTCTTATATGTTCCATTTGTTATTACTGTTGATATCCCTTTTTCAATTGTTGCTTAGTACAGTGCTTCTCAATCTTTCAATATTGGCGACCCAATTTTCAATCATAATTTCCATCGCCCCCCTCCATACAAAAGTTAAGGTTACAGTACGACTTTAAGTGACACCGGCGTAAATAAACGTTTCGCTCAGCCATTGTTTTAATTTCCCAAGACGTATATATACGTCTCGGTAATTGTTTTAATTTCCCAAGACGTATATATACGTCTCGGTTATTGTTTTAATTTCAAAAGACGTATATATATGTGTCTCAGTCATTGTTTAAATTTCCCAAGACGTATATATACGTCTTTTCGAAGTGCAATCTGTTATGTCCAATGCTATAAAAAAAAAACTCCGAAGGCTTTGGAAAGCAATAAAATATTCGTGACAGTGTTTGGAACAATTTACTTATTTCAGAGGATTTGCTTATTTATTCCTTTTCTCTAGCCTCGATACACCAAATACGTTCGACTACGTGTTAAACGGTGGTATTGGGAAGCAAATCGCGTAATTTTTAATCGGCATTTAAGGGATTAAAAGAATTGTACAAATTATCCAGATAAGTGTTAATTTTTGTTTTTAATTTCATATATGACAAAATTAAGAAGTCACTCAGGTACTAAACTTTTTCTTAAAACTTTGTACTGTTAAATTAATTATAAAATACATTGTGGATTACTGATATATTTATAAGTGTATTATATCAATGTAAATATATATGTTATTTTTATTATGTCAGAATGTATTTCATTTGTTTACTTTCAGTAAATTTATATTTTTTAAAAAATTACCTTTGGTTAACGACATTCCAATATGCTCACGCCCTCTTGTAGGGTTATAACGCCCCTCTAGGGGGGCATGTCCCAAAGTTTGAGAAACACTGGCTTAGTTACTTATTTCTATTATATAAAATTCACATGGAAAAAAATATTATTATTTTTATGGTCGTGATAAAAGAATGATGTGCTGATCACGATTTCATGTGACCGGCATTAATACTTCAAGTTATGTTGTCCCTGAAAGGCTCTTTGTGTAGAGGATTCATTTATATTAAATCTGTCGAGGGATCAATTGTATTTCAATTTCAAACGACGAAGCCGTTTACCCTTATCTCAGTATTAACGATCAAGGAAAAATAAAAACAAAAACTGAGAGGAAGTATTCTTAGAAGGGATGAAGAAAGCTTCTTTTGGCAGTGTTTCTCAAACTTTCGATACTTACGATCCAACAATTAATCATAATTTTCATCGCCCCCCCCCCTTCAGACAAATAACAATGTACTGAATTCAATAACTTGGACACTAAAGCTGCAATACTACACAACGACTTTTTCTTAAGCGCTACTGGTGTACATAAACATCTCGCTCAGCCAAAGAATCAATTTCTCCGGACGTATATATACGTCTTTTCGAAATACAATAATTTCTCTGCACTGATATCCAAAATAATCCAAAGGTTTTGGACTGCAATCAAAGGACCTTGACAGTGTTTTCGAAGGATTTACCTATTTCAGAGGATTTCCTTATTTATTTTCCTTTTCTTCCCCTTTCCCCAATACATCACATACGCTGAGCCTACGTGGGAAATGGTGTTATTGGGGAAAGAATTGCGTAACTTTTAATGTGCAGCTAAGGGATTAATTATTAACAGTAAAAGTTATCTGGATAATTAATAATTTTTTCTAAAAAATAATCTTTTGTTTTCGATTTTTCAATATGCACGCGCCCCCTTTGTAGAGTTATCCGCACTCTTCGGGGGGCGTGCCCCACAGTTTGAGAAACCCTGTCTTATGGTAATAAATAGACCAATTCATAAACTTCTTTATATACCTCCACTTAGTTAACTTCCTGAATTCTCACCCTTATTTAATACGCACGTGTATATGTGTGCGTGTGTGCTTGGGTATGTTAACCCTTTATGTACCGCATTATGATTTACTGCAATTTTTTTCATGATATTTTTTTGAATCACTATACTGAAGATAAGTGATATATATATATAAATAAAATACTGAACTTTGGGAAATTTAATCCGTTAGAGGTAATTAAATAATTAAAGATATTAAGCTGTAAAATTAATTATATACACTGTTCACTTAAAATACAGTCAAATTGTTTTCTAAGGTTTTCATTAACATATAAACGTACCTTACTTTACAAGATAACATTTATCTTTTGACATTAACTATTTTTCGGGAACAAAAATGACAATCTTCACAATGCGCTGAAAGCGCCGTCAGCTGAAAACACAATTTCTGCTATAAAACTATTTTCCTTCCCCGCTAAAATACTCATCCTAGATCCCGCGTTACCATATATTTTGGAAGAGTGGATTTATAAAAGAATATTCCTGATAAGTATTGCGAAAGTATTCGTAAAAAGAGTTTCTATATAATTTTAAAGAGAGTGGTACTTATAAGTACCGTCGATAGATAAAGAGTTGAATGCTTATATATTTGTAAGTGTTCAACTATCATATAATGATCTATAATTAAAGTTTTAGTTTTAAAATGGTGTAAAAATAGAACCACTGATTGGAATTTGATTTGAATATACTTGAAGAAAGGGGAAACAATATGGCCTAAGAAAAAAGTTCCAAAGATTATCTGTACGCTATAAGATGCAAGATGGATATCCTCTTTACATTAATGCAATAGCTCAAATGACATTTTAGAAATAATAGAATGATCAGGTACCATTTTCCAGCCTCCTGTATTTCAAGATCACTGGACCTCAATCCTTGTGACTTCTGGCTGTGAGGTTACTTTAAAAGTGTTTTTTGAGTTGTCCGATTGTAAATATAGATGACCTGATTCACAACTCGATTATTGAGACACTCCGCAGTGTCCGGTTTCAGTTTCTGGCAGAAAATGGTGAATACCATGTTCAACATATTTTGTGAAAGTCTTGAAGTAATTGACAGTTGCCTTCATTGTTGTTTTTTATGTGAGGCCTTAAGAAAAAATAAATTAAAAACCAATTTTTCTCATCAGATGTAATATGACCTGACTGTGAAGGATAAGCTTTCCGCTCACAGCCGCAACAATTAAACAACCTGGAAGTCATTTTTCGTCAAAAAACCGGAATTAGCATGCACATGGAACAATACAGTCAGTTTTTTCTTCAACTCAAGCCAAAGCCATCGTAATTGATTCAAATTGTCACTTGTAGCCGAAGCTATTTTCGTGTGCAGCTTACAGCGCCATCTATTGATCCACTATGGATTTTTTTCTTCTGCCATACCGTTTCGCCCTTCCTTAAGCATATTCAGTTTAAGTTTGAAGTCTCTTTTGCAGAATTTTGGGCAATATGTGGCTTTTTTTACAGCATTTTGAAATTGGAACTTTAAAATGATCCTGTACATATAAACATATGAATCACACACACAACTCATACAATCACATACTTAAATTTATTACTTTTTAGGATTGTGTTAGTTTTCATGGTGTATATTGTTTCCTTTGATTTCTAAAATTATACTTCTTTGTAAGTACCGGAAATATTGTTAAATAAACAAGGTCACGCAGTTTAGCAACAATCTGTGGTACTCGTAATTCTATTTATGTAAAATTCTGCTTACTCCCAATTTGAAAACACATTAAATTTAGAATTTTATGAAATTATTCTAAATTACATACGCTAATGGGAATAATGTATTTCGAACATCCAAGTAAGGTTTTAATATAATGTGGTTATTAGGTTCAACTATAAAATGCAATTTTTATACATAAACAGTTAGGACATTTTGGGAAACATTTCAGAACATTAGAGTTTAAAAATATACTAAATGTAACGAATCATAACATTTGGGCATTTAATAGGATTTTATATATATATATATATATATAATATATATATATATATATGCATATATATATATATATATATATATATATATATATATATATATATATACCGCATACTGTGGTATACCGTTCTTCGCACGGGTGAACTGAAAGGTTAAACAACACAGATTGAAGGATAAAGAAGTTTTGAAAATGAGTTAATTTTAAGCGAATTGCAAATTAAACAAAAAAAAGCTTTTCACATATCTCAGCTGAAGAAAAAAAGAAAGAAAAAAATACTTTGTTAAATTTTAAGTCTGTAGATCTAATAGCTGATAAAAATTTTTATATTTATAACTCCCCGTAAAAACTCTTGAGGGTTGATTTTTGAAAATACCTCCCTAAGCTGATCTCTGCTCAGCAAAAGTAACACATTGTTATAAGTTTTCTGACGCTTAAAAATATTGTAAATAATTTATAACTGAAAGTGTCATACATTAATATAAATTTCTATTTGAATTTATTTTATGTGAAAATTGTAATACTCGCAAGCAACACCGTTTCCTAAATAACAATGGCGATTCAATGGAAAAATAGCGAAATGTTGACAATAGAGTCAAGTTGGCAAATGTCTAAGCTACTTTCATAGCTCAAACTTTATTAGAGCTTTGTAAGATTTGCCGTGTAGGAGAGCGATGCACGTTAATGCTTTATCTACCGCATTATGATCTACAGAATTTTTTTTTCATGCAATATTTTTTAGTCACTACATTGAAAATTAAGGGACATACATAAAACAAAATACTTAGGAAATTTAATCGGTTAGACTAATAAATTAAATATATTCCACTGTAAAATTAATTATATACACCATTCACTTAAAATAAATAGTCAAATCGTTTTCTAAGGTCTCCATAAACATAAGACACTTAAATTTTGACATTAACTATTTTTGGGGCACAAAAATGATAATCTTTGCAATCTGCTGAAAACGCTCGCAGCTGAAAATGTAATATCTGCTACAAAACTATTTGCCTTCCCCGTTAAAATACTCATCATAGAACCCGTGCCATCATATATCTTGGAAGAGTGGATTTCAAAGAATATTCCAGCTAAGTATTGGTAGAATATTCCTGCTAAATTGGTGTTTAAGTTAGGAGAAGGGGTGCCAGCTCAGGTGTTGTCCACGTCACTTGACTATGGTTCAAAAATTATATGGTCCGTCGCCAAAAGCCCTCAAGTAGCTGAACAATGCAACGTTAATATTCACTCACTGAAAAATACAGTACAGTAGTTATAACTATTTTTATACATAAAAATGCAATATCTGCTTATTCAATTAAAATTATAGCATTATAATTAATTACTAACCACATAAACAAATTTTGAAAATTTATCCAAATGATGTAGTGTGAAAGAGAAAGTTTATTCAGACAGACAACAAATGCGTCTTATATGCATATAGATTTGTTTGAATTCTTGTGTATTATTACTTTTGTAAGCTTCATGACATACTTTATGGTGTACCAGTATTTTAAAGCTGACTGAGCAACAGCAACATTTAGCTGGGTATAGCTAGTTATAACATAAAATTAAATCTTAAAAAGATATCAAAAATAAAAGACGACTCAATATTTTGAATAAATCAGTATAAACATTTTCATACAAACACAATATATATATATATTGTAAAATATTTATTTTGCTATTTGCATTTCAGACAGACATCAAACAAAATTTTAAAAATTGTCAAAAACAGAAAACAGATAAAAAAAAAACATATTTAAGAAAAATACCACTGATTAATTTAGCCAAAGACATCGCAATGTGCAAAAAAAATATTTGTAGTACATAATAACCAAAAAAAAAAATGTAAGTACTAAAATATTAAAAAAAAAAAAAAACTTATATATTGAAATTAATTAAGGATTACTCTGGAGGGGAAAGATAAAACAGGCTAAGATAATACTCATATTAATTTCATATTGGTTAACTACTCATTTTTGGCATGATTTTGAAATCACGCCAAATTGGTATGTTGCGGCCAGTCTAATGTTATAGTAATGCACAGAATTAAAGGTACTTACGTATTATTGCAACCTATTGGTGACATTATACAAAATGAAGCACATGATTGCCAATTCAACGCATACAAAGTTGGGATTGCCAAAGTGGCGAGTTTTTTTAACGTTGGCGACTGTGCAAAAATACCCAAGTACTAAAAAAAATTATCCAAAGTATATATATATACGAGCATAAAAATAAATTGAAAAATGAAGTACAATACTAACACTAACCGACATAAAAAGAACTGAACTAACTTTATCAATGCAAAAGCATAATTTGAAAAAATAAGGTACTTACATATAACCGCAACTTATTGGCGATATATGAAACGAAGCACGACTCAAAATTCAACATATATATATGACATGTAAAATCGGGGTTGCCAACTTGGCAAGTTATTTTGAATGTTGGCGATTGTTAGGATAGCACATAGGTGCCAAAATAATTTATCTTACCACTACCTGCTTCCTCAACATACTCATTTTTGGCATGATTCTGAAATCACGCCAAATTGGTATGTTGCGGCCAGTCTAATGTTATAGTAATGTACAGAATTAGAGGTACTTATGTATTGCAAACTATTGTGACATTATACAAAATGAAGCATGATTGCTAATTCGACTCACACAAAGTTGGAATTGCCAAAGTGGCGAGTTGTCTTGAACGTTGGCGATTGTGCAATAATACGCAAGTACTACAAAAATTATCCGAAGTATATATATACATCCCGAGCATAAAAATAAATTGAAAAAATGAAGTACAATACTAACATTAACCGACATAAAAAGAACTGAACTAACTTTATCAATGCAAAAGCATAATTTGAAAAAATAAGGAACTTGCATATAACCGCAACTTATTGGCGATATATGAAACGAAGCACGACTCAAAATTCAACATATATATATGACATGTAAAATCGGGATTGCCAACTTGGCAAGTTATTTTGAATGTTGGCGATAGCCAGGATAGTACATAAGTTCCAAAAATAATTTATCTTATGACCACCTGCTTCCTCAAAAGGTATTTAAGCCATTTGTCTGTTTTGCTCATTCTCTGATGCCTATTCCAGTTTGATATGTAATTACTACCAGCACTGCTTTTGCTTGGGCAGTATGATTTTCTGCATGGCAATTTTATGCACTGAAGCCAGTAGTATTATACCCTTAAAGGTTAAAATAAAGACACATGAAATTGCAAAGAACCATATTATTGATCAAGTGTAGTATAGGGGGCTACTTGGCGCAGTCCTTTTTTATTTTTGGTTACTAAAGTGGTCCCAATGTACTTTTTCGGTATTATTTATTTTAGAATGAATTCGATATCTCACCATG
Organism: Trichonephila clavipes; assembly: GCA_019973935.1. Lineage (NCBI taxonomy): Eukaryota > Metazoa > Arthropoda > Arachnida > Araneae > Nephilidae > Trichonephila > Trichonephila clavipes. The sequence goes on from BMAU01015934.1 coordinate 142,519, forward strand.
ACATTTAGATAAAAAAAATCCGAAGAAAAATCGCCAAATCCAAAGTGCCCCCTATAACATTTGAACCGAACAGAAATATAACCCTTATCAATGAGAAGTTTTAGCTTGTCAAAATTATAATCTTCGCATTCTAAAGAAATAAATAAATAAGTTATAATTTGCAAGCAAAATCACGCACATAAACATCCCGCGATAATACCTAAATCTTGCCAAACAACAAAACAAAGTTTTAGTTGTTGAAAGAATTATCCTTAAAAAAAATTATTTATTCGAAAATAATCCTAATTAAATATCAAAGAATAGAAAAATTGAATAAATATTCCAACCGATAAACAAAGCTACAGTAAAAATATGTAATAATCTTAAAAAAATGCATGTAAAGTATAAATTGTCCACTTAGTGAGAAACGTGACTACATATGACGTCATAACACTGGAAAATCACTTAAAAATTAAAATTTAAAAAATTTGGAAGGAATTATGAACGCCAAACCTATTTAAGAACCTTTCTGGTGTAATTTTGTGTACGTGTACCAAGTTTCACGTTATTTGGGTGTCTGGATCTCGAGTTATGAGGGAACAGACAAACAGACAACAAATGCGTCTTATATATATATATATATATATATATATATATAGCTTCCAATAGTTATTCAGCTCTTGTAAGGAAATAATTTGAAATACTTCTGAAAACTTTTGGAACTTCAGACTGAAATTTAAGTTAGAGGTATTTAAAACCTTACACTGTGGGACTTAAAACTTTTACTTTTTACTTCAAGTAAAAAAATAAGCCAAATAACTTAAAGCATTAATTCTAATTGAATCTGACACTATTCTCACATTAACAAAAATAAATGTGCAAATGAATTGATAATTCGAGGCAGTTCTTTTATTCTAAAAAAATAAGAAGGATGGCTGTAAGAATTCGTAAATATATTTTTTTAAGTTTTTATCCAAATTTGAGCTATATTTTTGTATCATATTTTTTGTTAATCGTTTGTATTCGATTGTCTTTTGCACACAGCTGAAAAATTAAACAATTTTTAAACTAAATAGATATCGGCTCAATTAGGTTTGTGATAAATATTTGCAAATAATATAATTCAGATAAATATTTTTGAAATAGTATAAATAGACTTTTGTGACTTTAGACACAAATTTTTGTAGCCATCCATCCGAGATAGTGGTTTATGACTCTAACTGTTGTGCCGTAAAGCCCGTGTTTTAATCCTGGAGAAGGCATGGGTGTTTGTAAATGTATAGTGCTTGTGCGGCATGTGAGCACTCAAAATAGCCATCGATCCAAGAGTCCGCTCGTGGTGATGGTGGAAAAAGAAGAGAGGTAGTAGGCTCCTGGCCACCCTAGGGTGCCATTTAAAATTGGTTTAGAAACGATTTAAATCTGTGAGGTGCTCAAAATTAAGGCTAACGAAGTGTGTACAACTAGCTCCTTTCTACGATGAATTTCTCACACCGTCGGGCAGGTGATATTAGCAGCAGCAACATCAATTAAGCAACACATTTATTGAAAAATAGAGGAATTTCAATTCGATGATTTTTTTATAACAGTTATGAAGAAATACACAATTATACCATCAATAAATCCCATATTACCTAGCCCTGATGTTGCCATGCACTACTCTCGCATAAGAAGCCTATAGCTCAATGTTTTGTGTATCCCAAATTCATCATTGTTTTCTTCATTATAATGTTATACAGAACTAAAAATGTAAAATTTTCGCTCGTTTGCAATGTGTGATTCCAAAAAGAAATTGGCTTATTTTTCAATTGTTATGAAAAGTCTGTGATTTCCGTTGTTTAGATTCGCAAAAGTACAATGGGGATAGTAACAATATATGTAATAATTCACGTTAGTTTTCTCTTGAGGGCTTTATAATTTGTAGCGATCCTTAAACCTTCTGGATGCGTAGCTACTAGTTTACACGCTTAACGGGATATAACCGTAAATTTAACACTTCGAAATTAAATGCTCAGCACATTTTTGAATAAGGAGTTATATAACCAGCATCGTTCGATGTGCTTGGAACAATCAGAAGAACCTATGACGACAGTCATATGATTTTAAGAGTTTTCAGTAGGCATTTTGTAATAATATTAGAATTTTCTGGAAAAATTAAGCCGCTTCTTGTCTTTGTAATGTTACTCCCACAGCTCCTGGGCCGTTTTTTACGTGCTCATGCTATATGTTGAATATGTGTGTTTTTTACGTTTATAAATGTGTACTCAAAAGCCTCAAGCATGCTACCATCATAAACATAATAGGCAATTATCTTGTAAAATTCTTCTCGGTGAAATGCATCTTACACACACGCACACACGCACAGACATAGACACACACACACACATATATATATATATATATATATATATATATATATATATATATATATATATATATATTTGACAGGCTCCAAATCTGCATAGAGAGAGAATATTAGCCATCTTCTTAAAGTAACATTAACTTTATTTTACAATCTTCAAGGTACTCATAGCACCTAACCTCATAGAATAAAAGTTGCATACACAGCAAGGAGTCCCACCCCGCTCTTCTAGATTATTTTATCTCAAACCGGTGTGCTCTCTCTTTAAATAGTCTTATTCACTCTAAAATCCATCCGCGTTAGTAAAGAGTTCACCCCATTTTTATTTATTAGTCCCTTAAATTTTAATTTAAAATTTCCAAACCTGACACACTCAGACACACACAAATATATATATGTTAAATATTGTAGTAGTGTCGGCCGGTGTTGGTTTGTTGTCATACATGGTTTATTGAAGATATCTTCAGAATAGCGTTTCCATTGTTTATTATGAAGCACACATCAATAGATTAAAACACAATTGCGGTACATTTTCACATTGAATAAGCAGCGGCATGTTGGAGGACACAAAGGCAAAGAGCGGCAGTTATTCACATTCTTACATGAAGGCAAGCAGAAAAAGAGGGCGATTACACAAGACTTTTGCTTTTATAACAGCAGTGCAAGCGTGTAAGTATTACGTAATAGTAGTTCTAATTGAATAGAATGGGCGCGACAGGTATTTCGGACTAGCCAATTACAATTAAAATTGCAGTGTTATTTTTTAAAACAAAGAATTAAAAAGGATACTAGTGGGAATTATTACATCTAGATATATATTATGAAGGCGAAAGTTTGTGACGATGTTCGGCCGTTTTTCACGCAAAAACAACTGAATGGATTTTAATGAAACCTTACAGTAATAACGCTTATACATCAAAATAACACATAGGCTATAATTTATAAAAATAATGTGTGAAGTGTCCAAAATATAACGATACTAGCTGGTATACCCGTTCTTCTCACGGGTGAACGAAAAAATTAAACAATACAGATTGAAGGATACAGAAGTTTTAATGAGTTAATTTTACGTGAATTTCAATTTAAACAAAAAAAGCTTTTTACATATCTCAGCTAAACAAAAAGAAGAGAAAGAATAAATACACCTTTGTTAAATTTTAAGTATGTAGATCTAAAAGCTGATAAAAAAGGATTTTTTTTTATTTATAACTCCCCGTAACACTCTTGAGGGTCGATTTTTGAAAATACCTTCCTAAGCTGATCTCTGCTCAGCAAAATTAACACATTGTTAAAAGTTTTGTGTAATGAACGCTTAAAAAGTGAAAATAATTTATATCTGAAAGTGTAATACATTAATATTATTTTCCTTTGTATTTATTTTATGTTAAGGTTGTAATATTCGCAAGCAACGCCGTTTCTTACGTTATAATTGCGATTCAATGAAAAACAGAGCGAAATCATAACGATATAGTCAAGTTGGCAAATGTCTAGCTACTTTCATAGCTTGAGCTTTATTAGAGCTTTGTAAGACCCGTCGTTTAGGGGGGCGATGCACGTTAATGCTTTATCTACCGCATTATGATTTACTGCAGTTTTTTTCATGCAGTATTTTTTTGGGGGATCACTACATTGAAAATTAAGGGACATACATAAACAAAATACTCACTTTGGAAAATTTAATCCGGTTTGAGATAACAATTTTGATCATCCACTGTAAAATTAATTATACATCGTTTTACTTAATAATAATTAGTCAAATCGTTTTCTAAGGTCTTCATTAACATACAAAACCATAAGACACTTAAAGTTTGACATACACTATTTTTTCGGGACAAAAATAATAACGTTTGCAATAAAACTGCGTAAGCTGAAAACATATCTGCTCATAACCCATAGAACCCGTGCTTCCATATATCTTGGAAGCAGTGGATTTCAAAAATATTCCTGCTAAGTATGGTAGAATATTCCTTCTAAGTTGGTGAGGTGTGGTAGTTAGGAGAAGGGGGTGACAGCTTTATTAAATTTTGTTTGACCATGGTTCAAAATTACATGGTCCGTTGCCCACAAAGCCCTCATGTAGCTGAACAGTGCGACGTTAATATTCACACACTCCAAAAAATACAGTAAAGTAGTTGTAACTATTTTTATACTTAAAAATGCAATATCTACCTATTCAATTAAAATTATAGCGTTATAATTAACTATTAACCACAAACAAATTTTAAAAATTTGTCCAAAGTTATTAGTGTGAAAAAGAAAGTTTATTTACTTTGTACCAGAACCGATAAAAGCATTTATTTTGAAAAAAGATCAGTTTCTTACTACCAAATGTGTATAATAAAATCATAAAAAATACATTCAAATAAAGAGAAATTCTTAACAAACTCTCCCTTCAAAACTCAGTTTTATTCTGAAATAAAAAAATAAGGGGTTATGCTGATCACAGGAATTGATTAAAGGCGCATTGTTAGCCAAAACAAAGTTTTTAAATAAACAAAGATATATATATATGCTGTCGTGGGTTTTTCTACAGCGCATGCCAGAATTGCTTGCAGATGGCAGAATTTTTTCCTACTTACTTGACAAATCTAGACATATATTATAAATGCGAAAGTTTGTGAGGATGTTTGGGCGTCTTTCACGCAAAAACAATTGAATGGATTTTAATGAAACTTTACAGTAACATAGCTTATACATCAGAATAATACATATGCTATAATTTATAGCATGGGCTAGGATTTATAAAGATATTGTGAGAAGTGTCCAAAATATAACGATATTTGTCAAATAAGTAGGAAAAAATTCTGCCATCTGCAAGTAATTCTGGTGTGCGCTGAAAAAGACCCACGTCAGCATATATCTATCTTTTGTTTGTGAAAGAACCCTTTTTGTTTTGGCTACGCAATGCACTCGCTTCTAATTAATTCCTAAGATCAGCATAATCCCTAATTTTTTTTATTACAGAATAACATTTAAGTTCCCCTTCTCCTAACTACCCCACTACACCAACTTAGAAGGAATATTCTACCAATACTTCACATGAATATTCTTTGAAATCCACTCTTCCAAGATATATGGAAGCACGGGTTCTATGATGAGTATTTTAGCGGGGAAGGCGAACAGTTTTGCAGCATATATGCGTTTTCAGCTGACGGCGTTTTCAGCGGATTGCAAACGTTGTTATTTTTGTCCCGAAAAAATAGTTTATGTCAAAATTTAAGTGTCTTATGGTTTTGTATGTTAATGAAGACCTTAGAAAACGATTTGACTAATTATTTTAAGTAAACGGTGTACATAATTAATTTTACAGTGGATGATCTTTAATTAATTTATTATCTCTAACGGGTTAAATTTCCCAAAGTGGACAATTTCCCCTTGTTTTTCATATCAGGGCTATTACCCGGCCAATCCAACAAAGGGATATTTTGTTCTGCCAAAAAAGCTTTGATAGACCGAGCTGTATGTCAGGGAGCTCCATCTTGTATAAAAATGTATGTTTTTCCATTTAGAAACCATTCTTCCAGCTGCAGAATCAAGCGATTTTGCAAGACATCTTGTACTGGTCTTGCCGCATCATACCTTTAACCACATCCAGACGTCCAGTACCCTTGCCACTGATGACTGACCAAATCATTATTTTTGTAGGGTGTTTCACAGTCCGAACAACACAGTCAGAATGAAACTTTTCTCCATCACGACGACGCACAAACTGAGTTTTGTTCTGCAAAATTTCAAATGTTCTTTCATCACTGAAGCAGACGTGTCAAAAATAAAAATAAATAATAAATAAACATTTTTGCTGTTTCTTCTGTAGTAGAAAATGGTTAAACCCTTTGTTTGTGAATAAATTATAACAACATACCGATCTCCAGAAGTACACATCTTTATCACGCCAGTGTTTCATCCAATTCAGACGCTTTGCTTTTGTTGCAGGGGTTAACTTGGACATCCTGGTGGGGCGGCAGGTCTTAAAATTTAAATCTTTTAATTTACTTCGAACAGTGCGTTCAGAAGTATTCACATTAATATCTTGGAGTTGCGATTTTATCACTTTTGTGGTAGAAAATCTGTTTTCAAGGCAAATTTTCTTAAAAGATCTTTCTGACCTTGGGGGGGGGGAATAGACTTTCTGCCGCATTTTTTTCTTTCTTTTTGAGCTCAATTCTTCCCCTGACTCAATTTTCTTCTTTTTGCGTCGTACACTAGCTTCAGAAACTTTCAACTTTCGTGATATTTCGCGGTTTGAGAACAATTTTGCATTCACAAGGGAATTTACTTCTGCTTTTTTGCATAGTGAAAAAAAAATCGCCTTTTTTACCCATGCTGAAAGTGTACAAACTGATCATTTAAACGCCTCACACGAAATAAACAAATAACTGCATAAAATAAAACTGCTAAATTAACAAACAAAGTACATTAACCCACAGAAACACGTCCGCAACTGAAGTATGCGCGAACGCGACTCGAGCAGGTTTTTGACTTGTTTACGTTCGTGTGACAATTTATTAAATTTGTGTTACCATGTGTGAAAAATAAATACAAATACAAAATATATCATAAATTAACTCATTTAAAGTCTATTGGATATATGTTTAAATACGAAAGTATTGCATATAAACTTATACAAATCAATGAATTATTAAAAAACAGGCGCGCGTCTAATAATTTGGCCAGGGACTGTAGTTTAATTTTTCAGTTCACCGAGGCAAAGAACGGGTATACCAGTTAGTATATATATATATATATATATATATGTATGTGTGTGTGTGTGTGTGTGTATGTATGTATATTTTTAAATTATATATACTCTTCTTGAGAGGAAAATGCTGAGGACTAATTTATAAAAAAGTGGTTTCAACTAGTTTTCGGGCTATTTAACCTTTACTTCACTCTTACTGTTTATAATATTAAAGAAAATCTCACGGAATATAATGTAGAAGTTTTAAATCCTTTGTTAGTAAAAAAAAAGTTACATATCTAAATAAGCATTCGAACATGCTTAGACCATGCTTGAATTAAAGAACAATAAAGCAGTTATTGCCAGCTTCAGTGATCTGAGTAAAAAATTAAAGATAAAAAAGGCCGATTAGTAACAATACCAAAGCTAGTATAAATATAATGTTTAATAAAATAATTATGAACTAAACATATGAAGTAAAAACTAAAATTATAGATATAATATTGAAAATATATATTATACGGCATGTAAAAGATCTTTAAGGGTGTTCTAGTCAAAATTAAATCCTAGTACAGGTTCACATCGTCAGAGCTCAGGTGCCTCCCTCTAGGGCATCATAATTACCTGTAACGATTGGTATCCACCAATATGGTGCCGCACTTAAAAAAGACACCAGCTTTCGTTGATGTACTAGGTAGATTGATGAACTATGTTAATAACCATTCATAATCTGCAACTAGAAACAAAAAAAATTATTAAAATATTTCTGTAATTCATCGTACTATGAAACGGTGTACTAGAATAAATTTTTTCGTTTCTACATATAATTTTATCGATACAAAATCGAAAATTTTGATTTTAGAAAAAGAGATATTTCAATGTAGAGAAAATTCATGAAGGTATGAATCTTTATATTATATTTATTGACAGAGGATCCAATTTAGCTGAAAATAATAATTTAATTTATACCATTATTCCTTTATGAAGATAACTTCAAAAATTAGGATAATTTATTACAAACAAAATCCAATAGGTATTTTTGTTCTTGACATGTTTTTATGAGAATATAATAACTTTTGAGTTTTCCTTAATTATTTGAAACCAAAAATCTGTTACGTTGCATGTAATTTATAATAATATTTCGGAAGATTGAGTTACATGTATATTACTTTTTCAATGAGGTGTTACGATAATACTGATGTTAAAATAGTTTTTCATGACATAAATATAAGTGCTTTTTAAATTATCTTTAAATGTATTCTAACATTTAGTAAATTGACTTGATCAATATTATTATTTTTCTGAATAAATTTAAGTTAGTCTGGATAAAAATTTATAAATGGAGTGTAAAACTAATTCTTGCCAAAAAGGGTACAAAAAATATACAAAACGAATTATTGCTTATATAAGTGGACCACAAAAGTGTTCGTACACTTGCGATTTCCTATAAAATTTAATGTTTTCGACTACTAAAAATTAATATATCGGAATTGTAGTTTTTTTTATGATATCTGCAACTTGTGTTCTTATTGAAATGACGTAATCAATTTTATTGAAAATGGCTTAACTATTATTTTTAAGAAGTAATAATCAAAAAGCTACTAAAAATTTCGTCACAAAAGTCCTCGTACACTTAAAAAAAATTATTTAGCCCGTTAGAACATATTTGGTGAAAATTTGATTTATAAAAAAGAAAACATGACATATAAATGCATAATGGAAAGTAAAAACAATAATCACAGAGGCATCTATGAAAATCGAAGCAGAATTTACAGAAAACTGATAAAGTTTTTACCAAGACGTTTAAAAGTTATTGTGGACACTAAAATATATTCTACTAAGTAGCAAATTGAGAAAGAAATACAACATGAAAAGCCATGTTGAGATTTTTGTTAAGTGCATGAGTACTTTTGTGGCGTAATTTTTTAGTAGTTTTTCGATTATTAATTTTTAAAAAAACGGTAGTTATATAATATTTTTAAAAAAATTTTTTATATCATTCCATTAAAAATAAGTTGTAGATATCATAAGAAAGTTACTATTCCGATGCATTAATTTTTATTTGTCAAAAACATTAAACTTTATAGGAAATTGCTAGTGTACGAACACTTTTGTAGTCCACGGTATATTTTTTTAAATAGTGTAAATATAAATTATCTAGAAAATGGCAAGCGGGTCCACCCAACGACAAGCCTTAAATCTATTGATAGTTATCTTCTCATAGTACAAGTCCAACAATTAATAATATATTTAATATTAACGTGTTTTTTACTATATTAAGAATCCATTGTACATTTAATGAAAATAAGCTGCATTTTTTTAAATTAATTTTTTTCCAAGTAAAAGATTTTTTTTGCAAATTTTTGAAGCGTCGAATCATTTTTGGAACTATTGTACATATTAATTTACATACATAAATACATACAAGCAAAATTGTATACATTAAATACTTACGGAGTGAAACAAAATTATTCGGAATTAAGGTAAAACTTTTTTTCATAGCTATATATACAAAAAAATAATGTACATAAAGCAGTGTTTCTCAAACTGTGGGGCGCGTCCCCCCTAGGGGTGCGCGATAACTCAATGAGGGGGCGCGAGCATATCGAAAATAAAAGGTTAAAAAATTAATTTACTGGAATTATAACAAAATACTTTCTGACATAATAAAAAAATACAGGTTTACACTGATATGATTTATATATATTATCTGACAAAATTACGTCATCAAAAATGAAAGATTCTACTTCAAACACTCATTAGCTATCTTTGATCTTATAACCAAATTTAAAAATATATTTTGCTTGCTTTGTTGTAATCCTACAATGAGAGATTTTTTTATTACACCTAAAATATTACTTTAGCTGACCTTCGATCTTACTGGTATGGTTATCTCTGTCCCTTTTTTAGGGAAGTTGTAGACATACACGCATGCACGCACACGCACACACACACACACACACACATATATATATATATATATATATATATATATATATATATACATTTCTGTTTTTCCATGTGAAAGAGTTTTATGATATACGGATAAGCATATTGAGCATTTTGAAGAATTATTTGGCCAAGTTTTATTTTTATGAGTATTCTGAAACATATAATGCATAATGCAAAATGTTGAACACAATTCTTTTTTTAGAACTAATAACCATATTTTTTTATTGAATACACTGAATTGAGTGTTAGCCAAAAGTGTCCGTGATTTGTGTCCTTTATTAAAGTCAAAAATATATGAAACAATTTATTTCAGTTTTATTGGATTTCTTCTCAAATTTTCGAAGACAAATTGAAAAGTCATTGAAGTAGGTAAGTATATTTTCTCTTAGTTAAATTATTCACTGAAATTGTGCTTTTTATTGTATATAGTAAAAATAATTATATAAAAAAAGGATTGAGGTGAGTCACACCCCCGAGGAACATTAAAGTTAGTATCGAGTGCACACTTGATCCCAGGCTAAGACATTTTGAAGTTTTCTCGCTTTAAATATTAAAAAAAATAATTCTTCTTTATTGGAATTTTACATTATTTTTCATTATTTAACATTAACTCTAAATGCTAATTCTTTGAGGCTTAAAATTACAGTTCATTCAAAACTATTTATAATATGAGCATCCATTTCAAAAAATAATTTTACATTTTTGTATACATTGTCATGCACTTGATTTTACTCTCCTTACAATTAAGCTATTATATCCAGAATAATGTATTATTTTTTTTAAAAAAAATAAACTCATGTGAAGAGTGGGTACATCAGCCAGTATAAGAACAAGTTTAATAATTATTAGGGACTTCCAAAAGTTTTTCAAAGGGGCTTGTCTTGTAGAGGCTGAGATCTATATTTTTTCAGAAAAGGAAGGATGTTGAAAATGGTAATATCAGAAATTGACACTTAAAGAGTTATTTTTCTATATTTAGCTGAGATCTATATTTTGCCTATATTCAGAATGATCTATATTCAGAATATATCCTTGATTTAATTTTCGGAACCATGCTGTTATGTGTACTTGTTGATACTTTATTATAATCGAATGTTCTCTACGACTTAAAAATATATCTATGATTTTGTTTTAATCTATTGCCGTAAATACTTAATACCGTGATTTACAACTAACGCGTAAATTATAAAATGTACATTCAAGACAGATTTCGTAGCTATAGAAGTATCGACTCGACCAAAACTGAATGGAATTTTACCAGGTACAGCTTTATTACATGTTCTGCGCAGACGTCCGATAGTTTGCGCAGACTGACGAAAACGTTCGCCAGAATTTTTATCAGATGTGATGAATATGATAGAGAGCAACATAGACTAGAATATTTTTATAATGATATTTGTACCTTTAGAAATGGATGATGAAGGGAATAAATCTTTAATTAAATATCGTTTTGCAATCTGTTCTAATTTAAAAATTAGAGAAAGAAAAATAGCATAATAATTATCCTATTACATAAAAGTAATTTACTTAAAAGTAACATATATATACAAAATTTAACACTTATCTTGTGAAGATGTACTGTTTATAATTAAGATCATATTGTAGTTTTAGAGTTAAAGTGCATATTAGTATAGCATTCAATACATTATCATTGCATAAGGGGAGCGTGATAAAAATTAAGATTGAAAATTGGGTCGCCAGTACTGAAAGTTTGAGAAGCACTGACACAAAGTCAATAAAAACTTTTATATTTTTTTAAAATATAAGAGCATTGCGGAAATCATTAATAAATAAATACATTCTGGATTAGACAAAAACTCTGAGTTTATAGTTAAAAATGATAAAAAAAAGATCAAAAATATACAAATCAATTTTAATTGTATTTGCAATCAGGATTTGTTTATCTTTAATTCGGGCGGAAAGATAAAAAGGAATTATTTTGCAGCAAACATCAATTTGTCGCATGATTTAAAAATTTTGACTTGTAGTAAAATCGTCTGCCAGAAAATCTGTATTTTAAAAAATTCTGTAAAAATACAGCAAAATGTATTTTTCCCCTAATAAAAATTGCTAAATAATGTTCTTAAATTTTTTGTCATCTAAGTATTTATTTATTTACTAGTTCGAATTAGTTTGTTATAAGTATGCTTTTAATGTCTTTTTCTCTTTTTATACACAGTTTCTTATTTAAAAATATTTATATTTGATCAGAAAAACGATTGAAAATGACAGCTTCTTTGCTTTGAATTATAAATAATTTGACATCTACATTGATTTAATTTCAAATATTATTGTATTGCAGCTTTAAGTTTTATTTTTATCGAAATGATTAACATTGATTTTTAAGAAACCCAGCTATATGTAGGTTTTTTTCCCTTAAACCTATTAATAAATAAGTTCTTTCACTTGATGTAGATAAAAAAATAGAATTAATTTTTTCTCTGACTCACTAATTTTATATTTTCAACATTCCTTAATTAATATAATAATTATTATTAACACAAATTAATAGACATATGTATCAACCATATAATAATATGTGTTGATTAATATTTCACACCAGATAATCTTGTTATTTTAAATATTACTGTATATGTTCAGAAAACCAATATAAATGTTTGTAATTATTACCAATGATAAAACTTAAGTGTATATGTACTGAATATTTTTTCTGGAATCAGAACACTACTGAATATGTTTTTATATTCTAAAATTACCCAGCCAATGAATGAAGAAATCCTTCAATGAGAATACTAGGTTAGGCTTTAATACACTTAATTTTTTTTATCTCGTATAAGAAACGAAGCATAAAACTTTATATATATATATATAACTTTTACGAATTCTCCAAAATATTTATTTTCCTCAAACATAGCACATAGACTAGTTTACTAAATTTTTTTTCTCGTAAAAATCCTGATTATTTCCTAGACGCAAAAGGTGAAAATATTTGCAAATCGGGAAAAGTAAATATCAGTATCTTTTTTTTTATTTAATTTGTAGTAATTTTAACGTGTTTTCAAAAACCATACTATTTTTTCGCTAACAAAGGTACAAATAAAAAAAAAGGCTCAAGATATACAAATGTATCAATTTATCTGCATTTTAATATATTTATTATGTATGCCTCTTTCCATAATTGAATTTGAGTTTTATATATTTATTTTTTTTTCCAAATTAATTTTGGAATTTATGTTTTATATTGTCTGGGCTTATTTCTATGATTTCTTGTGAATTTTTTATGAATTGTAAAATTTTAAATAAAGTTTAGATTACCAGTATATGTAAAAATAAGTTTAAAAATATTAAATTATATATTGTCTTCTAACATTCAATATGCTTCCCTGAAACAAATTTTATGATGCATAGTTTAAAAGCATTACTGAAGCATTAAAGCAGTGTTAGAAAAATTCCTTTCCTTAGCGGATAAAAGAATATTTCGGTAAGTATGACAGGGTTTTCTTCTAAAATAATTGAAAGTGCGAGTCTCTTTCAAAATTATTAATACTTCATGTGACGTACAGGATAACATCATGAGGAATTTGTTCAGCAGAATAGAATATTTAAGTAGTTTCATCAAAGTAAAGGTAATTCTTTTAGTAATAAGTTTTTGATAAAATTCAGCGATAAATTCATATGTTTTGATTATCTGCTTAAAAAGATAAATTTTATTTCTAATTGTCAATCTTCATTATATATTAAAAAAGCACAACATATAGCTATTTTTAATTTTTAATAAAAATATTTTCAATAGAATTTTCTAATATTACTAAGAGAATTACATCAATGATTTGTAAATTAACTAAACGAAGTTCTATATTTATTCATTAAATAATTTTATCCAAATTTTATATAGATCACATCCATTGTGACTACTTTTTAAAGCCTCATATATAAATAATATTTTTGTTACGAGATATTATGATTAAACATATTTTATTTGTAACGTTTCAAATCTTTTTCCATCTGAATTCATCCTCAATAGAACTAATTTATTTAAATTTCTTAAGATGTAGCTACATAACTAAAATTTTATTTATGTTATGTTGTTATTAAAACTCGCAGATATTGGATTATCATTTATGATTAAAGAGATTATTTCAACTTCTAAAATGATAAAGTACTGTATTTGAATAGTGACACACATATCTATATTTACTGAAACATAATTATAATTTTTATTCAGTTCAACAAATTTTAGATTATCAAAAATATGAAATAGAATAAAATAAAAACATAATAAGTTATTTTTTACAATAAAAAAACTGTTAAATTCTATAAAGTTTATCTTTCTAAAGAATATTTAAAAAACATATGATTTTTAATTAATAATTTCTTTTTCATTTAAAATAATTTATTGTTTGCTTTACAAGATTTTACAAAAATCCTTTTTCCAATATCCATTACGTCGATTTATCAATGTACCAAATCGGTTATATTGATGTATTTCTATTTATTATAGCATATTTGAATTTGCTTGTCGATACTGATTCTGGCTATAATCTGTTAACTAACTCATCCCGGGGTCTTTTCTCTTCCTTTCTTTTTACCCCATATATATATAATTTGAACTTTCGGATTTTTTAATTTGAAGTTTCGGATTTTTTAGTTTGAACTTTCGGATTTTTTAGTTTGAACTTTCAGATTTTTTATAGTTTGAACTTTCAGATATTTTAGTTTGAACTTTCATGTATTTCAGTTTGAGCTTTCGGATTTTTTAGTTTGAACTTTCGGATCTCAAATATTTTTTATACATTTACAACTATTTTTTCTACCTATACAACTATTTTAAAGATGTGTGCATCATCTTTGGTGTTCGATGGTTTACTTATATTATGCACTAAATTGTTTTTGAATTTTAATATTTTAATGCTATAATATCTTTCAGAATACGATGGCGAAAAGTTTAATTTTTCGAGTATAATGGTTTAATTTTAATATTTTAATGTTATAATATCTTTCAGAATACGATGGCGAATAGTTTAATTTTTCAAGTATAATGGTTTAATTTTAACTTTTTAATTATTTAATTTATTTTTTAAATTTTTGAAATTTGTATATTTTCCGAGTTGAAATAGGGGGAAGGTTGGCGCCATCAAACTAGTTTAACCCCACTTATCGGTCCTAAGTCCGAGGTTGCACTTGGATATTTTATAAATTTTTAATTTATTTTATAATTTTTTAATTTTGTTTGAAAACGATGGAATTTATCTTTTATATTCGCAATTGATATTTTGAAATAGGATTTGGTATTATAAGATTCGTATATTTCAATTTTTCAATTGATTATTGTGATTGAATGTTGATGATTGAATTTATATATTTAAATATATAGAGAGAGAGAGACAGACAGAGAGACAGAGAAAGATGAGACAGTTTCTTGGAGTTATTAACAAATATTGTATATCATGGGACCTTACGAGCACGTAAAATTGAATCATTTGCATATGTTCTTAACCTTTATTCATTTCGCTATTTACATTTAGTCACGTGAATTTCTTTATGATGTTGTTATTTCGCTTTTAAGGAGTATAATTAATTTACATATTTTGTGAATTTTCCTTGCTGTAGAACTCCAGATTTTTTTCTTCAGGAATTTTTCAAACCAGTTTGGTATGAAATTAAAACTCGTTGCAGAGAATAAAGTTCCAAGAAGTTAAACATAAAATATTTTTAATGTAGCTTTTATTACATCCAATTCATTCAAAAAGTAATACCTCGTAAAGAACTTATAAATTATTTATAATGGAAGGTATTATTTTAAAATATGGAAGGAGATTATGTTTCTGAGCATAATTTAAGAGCTTAAGTCTAAGAGAGTTTAAGAGTTTATAAGTGTATGGAATAATTTTTTTATTGATTTTTCCATGAATAAACTTCCAATGTAGATTTTACTATTATATTTTTGAGACCTTAATATTTATAATAGAATGATTCAAAGCAAATTAATTCTTGGAGTTTGTCTTCTACAGACTATAAATCTAATTATATATCTTTCTCTAAATATATTAAATTTTTTTGAATAACATCCCCACTTCATTTTACTAAAATAGAAGCAATTAAACTCAATTCAAATATATTCTGATTTTTACGACTTCATTTGATTTTAGAAACTTACATGCATTCAATTTTAAGGGATTCATTTAATCAGCTGTAGAAACTCATTTTTTTTTCGTTTAAAACCTTTAAAATAATTTTCTTAAAAAACCAAGCTCTTGGCAGGATCTTTCCATTTTATTACAAAAGGAAATTAATTATATTATCTGTTTTTAAATACTATAAGTGGTTTCTGTAATGCTAAAACTAAAATTTGATATCTTTATTTATAAATTTGAGGTATCCTTAAAAAGAATTATTAAATATATTTTCTTTTCTTTTTTTAAATGAAACAATTTTTGCGTAAAACGAACACCATTAAGTAATTAATAATTAACAATAAATATTAATTTACTTGAATAGATATTATTTTTAAACTAATTTCAATTATTGCATTTGTTACATTCGTTTATTTACTATAATTATATAATTGTAAAAAAGTCCTTTCTACAGAAAATCTTAATCAAGCAAAGGCTCAAGTTCCAATACAATATTTTTTCCCTTTGACTTTTAGGAGTAAATGTGAAGTATAAACGTAAACATTTCATTATTTTTATTTATTACTTTCCTTTCTTACCCATACAGAAAAATATGGCTCAGCCATATGCACTGGTACTCTAATAAATCATATGTTCATGGTCCTAAAATTATACAAGGATTGAGTGTTGTTTTAACAAATATTCAGGAAATACAAAATCATTTTTGAAATAATTTTAATTTAATCTTTATATGAAAAAGAAAAGAGTTTCTTCTAAACACTTCTTTCTCAGTTCATTTAAGATGATGAATATTTCGCAATGGGGAAGAATATCTTAGAATATACAGGTTTATATGAATAAAAAACGAGTAAAAAAGAGCTTATTCGTCTGATACACACATTTCATCTTTTGATGAAGATATTGTTACGTAGATCCGGGTTCTAGGATTTTATGCAAAAATAATCCCAAAGAAAATAAACAGTTCTTTCAGAGTGATGTGAATTTATTAAGAAAAATCCAATCCTTTAAATACAGGATTCACAGTGGCAATATTCTCAGGGTAAATATCCGAAGGTCTTCACACCTTCAACAGCAATCAAACACAATCACCAGTGTTTAAAAGTACACGTAGGTAAAGATTATTCACAATCACAGCCCCGACAAATTGGATGCCAACTTTGTCTCCAAAAATGATGCCAATTTGGCTCTACCGCCAAGATTTCGCCAAGTTCTCACTGAATAGCCATTATAACGTAAGGGGTGGCATTGCTTGTAAATAGTACAATTTTAACATGGAATACACATAACATAGAGTAATATGAATGCATTAAACACTCAAATACAAACTATTTACACTATTTACACAAAATTCGTAACAATATCCTATGATTTATATAAATTTACCAATTTTTTGATTATTTGAGTTAAATGTAAAGACAAACTCAGACCTCTCAGAGGCTTTTTATACTGAAGGAGGTTTCAAACAGGGAGATTCTCATGCTTGTATATTGTTCAATATATCATTTGAAAAATTTGTAACAGATTCTAATATAAAATGCCAGTTGTACTATTTTTAATAAAACCATGCAAGTATTAGTCTTCATTGATGGTATTGATGCCATGGTTAAACGAAAACAAGCGTTTATCAATGATTTGTCTCTCTTGAGGAGTTTGCAAGAAGAATGGGTCTCACTATTAACCAAGAGCAAACTAAATATTTGGCTGTGACCCAATAAAGTATGAACATAAAATGACCAATTTTTAAAATATTCTCTTTTTATGAAAAATACTTCTATTATAATAATATTTTGCCTGTATATAGTTCAACTAGAATTTTTGAAATATACAACTTAGAAGTGAGTTTATCGATGTTTTACGACAGCAGGGGGGGGGGGAAGAATTTTAAGAAAAAAACGCGAAAATTATTTCAATTGGTTGTAACTCTGAAAATAATGTGAATTTTTCAAGAAGAATAGTTGTTCAGACTATCTGTAAAAGTCTTTAGTTTATATAAGCAAGATATTATTATTTTAGAAGCATTTTTATAAAAGGAGAACATTTTGAAAAAAGGTTATTCTAAGTTAATTTTTTGCCAAAAAATTGTATTTAAATAATTTTTTTTGTGAAAATGTCCTTGAAACAATTTTATGCATGTATTCTAATCTAAGTAACACTAAATATCACGAAAATAAACCATTTATGCGCTTTTTTAAAATCATGGTACAGAACGTAGTCGGCTAACTTAAGAGAAACCAAATTTCCCGTGTCATCTGTTGTGAAAAAATCTCGAAATATCTATTTAGAAGGGTGTTTTACCCTCTGTTGCATATGATCTGGCAATAGAGTTTCAAACTCACTTCGTCTAACTGTATTTGATTTGTGTCCCAGCAAAAATAAATGTGTTTCATCACTGAGAAACACTTTCTTTTAGTCGTTAACAGTCAAGGATTGGTATTTTTTGCCTGAGCTAAACGTTGTTTCATCCTTTTTAGAGTTAAAAATTTCTTTTTCCTCGGACTTACAGCTAAATTCCAGAACCCTTCCTGTACAGTTAAGATACTCACTTCAACACTATAATCCAATAAATACTTTCAAAGGTGTGTGCTTATCCTAGTTTCATTTATTTTGCTATTTCTTTTTAGACTTTTAAAAGTTCGTGAAGTAATTTTCTGTTTCGGACCACATTTTCCTTTTCTTTATAGGGAGGATATTCCGGAATCTTGAAATGTTCTTAAACACTTGAAACACTTAATTTGCCCACACCAACTACCGTAGCTATATCTCTCACATTCATAAAAGTGTGCTCATTAAGAGCGCTTCCTTGGAGCGCTCCATCTCTGAACAAGCAAACATAACACGTATTACGTAGAGCAGCGAAAAATTATGACCAACAAATACTACACTAAAAGGCTTAAAACTGAACTACTAATGTACTAAAATGAATCAAAAGAGCAATCATAATCAAGGTTGATCCGTTACATTACTTTGGGCAAATATAACCGGTTTGAGGTGGTTCTGGACATAATTGGTCTATCGTAAACCAACTCAGACAAGAAAAGAATTTTTGCCCCAATTAATTTGAACAGTATAGTAATTGGCTACTTATGGCAAACAAATGCCTCTGTGCATTGAGAAGCCAATATAAATTCAAATTTATTAATGTGAAAACAAAAATCCACTTATACAAAACCTTAATTAGACCATATACTTTGTATAACAATGTGTAGTGATCATTCAATAAATCTGAAAAAAAGAAAAGCTGTTGGTTTTGGAAAGAAAAATATTCCGTAAGACCTTAGGTGCTGTTAAGCAAATTTATATGTCTATTGAATAATTATGAAATTTACCACAGATTTAAACAACCGGATATTGTTAAAGTTATAATAGATAGTCGTATTAGATGGTTAGGACACCTTTTTAGGTATAATGATTCATACCCAACAAAATTAGTGACATTTTTTGGAGGTCACCACCAAGTAGGTTAATTTTGTTGAGAGAGATCTTAAGGATCTGAGAGTCAACCGCTGGTAATCTTTCACTCCAAAAATGATCAGATGGAGAAAGCTCACGGAGACAGACATGGCTTATGACAGGCTGTATTGCTGTAGAAGAAGATAAAATTTAAAAATATCGACATAAAATATCCATATATTCCCGATATAAGCGGATTGCAAAAAAGTGATTTGAATTTCAATTATAATTTAAATTCTACAGAAAAAATTATTTTCAACCATTGCAAAGTTTATCTGTTATTGATAAGAAATTATGTCTGCCCAAACAGCAATTTTACCTATGGCTCTTGCACTTGGGATATTTTTTTTAAAAAAAATGTTGTTTCTTGTTTGGATATAAAAAAATGCAATTAAAATCTTTATGAAAACTACCCATCAGTTAAAGTGTAAATTTTTGTTTAGCATCTACTGCATTTTAAAATCAGCAATTTTCTCTATTTATTATGTTTCAATAAAAAAATACTCGAAAATATTTTTAATTTGAATAATGAGAGCAGGATTAATTTTTGTAATGTATAGACAATGTCTAACATTATTTTAATGTTTCCTTTCTTATTTTAATGTTTCCTTTCCTTTCTTTCTTTCTTCTTTCTTCTCCGAAATTTATACTAAATATCTACGAAACTATTTAGTATATGGTCAGATATATTAATATTTATTTACTTTAAACCTTATAATCTTTAATATATTCTCACTAATTTTAAATGCATAAAGCTGTTTTAATAAAAAAGGATTAAAATAGATGCAATAAATAAAGCATTTGAGACTTCTTTTGATACTTTAGAGAGTAATATTTTTAAAAAGTAGTCTCTTTTAACTTTAAAGGAAAACTAATAGTAGAAAATTAACATCTGTTTAAACTGCAGAAATTCTCAAATATCAGTTTCAAATTTTCAATGAACAAAGGTAAAATACATATAGAAATAGAATTTAATTTTGTTAAAATATTTAATTCAACGATATTTTAGAAGTGATAAAAAATATTAAAAACTCTATGAAACAGATGATGAATAAATGAAAAGAATTTAACTGTTTTTATTTTACATAACTAAGGTTATTGAATCTAGGGTTACTGTATTAAAATCTGGGCAATAATAAAAGTTTTATTAGTTAAAAAATAGAACAAAACTCTCAAGTTATTGTAATGATTCTTGTAGACGATTTAGAAAAAGTCTCATGATTAAAAATGTAACACTAAAGTTTTTGATAAGATTTTTAGATCATATAGATATGTTAGCTTAGTAATTTTAGATAAATTTTTTTCTACCACAGCTTTTCATGTTTAAAAAAAAGAAAGAAACCTATACATATTTTTTTCGAAATGAGATGAATTAAAAATTTTATTAATCCAAAATAAAATTCTGAAACACCTATTATATTTATAGTTAACAATTACTGCACCAGCCAGAAAAGTTGAATATCAGATACAAGACCATATTATGCTATGATTTAATCCTTGCTATTGTTTTGGTATCTGAGTCTGCAACTGTGAATTTAACAAAAGCTTTTGATTTGTTTGGATATTTACACATGAATAGATTTAAGAGCAGTTAAATTCGAGATTTTCAAAATATACAAGACCAATGTCTTAGAACTTTTTTTATGACTTTATCATCCGATTCAATAAATTTATTCGTAAATTAGCTTACTATCAGCTTGAACCTCTGGCAGGAAAAATAGAACTGGATTATAATTTTTCTTGGATACATTACTTTGAGAGATAATGGGGCAACTCTTGTTGTAGATTCTTAGTAATCCTTTTGAAAGGGAATTTTAATTTCCCCTTCCTTATGTGATGGGAAACTCAAACAATTGAAAGAGAAAAAAACTATTTCGTTTTAGAGGGTTGCAACGATAATTCTTGATCCAATTTATTTTTATTCAATCGATTGCTATACCTAATTTTATCGTCTGATTTTATGTTGTTGCTCTAGTAACTGTTCTGTATGTTATGATCAGTAAAAAATGCAAAGTCTGTTTGGAATTCAACAACATGGAACATGGAATAAGTTTATATGTTATAAAATAAATTTGGTGACCCGGACGTACACCACATTTTAGACACATCTTTAATACTAAAACTCGTTGAAATCATATTTAAAATCCTAATTGTTTTTAATTAATACAGTAAAACTTTTCTAAGGGAGCAAGTTGCGTAAATTATTTTAAATATTATCCATTAGTAATTGTTTTTCTTACAGCAAAAAGAAGAAAGAAACAATTTATTACTTTAATAATCTTAGTCCATATGAACATCTCTATGTCAGTTTATTTTATATGATTAATTGCCTTTCTTTGAAATTGAGAGGGTGAGGTTTGTTTTGTATACGTGTGCAATAAATCTTGAGATATATTATGGTCCCTAATGCAAATATATATACGACTAACATTGAATAAGTAGGTCAAGGAATTAATAAAATATAAAACTTTTACAGGTATAGCTTGTGGAAAGCATGGATGTTTTAATTTTACTCATTGTGCCAAAACATTTTGGATTCTGTGATACTTGAAATGACATATTCAATTCTAGCAGAACCGCTGCAGGCTTCAAGTTTAGCTATTCAGGGCTTACATCAAAATAGAAACTCCAAAATTAATAAGTCTTACGACTCTTACATATCTATTTAAATCTGCATTCGATTTGTTCTGCAGAACTTGGGATATTTTCGGGTCATTTTTAATATATATATTTCATAGATATTGGAAGCGATAGGGTATTTTGTAACTTATAAATTTTTGATTTTTGATCTTCTACAGTTAGTCCAATGTATTAAAAAAACATTAATAATTACTCAGAATTTGATGTAAATAAACATTATCTAGGAAATTTACTACCGCTTCTCTTTAAAATAAATTACTGAATTCTGCAAATATAAATTGAAGTATTAGTTATTTTCTAAAATATTCAAATTTTTCACAAATGCATATTATTTTTACTTATTTATTTAAACATATTTACATCAATAACCTAAAAGAAATGTAAATGCATGTTACTTAAAATTTCGGCAGTTACTTATTATACAGTCGATTAATTTCGCGTACTAAAAAAAAGTCGCCAAATGCTGCTTTTCCCTATTATTGCTATTATTATCATTATCCACCATTGGTTGCATTTTAAAGCGTTTGGGACGTTTTCTGATTTTAAAAAATTGAACGATGGTATACACAAATACTGATGGGAGGTCGCCGGTCCCTAGGGATTGCAACTGTAATTTTTATATCTGCCCTGTTGTTGTTTACAACGAAAGGAATTTGTTGGGTGCATCTCTTACCCCACCGAAAAGGGTGACGCGTTCCCACGCCTGGAAGAAGGCATTGCACCCATAAATACATCATGGTAAGGGGTGTTTTTTGGGAATTTCCTGCGCTTGGGGGATGTCATTGACCGTCAGAGGATATCCTTCCGCTGACTCTAGACCAATCAGATAAGTTGATTGAATTTCTGTAAAGAATCCGCTCCAGCACATAGGTGAAATTTGCCGCCAAATAAAAACGAGATGCACCCCGAATTGACAGACTCTCTGACGTTTTTTCTTTCACACCCACTTGGTCTGACACGTCCCTTCCAATACCGCAGGTGGGGACTCTAGGCACCGTCATGACTTCTCTCTCACGATCTCTATCAGTTAAGTAATGTTCTGTTATGTATCTCTTTATAATTTAACGTAATTTCAATATTATTGTTTTAAAATAAATTAATGATTAATTAGAGAATGTCTTTTTATTTAGCGTACAGTTTATTTGTCTTTAAAAGATCTAATGTTTAAACTTAAGTTATAGTGTGACGCCAACAGAAGAATAGAACCGGGTTTTATTTAAAATGGATCTAACGAAATAAATTAATCAATTTAATTAGTTTAAGTTAAACCGGCGCCGCATTATCTGGTGCCAGTGACCAGGATATTAAATTTTTTTCTTTGTGTTGCATTTGTAAACAGTGGGGGTGCATACTGATCACATGCGCACTCATAGTTTGCAATTCTAAATTTAATTACAGTAATTTTTTTTCGTAATTTCATTTGTAACCAATGCTCGTAGTGAAGTTTTCTTTTAAAATTCCTTAGGCTACTCAGCATTCTTACAGGTTATAAAATTTTTTTTATCATTTATACGATTCGTTAATTTATAGAATTTTAAGTTGCAAATCTTAATTAATTACGTTAATTTTTTTAAAATGTTATTTGTAACCAATGCTTGTAGTGAATTTTTTTTAATTTCTTAGGCTATCAAGCATTCTCCGAGGTTATAATTTTTTTTTCTCCACTTATGCACACTCATCGTTTCAATCTCTAAATTTTTTACTTTTACTTAATTAATTTCATTAAATATTGTTATTAATGCTTTTAGTGAACCATTGAAATTTCTTATGCTTTGAGTATGTGAAGGGTTCTAATAGTTATTTTTTTGGTGGTCTGGGACATTCACTTCACATTAGTCGTGTCAAGATTTCGATGTTAAACGATTATGAGGTGTCTGGTTTCTGGGTGCCACGCTTGAATTGTATGTAAATGTTTTCACTAGCGTTTATTTCTTATCAATGTATTTTGTTCAATACTCTTAAGTGTTGTTATTGTGAATTGCGCAGTTGTTAGATACGCAAATTTTGAATTTTTTACGTGTTATTTGTCTTAATTTTTTTTTTATTATTTAGTGGCACACGATTCTTTGTGATTGTTTAATTATTTCTATTTGTCAGTCGGTGTCTGATGTTTTTGTGAATTGTTTGGGTGATCCATTCAGTGAAATTTTTTTTCTCCTCTTCGTACATTAACGTCATTTTAGTCGTTGATAGTTAATTTGGTTTTCCCTCACGGAATTGGGTAGGAACTTCAGAAATTGATTGTATTTTTTTTACATTTTTATTTTTATTTTATGAGCGGTGAGAGGAGTTGGAGGTTGGTGCTTGGAGTCTTCGACGGCGGTCACAAAGGGCCAAGTTTAATTTTTTTTTAATAATTGTGGTTTCATTACTAATATGGTTTCCCTGGGAGACAAAGTTTTTTTTTTTTATTTTCTGCAGTTTAGCAGATTTCTTTAGAAATATGGAAGCGATGATTGAGCTGCGGACATCATGGACAAGTATGGACAGAACCCCTACAGGATTCAAACAGCACCGGAATACGAACTGCTTTCAGTGAGATTACGACGCTCCAGACAATTTTTTTCTCTACCATCAAGACGTGGACAGCTGTTCGTGAACCAGGAGTCTGTGAATTTTTGGACTTTGATATTGACATTTTCTCCATGAATTTTCTTTTATTGCATGTGCCGACGCTAGGCCAATTTTGTATTTATATTTACTTACTGAAATTTTTGTTTTCATTCATTCTAGTGTTGTTAATCTGAAAGAGGGGAGGAGGGATGGGAGGTCACCGGTCCCTAGGGATTGCAACTATAATTTTTATATCTGCCCTGTTGTTGTTTATAACGAAAGGAATTTGTTGGGTGCGTCTCTTACCCCACTGAAAAGGGTGACGCGTTCCCACGCCTGGAAGAAGGCATTGCACCCATAAATACATCATGGTAAGGGGTGTTTTTTGGGAATTTCCCGCGCTTGGGGGATGTCATTGACCGTCAGAGGATATCCTTCCGCTGACTCTAGACCAATCAGATAAGTTGATTGAATTTCTGTAAAGAATCCGCTCCAGCACATAGGTGAAAATTGCCGCAAAATAAAAACGAGATGCACCCCGAATTGACAGACTCTCTGACGTTTTTTCTTTCACACCCACTTGGTCTGACACGTCCCTTCCAATACCGCAGGTGGGGACTCTAGGCACCGTCATGACTCCTCTCTGTTATGTATCTCTTTATAATTTAACGTAATTTCAATCTTATTGTTTTAAAATAAATTAATGATTAATTAGAGAATGTCTTTTTATTTAGCGTACAGTTTATTTGTCTTTAAAAGATCTAATGTTTAAACTTAAGTTATAGTGTGACGCCAACAGAAGAATAGAACCGGGTTTTATTTAAAATGGATCTAACGAAATAAATTAATCAATTTAATTAGTTTAAGTTAAACCGGCGTCGCATTAATACCAAAATGTCTGCTCATAAGTTTTCATATAAAAATAACACCTAAAAATTATATTTCATGAAAAGTTTTACATGTACATACTAATAATACTTTTGCCCCTAGATGATGAGCATAAACTTTTAGAGACTTACTTTCAGAACAAAAATTGTTTTAGGACAGTGCTTCTCGAACTTTCACTATTTGCGACCAAACCGTCAAACATATTTTTCATCACCCCCTCTCACCCCCTCTATACAATAACAATTTACTGAATTCAATCATACTATACTTCGAGACTACAAGTACAACACTTAAGTGCCACCGACGTATATAAACGTTTCACTTAACAAAAGCAAAATTTTCCGAACGTATATATACGTCTCACTTAACGAAAGCAAAATTTACCGAGCATATATATACGACACACTTAACGAAAGCAAACTTCATCGAACGTATATATACGTCTCACTTAACGAAAACAAAATTTACCGAGCGTATATATACGACACACTGAACGACATCAAAATTTACCGAACGTATATATACGTCTCACTTAACGAAAGCAAAATTTTCCGAACGTATATATACGACACACTTAATGAAAGCAAACTTCACCGATCGTATATATACGTCTCACTTAACGAACGCAAAATTTCCCCGGACGCATATATACGTCTTTTAGAAGTACGATCTTATTTGTGTGCCCTACTATCCATAAAATTATTCCGAAGTCTTTGGAATGCAATAAAATTACCTTGACGGTGTTTCCGAGGGAGTCAGTGAATATTAACTTCACACGGTTTAGCTACACGAAGGTTTTTGACAAGGAACCTCGTAATTTTTTTGAACCATGGTCAAGTGACGCACGGTGTTGCCGCAGGATTTACTTCTTTCACAGAGGACTTGCTTATTTGTTCCGTTTCCTCTCCTACCAATAGACCCCATACGCTCGCCTACGGGGAAATCGGTGGCATTGGGGAACGAATCGCGTATCTTTTAATCAGCAGTTAAGGTATTAGTTATAAACCATACAAATTATCAAGATAAATATTAGTTTTTTGATATTTTTATATGACAAGTGCATAGAGGATCACTGTGTAAATGTGTATTTTATATTTTACTATGTCAGAATGTATTTGTTTACTTTCCTTCAAAATTAATAGTTTTCTTAAATAATCTTTTGTTTCAACTCTTCATTATCCTCGCAACCTCCTCGTTGAGTTATATCGCCCCCTAGTGGGGTATGTCCCACGGTTTAAGAAACGCTGATTTAGAGGTTTCCCACACAACCTATAAAGGATGCAGATATGTATATAACAATTAATGTGCAATTCTTGTTTTGGCACTGTACTTAAGACTCTGTGTAATTTATTTTGTAAAACATAATTTTTATATTACTATCTACTTTTTATAATTTTTTTTATTTTTAAAACTTAATTAAAAAAGTTTTTTTTTATAGAACTTTTAAGAAGTGTTGTGCAAAATCCTTTATCATAACTCATGTAAAATGAAGGAAATCACTTCTTAACCATTCATATGAAATGAAACTCTTTGAACATAATTATTAATATTGAAAATTCCTCTTATGCACTAATGAAAAATAATTTTTTCTGAAAAAAATGGTATATATAATGAAAAGTTCTTTTGACATTAACTATATGATAAACTAATTCACACACACACACATAAATACTAACAACGAAATTTACTTTAGAATCAGCTGTTAAAGTAATTCTACAGTTTTGCTGAACATTTTAGCTATTAAATCATTCTTAGCGATTGTATAAAGCTTTATTAATATTTATTCCCGACATTTGTTTAAAAAAACACATTTTTGTATATTTATAAGAAATGGTACATGAAATTTTAATACATAGTATTTGTGTTAAGACCCCAATTCTTTATGCATAAAAAATGTATTATATTAATCATTGTTTTAACAAAATTAGAATAAAACTGCTAGTTTAAACAATTAAAAACAATTTTTTTTATTAAAAACACTCTCATTTTTTATTAAAAACTAAGCTTCTATAAACAGGTAATCATATCCTAATACTATTTCGTAAAGGTATCCGACTAATTTTGGAACCATAATTTTGTAAGTGTAATTGAATAATGTTTTTTTTAATAATTAGTGTGACAATGGATTAAAATAAGCATATAAAATTGTATTAAGAATATTACTAAAATATTTTGGTAAAAAAATGAAGAAAGAATCATTCTTTCAAAACATTCTCTTGTTATGGAATAACTTCTATAAAAAAATATCTACTGAGCCTGAACTAGGATTCTGTAAAAATTCGTATTATTTTTAGATTTATGATTAATTAAATTAATAACTGGTGTTTTCCTTTCTTTTTTTGTTAAAATTTCTCTATTCCGATGTATTAAAATATGAATAAATCCACTTATAATGTTTATATTTCAAAATTCTTACTTCAGACTTTATATAGAAGAGTCTAAGATATATATGTATAGGTAAAATATTATTATTATAGAGGAAATTTTATAAAAAAAGAATATTGTAAAAATATTTCATTCTTTCATTTTTGTAAAATAATACAATAGAATTAAAGAAAATTTAAAGGACTTTTAAAGAATTTTTTCTAGTAATATTATTTTTAAAACATTTTTATATGTATTTTCTAATTCAGGTGATACTAAATATCAAAAATAATTATATGCTTTTTCAATACCCCGTACCGAATGTAGTCGAATACCTTAAATATCAAATACTATCAAATACTTTCCTTAATTTTCAAAGATAATATAATCGAACTGTATTTTTTGTAAGTGAGACTTCTTTCTTGAAAGTGGATTATGAGATAAAAATCACGTCTTAATTTACTAAATTTTCCTCCATATGTGTTATAGTATTTTATTAATCATAATATATGAAATGTTAAGAATTTGCTAACACAATATCAAAACCCATTTGATATATTGTTTTAATCATTTTAGTTATACTCAGAAAGTGAATATAAATTCGCTAAATCATCTCAGTTAACTCTAACTTAAGTTATTTGTCTGTAATTCCGAAAAGAAGATGCCACTCTAAAAAAAATATCAAAAATATTCTATCAAAAATATTTTACTATGTTACTTAAAGGGCGTTAACATAAAGAAAAAGAGAATAGAGAGACTATGAAGAAAACACTTAAATTCAGTCACCAGTTCAGGAAAAGTTCAGGTCATCAATACCAAAGTGATTTTGTTTAAAAAATAAAGGTAAAAGAATAAGTAAATATGATTCGAGGAAGAAAGTATGGAATCGAGAGGAGGAATAGAATTATTACATAATTCAAAAATAAAATTTCAAAAATTTTTAATGTATAAAACAATAGCTTAAATTTTAATAAATGTTCAATTTGAGTTAAAAACAAAAATTTGCAAAATGAGGGTGGGGGAGAGTAAATAATATGAATAAGTAATATAAAAATAAAAAATTCAAATAAATAAAAAAAAATTCAAATAAGAATAATCCTCCAAATAAAAATAAATTCATCTAAAATAAAAATAAAATTTCAAAACGTTTTTAATGAAAAAAGAAAAAAATTTAAATTTTTATAAATATAGAATCAGATTTGAAAAGAAAAGGAGTGGTGAAGAAAGTTAGAATAATCCTCCAAATAAAAATAAATTCATCTAAAATAAAAATAAAATTTCAAAACGTTTTTAATGAAAAAGAAAAAATTTATATATATATATATATATAAATTTTTATAAATATAGAATCAGATTTGAAAAGAAAAGGAGTGGTGAAGAAAGTTAGAATGATAAAAAAAGAAATATAGAATTGAAAGAAGAATAGGAAGCTCCTATCCCCTAAATTGAAAATAAAATTTCAAATACATTTTAATTAATTAAATTCTGAATTTAAATTTAAGTAGTTAAATAAATGTAGAATCAGTTAAAATGAAAAATTATTGACGAAAAAATAATCATGTTATACATATACAAAGTAAAAAGAATTTTTGAAAGAAAAGTTCATAAAACCTTTTTCTGAATAAAGCAAGTATTTATTTTTTTATGAATGTAGAATCAAATTTAAGAAGAAAAATGAGTCACGAAAAAAGTGAAAATAATACGAAGAAGGAAGTATAGAATAGAAAAAAAAGAAAATAATTGTATCTCATCTAATTTGAAGACGAATTTTCAAAACTTTTAATGAATAAATCAAGAGTTTCAATTTTTATGAATGTAGAATCAGAATTAATAAGAAAATGAGTGACAATAAAGTAGACGATATAAGATAAGAAGAAATGATAAGAAGACGGAAGAGTATCTTTGGACACAAAATTTCAAAAACATTTTCTGAATAAAGCAATAATTTAAATTTCTATAAATGTAGAATCTGAGTTAAGGAGTAATAATGAACAAAAAAGTAAAAATAATATGAAAAACGAAATATACACGTGCGAATAAAAAAGAAACAAAACTATCACCGAATTTAAAAATGAAATTTTAAAAAAATGTTTAAGGGGAGTTGGAAACCTCTCTCTCTATATATATACTGACAATGTTAAATTGGCTGTTTTCGATGTACCTTTTCTCAAAATCTGTTTTATGTACATGCTTAAAATTTTTCATACTATTAAAGTACACCTCTCTCATTATACTAAAATGAGCTTTTAGCTAATTTTGAATTTTTCAATAAATTATGAAATATTTTATCAAACATTGCGAAATTTGACCCATTTTTTACTTAAAAAAATTGTAAAAATTAAATTGTTGAGTTTTTTCCCAAAAAGCGCATTTTAATATATATTAGACATCATTATAAATAATTCATAAAAAATTTACATACCTGTGAACAGTAGTTTCTCAGAAAAGGTACATCGCACATTAAAATTTACATTTTGAGATAAATTGATTTTAATGTATACCTCTAATTGGCTAGGAAATAAAAAAAAATAAAAGGCTGAATTTAAAATAAAAGATACATGTTTTGGTTTATGTCAGTCGTTACACTTTTAAGCAAAAACAAAGTAATTTTCTTACAATTTTCGCCATTAAAATGGGCGTGGCCCAAATTCAATGATTATTTAAAAATACGTTTTAAGGGCTTCTAAATACCCTAGAGGTTAAAGTATGGTATTTTTTAAAAGGTTAAAATCTATACAATGTAAAAATGTAAAAATCTCAAATTGTCAATAAAATAAGATTTTAGCTTTCCAACACCCCTTAATGAATAAAACAAGTGATGAAACACAATAATGAAAGTAATTAACTCGTTTATATACTATAATAAATAATATCAAATAATACAACTCTTTTGAGAAATTTATTTAATTCATAAACGTTAGAGTTTATATTTTTAAAGTAAATGCACTAGTATTTACTAAGGTATCATTTAAAAATACTTGCTGTATATCTTACTTCTGAATTGGAGTATTTTAATTGGGTTCCAAATAAACATATTTATATTCACTAAAATAATATCTGTATAAAATTTGCTAGTGTGTAACAATAGGTTACGAAAAAAATGTAAATTCAAAAAATACTAATAATTTATCTAATAATAAGTTTTTAATTTTTTTAATGATAATAATTACTAATGGATATTTTTTGCAACTAACAACATACATAAAAATTGTTTTGACAAATTTAATGCTTGTTTCTTCTTATGCACGTTAACCAACACAAAGCTTTTGTGTGGTTGATCTTGTAAATTAAATCAAAGTCAACGTGGACGACAGGAAAACTGGCATTTTACTTCCTTAATTTCCATTTCTTGTCCTTTTTAGGACATTATGACTAATATATTAACGTACATTTACGATATTTTGTCAGAATATGACATTTTAAGTTATATAAAAATTGTTGATTCTATCATTGCAATAAAATGCTCTAAATCCGATGCGTAATTACGAAGCAAAGAGAAAAAAATAAGTCGTGTTATTCTACATAATTTTTACATTTTAATTCTAAAATGGATTTATTTACTAGGACTTTAAACTGTCATTTCAAATATTATTCATTTATTAGCTTCTGATTTTATTTCTAAATATTCAAAAAGAAGCTGAACCTCATAACGCAGTCTTTTGAAACATTTCCTTATTGTGAATTCTAATACATTCTTTAATGTTCAATATGTTAAAATGTATTTCTTAATTAAGGAGTATAACAAATGGAAAATCTGAAGCTCTTTTATGATTTGGAGTACCATAGGACAAGAAAAAAAACTAATACCATTTTATTTATAAACAGTAGTTCTATTTTTGGAAACAGCGAGAGCTTAAGATGACACTTTATAATTAAAACATGATCTCAGTGAAAGCCGCTTTTAACAAAAGTTGCTATTAAAGGCCAAGATTTTCTTTAATAACGCTCCTCAGAGTTCGAAAAATCAGAACTTTTGAAACTCGCTTCTTAAATGGATTTCTCTAAGAGCACTCTATTTCTTCCAAAAAATCCGAAACTTAATAATGTGCAACTAAAATAATAATGACAGTATCAGAATCCCCGACGAATTACATGGCTCCGAAACCGCGGCACACCTCCGCTTTTCGGTTTATCTGAAGAAAACAAAAGAAAATCGCGTAATAAAAGAGTTCCCGGCGCGCTAACTGCGTTGACCACATTGACTTCGTTTGAAACAACGTCACAGGCGTGGGAGTCGGTCTTCGACCAATGGGAAAGAAGGTACTCTGCCCTCTCTAGCCGCGAAATGCACGAGACGATCGAAAATCTCTTTAGATAACTTCGAATTTTTGAGCGCACACTCTGCAGGTGAGATGAACAGCATAGAGTTGAAAGATGCTTCCGCAGAATAACGCTTATCTATAGTTTAATATTGTAAAAGAGTAAATTTTTAGTAAGTGCTTCAGCATACCTTGCAGCTTACGGAAGTAAGTATGAGGATTTTTATCATATTATTTTGTAATTAATTGTTTTCTTAACTTATTAATTGTCAATTTAAAGCGTTGAAATAAATTAATTGTGGATCAAAAATGATCTAGAATTTTGAAAATTGTTTTGATCATTTGTTAATAAATACATTTGAAATATTTGTCTTTTTGTTTTATTTTTAAGCGAATGAAATTCTTTATTTATTAATTAATGAAATTTCCTGCAAATGTTAAAAATAATTGTAATTGTACTTTGAATTGATTTAAAGGCTTGAATATTCTAAACATGTAAGCACATATCTTGTATTACTTTAACTTGCTAATTATTATTTGATTTTTTTCAAATAAAAACCTGCTAATTTAATTATTAGTTTCTTAAAAATTTAAAAATATTTTTTTTTTTGTAGTAAAATGAATATTTTATCTTTCTAACAATTATTTAGGTTTTTTTTTTAATTTCAACTCATTTATTTTCTAAAGTATATTCTGTTATTATACGATTGTTCAGCAGTTTTATTATTAATTATTAGTATATTTTTAGTACTTTAAACATTTTGTTTCGTAATGAAATAATTACTTTAATACATTTTTAACAACTAATTTTTAAAAGTTTATAATTTGTTTATTTACTTATACTTAACTTAATTGGTTTAAATTTTAATTAACTGTAAAACTATCATTTTTTTAAAAATGAACGTTTTGCTCAATTAAAAAAAATTAATTTTAAATTGATAGAATAAAAAGTATTTCGTGTCTTTAATTATGTAAATGTGTGTTCGTGAAAGAGAATTTAAATCAATTTGTATAAGAAAAAAAAGTAAATAATAGACATTTATTTAAAACATTAATTTTATATAATTTACACGAAACCTAATATTCTAAATTTTTAAATATAAATATCGTTTTATTTAATGAACCAGTTCATTATCATTAAGATTCATGATCATTATATATCTCGCTCGGTTACTATAATAAAAACTGATTAAAATTGAAACTCATTTGTTTAGAAATGTTTTTATATTAATTTGGAGATATAGTTTAAAAGAGATATTATTTTAGAGAAGTAATACTTTTTTGTAATTTTTAGTCAACGCGTAGGTGCTGTTTCACAATTATATATAAAATTATATATAATCATAATTGAATGTCGACACTATTTTGTGAATGCAAATAAATATTTTTTTTCATCTGGAAGAAATGTTTGTTTCAGTTTTAAATCAAGTATTATTTTTATTTAAACTCTTTACAATCTTTACTTGTATATAATCAAGAGGCCAGTTTTAGAAAAAAAATTCAAAACTTTATTATGTTTAATGAATTATATTTAAATTCATTAATAAATTTAATAAATTTTTAATAAAAATAAAATGCCGGTACTGATTTACTTAAATTCGTACGTAATATTTTCTTTAACAAATACAATTGCATTTAAATATGTCATTTTAAATAAACTTGACGTAATAATATAACTATTAATATATTATTATGACAAATATTACTTGACAAATTACTTAAATGACTTAAGAGAATATACATACTTTGTTTAGTAAACATCTAAATTGAGGGGATACGTTTATACGAATACATAGAATATGAACTTTAAAAAAATAAATATTATTAAATATTAGTTAATTATAATTTAATTAAATTCGAAAATTATTACAGCATAAAAACTTGTATCACGTATATATTTGTTATGAAAACTTTTTCGCTTCTTTAAAAAAAAAATCTAAATAGAACTTTTAAATAAAACTTCTATTATCTAACTTGATTATTAATTTTTAAAAAAAGATGCTTTCGTCAATTATTGAATAATTTTATAGAAGATTTTTTTAACTACGATTTGAATAATTTGTAATTGAACATTTTGCGTATCAATTTGATAAATGAAATAAAAATTTTGACTTAAAATACAAAAAATAATTAAACATTACTCACTTGTTGAATTTCATTGGGAGTAAAATTTATTTTCAAGAATTATAGCTGAAAACACGTCGAATCTCGAACTTTAAAATCAAGTCATTTTTAAAATGTTCCCCCCAAATATTTTCAACTATTAATAAACCAGTAATTTTATATTAATTTTAAAACATTTCACTAAATAAACTAATTGGTTATTATACACGATATAAAGAAACAGTTCATTATCCTGAGCATTTTCCCCCCATTTATACAAATCCTGAAGATTTTATTCACAAACTGAAATTATTTGTCTCCTTCATATTTATACAGCAGTTAAATAATTTATACCCAAATCTAAGAAATAAACTCTAAATTTAGAACCTGTTTTCAGGTAGGAAAAATGTACTGCTAACAATGCCCTATATAGATTTTATTATCGCTTAATCATAATAGCTATTTTTGTTTGCATCTATTAACCTTTTTTTTACTAAAGTATTATTTTCGTATTTTTGCGTTTTTTAGTTTCCAATTTTAAGATTCTATGTTGGCGAAAAGTCATAAATTACGTAACGCTTCCAAATTTTAAGAAAACTATCTGCACCTCAGTAATTCATTGTAATTACGCATGCTGGGGTAAAAGTGTTTCTTCATTTGGCGAAAAATTCAGAAATTACCTGTTTACTTTTTTATTTTTAGCCACATAGCATATATATAGCAACGATAGAAAAAAATCGGTATTTTAAGGCATTTGTAAAACTCGGTCGTAGGCTGATTGTGAATTAACGAAAAAAAATTAAAAACCTTGACAAAACAAACCCGATTTATGAACCTTTTCAAGAGTAATTCGGAACTAAAGTATAAACTAATATTAAAAAATAATATACTTCCAAAAATTTGTGGTTCAACGCCAAATTTCTTCAATATTTAGTTATTTGTACGCTTAAGTTCTTGAATATATGAAAGGAAATACGAAACTTAATGTACGAGCTAAATATTATTCATAATTTGAAAAACTAAATAGATTTTCTTTAGCAAGAAAAGCAAAACGTAAAATCTTAGTTTAAGCAATCATATGAAGCATGAATTAAAATGATCATCCAAGCAAGCTCTAGTTTCCAATTGCAGATTATTTCATTACCTATAGTATTTTTTTTGAAAATTTTCTGAGGAGTAAATAAGTGATCTCTTCTCGTGCTTTCGTGTATTTTCGTGCTCTCGTGCTCAGTTTTATTTTTTTTTTGTTCTACACCTAATGTAATAGGGCTTTATGTGTAGTGTAACCAATCTAACTTCATAATCTGCATTTAATTTATGGAAACATTTGTGTGATTCCTAAATTCATGGGAAAACTACGAAATTCACAAAAATGCACTAAAGAATAAAACAGTTCTTTTATTTAGCTAGTTAAATTCCCATTTCTCAACCTGAAAGGTAAAAAAGCAGAAACCTCAGTTCGGGAAGGATAAAATAATTACATAATTAAAACAACCATGATTTGAGCATGTTATTTCAATTAAATAATTCGTAACGATGAATCTTATTTGAAGCCCAAAATCGGCGCATTCGAATAATCCGTATAACAGCTACGAAGGTGTTTGCACAAAATACTTTCAAGTTAATGATTCAAATCAGAATATTCATTCCCCTCGTTACAGCTCCTAATATAGCTGTTAAACGAAAATTCACTTATTTTCACTCCATTTCATATCTGCATAAACAATTTTCAGAATGAACACGGTTCGGGTGAAGTAGAAACGGCAGAATAAAATAAAATCGTGCGTACAAGAGAGAGAGAGAGAGAGAGAGAGAAATATCTAAAAATAAAAATTTATCTCAAATAGCATAGAATTAATATAAAATTACTAATAAACTTAAATTTTGGTCTTAAAAAACTTGAATAAGTTTTCTTTTAAATTATATTGACTAATTATAATTCGTAGAAGTAAAATATTCTATTAGAAAAGATAATAGCATACGGATTTATACCCTTAAGCTATCAGTTAAGTAGGTTTTGAGTGAAGAACCCTCTTTCAAATGGGGCTGTGAATTGGGAATTACTATTGCAGACCTATAACATTCCCCGGCAGCTAGAATCACATTTTAGTGTGGCACCAAATAGGTGGATACCAATTCCTCAATGTAATTTTGAACATCTAGTTTCCTCCCAAAATTGAGGCTCCTGAGCTCTGACGATGTGAAATGGCAGCAGAAATTTAATTTTTCAGAAAGCACCTAAGCCAAACAGGACCTTTAGGGAACTTTAACATGCCGCATAATCATACATGGACGCTGTCCATTTTTTAATCGTGAAAATCCACCGACTTGAGTAGGGTCGTACTCGCGTACTTGGGCGTACAAAGCCAGGGCCTAAGCAACTGCGCCACTCAACCAGCTAGATTAACAAGCGCTTTATTTCTCAAAAGTCCACATTAATTTAGGTTGATTCTAGTTATATCATCGTCCATAACTTCATCACAATATAGAAACACATTGCTGGCATCCGCAAGAGTGAGGTTTGGGGTTTAAAACCCCTTTCGTAGAGGAACATATTATAATTTTTAGCATAAATATTACTTTTTGGTGTTTCGCCAACGTTTTCTTAAAAATATAACCTTTTTCTCATGAAAGTAGTCAATGTACGCTCCTTTGCTACACAAGTTTAACGGATTTTAAGAATCTTACAAAAATTTCAGAATTATTATACTGAAATGGGTCTTAAATTTAGTTTTGTTAATGAAATAGATAATCCAGAGAATAGTTTTACTAATGTAAGAGCAACAATATCATTTTAGGATACCATCCCTTAATTTGGAGGAAAAGTTTATCTATGCATACAACTGTAAAAATAACCCGTAACTTTCAAAGAAAAAATAGCTTTCTACCAAATAATATATTTCAGTAATTATTTTCCTGCCGCAGCATATGGTGAATGTAGTAGTCTAGAGATTATGGTCACGGACTCGTAGTCAGAATGTCACGGGTTCGAGCCTTAGTGCCACTGAAGACACTCCGTATAGAGGGGGGGGTGATACACGAGATCAAAATCTTCCCGTTGACGAGGTGTGGAAGTTTGGAGAGGGATCCCATCTCAAATGTCGTGATCGAAAACAAAACCAAGTTTCAAAATTACGAAATCCGTTGCCAATAGCCCATGTATTGATTTATATAACTTTTACTCACTCTATGCCTTTTATATACAGTAAAAAACGTTTATAACGCGAAAACGCTTAAGACGAAATATCGGTTAACGCTAAACAGCGGACAACGGTTTCAACAAACTACTATGCATTTCCGTGTTTTGTTTTTTTTCTCTGAACATGAAAAAAAATCCCTTCACGCGAAAAAATTTACCTTCCGGAAATGAACAAAATACGAAAAACACCAGTCATATTGGACTGTATTACTGTATCATCGAGAGAATTCGGTGTAGTAGATCATGATAAGATGTGTATATCCCCAATTACAGCAAACAAAGATATTTCGGAGATTTTTTCAAAGCTCAAAAATGTAATTGATGATGACTCTGACATTCGAAAATGAAAGGAAATATGACTGTCCCTTTTCCCACATCATTCGAAATGAAGAACATCATAAAAAGTATACGCAGTTATTTAGATGCACATTCGAAAGGTAAAATGAATGACAAAATAGACGACATTGAACAATTTGTCGACAATTTGACGCTAAAAAAGGCAATGCAAAAAAAAAACCCAGATTATTTTCAAGCAATGTATCGTTTTGTTTCTTTTTCAAAATCTTGAACTTTTTGTATTAAATTTCATTAAGGCTTAGTGAATATTTTTTTTCATTGATTTTTATTAAATACATGCATATGTACATATATCTATGTACATAAAATATACTCTAATAAATTTAAATTTATTGAAATATGGTTTTTTCCAATATATATTCTTTACCAAGAAATTTTTTTCACACGAAAAAAAAATTCTGTCCCCTCATTTTCATTTTAAACGATTTTCACTGAACATGTGTAATTCTTTTTTTAAATTAATAATTGTAAAATTCAATATATTTCTTCAATGCTCTGTCATTACGTGAGTTTATTAATCGTTATTCCATGCACCTTAGCTTATTCTTCCCATATGTTATTCCAACTGTTTTGTGTGTTATGTATGTTTTCTTTTCATAAGGTTTTCTAAGCTTATTGCTTCTTACGTTATTAAATTTCAATGCTAGGAAAGGCTCTCTTTCCACAATATTCGAAGTATTTATTTCAAAAAGACTCACATTTCGATGACACAGAAAACCTTTTGTATGGTCTTATTCATATTTACCATCCACTACATACATTTCTTTCATTTGATGTGTCAAATAAAGATGTATTGTTTTTAGAACAACACAATTTTTTATACGTTTTAAAATATGAATCATGTATCAGAAATTACAAAGGGTTTGAAATTGATCCAATGTTTCAAAATTTTCAGTTTAGAATATTGGTTTTTTTTTCTTTTAGGGATTTCGACTTCAACAATCAATTGAATGTCTTATGTAATTGTTTTCAATTTTAGAATTCTTCATTAAAATTTATGTTTTTTAAAAGCTTTAAAGTTATATTCTATTTGGATACATTTCAGATTTTAAGTTTCAATTCTTCAATTATTATATTGAGCCTAATACTATCATTTTAAGACTGGAGTTATAAACTGTAAATCCTAAATATTTTTACTCGTTCAACTTTTTTTTTTTCTGAATTTATCAGAGAGTGTTTCTGGTTTATTTTGAGCGACACCAACACATATTCGATTTAGCTGCTCAATGTAAAATGTTCAAATTACGGAGTTTCTTTGAAAAAAAGCAGGGCTTTGAACTGTTATTTTTTTTTGTTCTGATTCAACTAAATACATATACACTGCTCAAAACAATTAAAGGATTTTGTAAGTTTTATATAAAAGAAAGATATAAGCGAAATTTTTTTTGCCGAAAATGGAAGAAGAGAATCACAAATACAAATTTTTCAGATTTTCAAACTATGGAGTATGCTAATTTTGAGTTCGACGTGAAAAACGTCGCTTCAGCGGCAGCGAATGAAATTTGACTTTCAACTGAAATGAAGACAAGGATGATCGGCATTCAGTGACTGCTTTGTTTCGATGAGTACGGTGTCTCAGCGAAGTCATTTAACCGATTCAGAAGCTCGGAGAGTTGTTGGTAGGTTAGAAGGGGGCCAAACTCAAGCCGAAGTAGCGCGAGCCATTGGAGTGTCACAAAGTGTGATTTCCAGGATCTGGAACCGTTTTTTGGAGACTGGAAGTGCAGGCCGAAGACCAAGACAAGGTCGTAGACGGGTAACAACGCATAATGAAGATCGTTATTTAGTGTTAACGGCTCGGAGACACCAAAATATGAACGCTACTCTTCTCCAAGAACACTTTCGCTCGGCTACTGGCGCCACGGTTCCAACTCAGACTGTCCGAAACCGGCTCCATGGTGTAGATCTTTATGCTCTCCGACCGCTGGTATGTGTTAGACTAACATCAAGGCATCGCCGCGACTGCAGGAGTGAGCAACAGAGCTTGTGAACTGGAGGAGAAATGAAAAGAGCAATGTTCTTTTTCTGACGAGTCCCATTTTTCTGTTCATCCAGATAATAGGCGTATTTTCATCTGGAGGGATCGTGGCAGTAGGAATAATCCTGCGTTTGTGCACGAAAGTGTCAGATTTTGCGGTGGAGGAGTGTTGGTGTATGGTGGCATCTCCATTGACGGGCGCACAGACCTCTACATCATTCGAGATGGACCTCTGACTGCTCGCCGATATAGGTATCAGATCCTCAGACCTATTGTAGTCCCTTACGCTGCAGCAATCTGAGATGACTTCATTTTAATCGACGATAACAGCAGGCCACATCGTGTTAACATCGTGGAGTATTCCCTTTTCGAGGAAGGAATCGTACAAATGGAATGGCCAGCGTGTTCTCCAGACATGAATCCAATAGAGCACGTTTGGACGCTCTAGGAAGACGAGTTGCTGGCCGCCAACCATCCCCACAAACTCTCCAAGAACTGAAAAGAGCTCTTCTGGAAGGGTGGGACAGAATACCCCAACTCGTGATTAATAGCCTCATTGACTCCATGCCTCAAAGGTGCTCAATGTTGCTGGCCGTCCGTGGAAACCATACCCCCTACTGAAAATGATTTCCTTTGAAGAAAACACCTTTTCTTATTCTTTTTTTCTCATATGCACAAACTGTGTTTTTTTCCTTTTGTACACAAATGCGCAATAAAATGCATTTTTTTCTGCCAAACATGTGCAATTTATTCTCATATAACCTACTACGTTTGTCGACCATGTATCAATCAGCTGAAAAGTTTCCCAGCCACAAGATCCACCTAAAACCACAATATCCTTTAATTATTTTGAGCAGTATATATTAATTTAGTTCCGGGTTTTGACTCGGATCAGTTCGGAATGAATTATTTTATTTTGTGTATATTCTTATTTGAAGTAAAATTTTAATTCTATCTTAAACAAAAAATTTAATTCTATAGAAATTTAGAAAACTTTATTCTTCTTTTAATTGCCGCACTATGTAATTTAATACAATTAACCGTCATGCGAACAGTGAACAGAGAACGGAGAGCTTTGGCTATGTTATCCATTATCAAAATCGCATTTGACAACTAGTTTCACAATCATGTCGATTATGTATGCTCTCATTGTTTGAGGCTTGCCGCTCACATCGAGCACTTAGCATTGCAAAAATTATGTAAAAAAATATGTTTATTTATTTATTTAATGTATGAAAAATCCATCTAATTATTAATATGTCTTCTAACGAGATTTTTCACTAAGACTACTTCTGTCGTCTCGGAGAGTACATTTCAAATCTAAAATCTTTGAGAAGCGATTATGATGTTATATATATATATATATATATATATATATATATATATATATATATATATATATATATATATATATATATATATATATATATATATATATATATATATATATATATATATATATATATATATGATTAATTCGTTAAATTTGAAAATATTGATATACACTCTGTCGCAAAAAAATATATGCACCCAGAAGAAATTGAGCTACATTCACGAAATTTGGTATGCATGTAGTGTATATGAAAATAAACAAATGATTAAAAATTCAGAACAAAGTATCATTTTATTAAGCGGTTACAGCTTGCAAAAGGTTAAAAATCAGTAAGTAGTAAAGCCACCTCTGGCAGCTATACAAGCCGAAATTCGGCGTGGCATCGATTCAATTAGATCACTTATGACCCCCTGTGGAAGATCCTGCCATAGTCTTTGCATCTGCGCAGTTAATTCTCCCGTATCTCGGGACGGCTGCAGTTGCCTTCCCAGCGCGTCCAGGCATGCTCTATTGGCGAAAGATCTGGTGACCTGGCAGGCCATAGTAGGACGTCATATCCTTGAAGACATTGTTGGGAGAGTCGCGCAGTATGTGGACGAGCATTATCCTGTTGATAAATGGCACCTGGGCGACTTGATAACATGGGTAGCACAATCGGCGTTAAAATATCGTCCACGTATCTGCGAGCTGTCAAAGTGCCTTGAAGGACCACTAAAGATGATCGTGTGTCCCAAGAAATTGCTCCCCACACTGTCACACCTTGTGAAATTGCTGTATGCCGCTCGACAATAAATGCCGGATCGGACCGCTGGCCGGTGCGCCTCCAGACACGTGTGCGGTGGTCATCATCACTGAGACTGAATCTGGATTCATCACTGAAGATGACACGTCTCCAGTCTGTCACACTCCAAGTTGCCCGAGGTCGGCAAAAATCCAGTCGACACTGCCTATGATGTGGGGTCAGTGGTAAGCGTCTTAGCGGACGTCGGCTCCTCAAGCCAACTTCGGTCAGTCATCTCCTTATGGTTTCTCTTGATGGCACTGGATGTCTGGAAGGAGGTAAGTGGCGTTGAATCGATGCTAGCGACGTTGTTGGTGCAGAAGTGGCCACTCTTCTGATTGCACGATCCTCGCGATCATTTGTGTTCCTGGGACGTCCTGACCCTCCGCGACGGTACACTCTACCTTCTGTGATCCACTGTTGCCAACACCGTGCAACTACCATATCGCTCCGACCGAGGTGGCGGCCGATTCGTCTATTCGACCAACCTGCTTCTCTGAGGCCTATTATACGGCCCCTATCAAAGTCCGTCAGCTGCTCGTACTGCCGCCGGTTACGTCTTAGAGGCATCCTAAGTCTCAATATCGTCTATCAAAGTCATCAGATTCGTTTGGATAGCCGTACGGTGCTCGTACTCATGCTTTTAAACTCTCCCAGTTGCGCAACTAATATGCGCATAGCACACTTAGCCTTGTCTCATTGGCTTCGAAATTTTAATCATTTGCATATCTCTTACCAGACTACATTCTTGCCGAGTTTCGTGATTGTAGCTTGATTTCTTCTGGGTGCATATATTTTTTTGCGACAGAGTGTATATGTTGGTTGTAGTAAAACAAAATAACTGAAGATATTTCGAACCGAAATAAACCAATATTTTTTTCTGTTAAGTTCTGGTTTTCGTTCCAAACAAAATAACTGGTTTCTACGCTTTTCAGTTCAATTCCGGTTCAAGGCCCTGAATAATAGCGTCGAATGTTCATTTTTCTCTTTCTTCTTTGTTTTCTGTTTCTCTCTCTCACTTTTTATCTTTTATTTCTCTTTCCCTCACTTTATTCCTCTATCTCTTCTCTCTATAATTTTTGCCTCTCGCTCCCACTATAATTTTCTACTCTCTCCCTCTCTTTACAATTCTCTTCTCTCCGTCTCTGTAATTCTCCTCTCTCCCTCTCTCTCTAATCTCCCTCTCTCTAACCTCCCTCTCTCTCTAATCCTCCTTTTTCCCTCTCTATTTCTACCTCTTTCATTTTTTCTTTGTCTCTATCAAAGGTATTAATTTAAAATTACAATTTCTTCAAATTTCTTAAAAAATAACTTTAAAATGCTAATTTTTAACGCTTATTTAAAAGAATGGAAATCAAAACCAAAAGATAAATTGATTGAAAAAGATGGTATATATATATATGTGTGTCTCATCTACAGATATTATAACATAAAAGAACTTGCATTCTGTTAGCACAAGAAAACAGAAATCATGCCTTAGAAATGGTTACTGGAAGTTGGTATAATTATGGGAAAACTTGAACAAATTTCTAAATTATTACATAAATGGTTATTTGAAGTATTCGATGATGTCAAGAAATACTATTGAACATTTATAACACGGGTGAGTATTAAAGGCAATTTCTACATTCAAAGGACTTGGTTGAAAGAAAATCAGGTAAGTGAGAAGTTTACTTTGAGATTTATTAATCATTAAGTAAACAATATGTTAAGAATCGAAACACGCGTTTGGAGTACTTTCTTAAAAAATTGCAGACTAAAACATTATAAATGCTTTTGTAGGGATTAATACCAATAAATATTAATATTTAACTAACAATATTTAAAAAACAGCTGTCTAAATTTTACAAAAATTACAAGTAAAATTTTAGCAATATATTTGAAAAACTTCGAAGCAATGAGAGAAAAAAGTAATAAACTCATATTAGCAAAAGTATTACTGTAAAACAAATTAGGTGTATTTATCTAGAGAAAGTAGAAAAATTTGAATGTTTTACTAAAATTTAAAAAATTTGACCTAATATGTGACATTTTTTATGTGAGACCATTATTTAAATAACAGATCATAACTCAAAATAATTCACACAATAAGAAATATTTTAGTACATTTTCTAGAAAAAATATAAATATTAATTTCAAAACATTTACAGAACTAAATTCATAATATTTTGAGTTATCGTACCCCCATGATCGATTTTAAGCAATTTAGATGCCCACTTCTGGTATATTAAAGACCCACTTCCAGTTTTTCTAATTTCCTGAAATTGATTGTAACTTGGCCTCTAGGTAATTCAGAAACAAAACGAAGTAAGTTTTGTAAAGCCAAAAGATAGCTCTATTCCAGGAAATAAAAAAAGTTATGTGTTTTGACCAAATTGGGTGATTTGAACGTGTTCGGATACTTTAAAGTTCTCAGAAAGTTTTCAACGAAAGAATCCAAAATCATTTCCTATAGTTAAACACAGATGTATCGGACACCACCGGCAAACCTCTCAACAGAAAGTTAGGTATCTAAGAGATAGCTTAAAAATTTAATTAGTCAATAACTTATCTCTATTCTTAGATCTTTATTTCGAAAAAAAAGTTATGCTTGATTCTCGTAGTCTTATGTAGAAAGCATATACAGTTATACATAACTATAGCATTTCCTATTGTTTCTTAACGTCATTTTATATGAAGTCCTCTGTTATTTTTATTTCGTGGCAGCAGCAACTTAGAGGTTATGGTTTCTGCCTCGTGGCTGACGTTGTTGAGTAACGGGTTACAGTTCCGATTCTTCTGAAGATCTGTCATGATAAAGGGCAGATGCAGGTTCAATCCGTTTTGGCTCAAAGACCTCACTATGTTAAGGAGTGAAATTTTGGAGAGTGGAATGCTAGCTCATGAGTCATTCTCGTCACTTGTCTCTGGCTCAAAATTGAGAGATCCATCCCGTTGTCTTAGAATGAGACTTTAATAACTCACTCACTCACACATTCCTTAAGTAATTTTATTTTATTCCAT
Organism: Trichonephila clavipes; assembly: GCA_019973935.1. Classification (NCBI taxonomy): domain Eukaryota; kingdom Metazoa; phylum Arthropoda; class Arachnida; order Araneae; family Nephilidae; genus Trichonephila; species Trichonephila clavipes. The sequence goes on from BMAU01015934.1 coordinate 187,493, forward strand.
ATATCAATTTTACTTCTTTCAAAACCACCAGAACCATTTATTGAAATTTACATACCTTTTTAATGGGCTTCATTTTGGCAGCTAAGTCATTTGCAGATACGTTTAGTCCCCTAGAGGGGAAACCATTTCGTGGAGGCTCCATCTAGTGGCGGCTCCCGCAACCAAATTGTGTGATGTTTGAAATTTATTCAATTCAATCTCGTCGGATGCTAAATATCCCTCTGATTTAATCTTTCCGAGAGTACAAGAACCAAATTGATAGTAAAGGGACAATTAAAATGCCACTTAATCATAAGACATGTATGCCTACGATCACAGCATTCAGAAAATCTATCAACTGCAGCCGGAATCGAATAAGCAACCTTACGACTACGAGGCAGACAAGCTAACTCACAGCCACCAGGCCGACATTAAAATTTATATTAATCCATTAGAATTACAAATTACTGTATTTTCTAGTATTTTTTTTATAATTTTTGTCGCGAGACTAATTAGTCGAAAAAAGACAGACTATGTTAGAGAAATAAACAAATAGACAGATTAAATTGAGTTGAAGTCACTCGTAAAAGGTATTGTAATATAATCTGATTATAGAAGCTGACATAGCAAGTATAACATATCAATCGACATAAAAAAGTATAAGCTCGAAGCTATTTATTCGACGTCAATTGTAACATTTGTAACTGGAATATTAAGTCCCTTATATTAAATATATATGCATTGTAGGATTCAAAGTTCCCGGACTGAGTCTATAACTTTAAAAAATATTACCAGTTAAGTTGCTGAAACACATCCTCCTTTGAAATAAGACCTTAAAGCAACAACAAACTTTTTCCATTGCTTGTAAAGTCCATCGAAACATTTCTGAAATCCATTTTTAGCCATGTTCTTCAATCCAGCGTGCGATGTACATTGAACTTACTCTGCACATTTAAATTGACGACCGTGAGAGTGACAAACCAGCTCAAGAAATATTCTGAATTCGAAATCAGGGGAGTAAGAAGGATGTGGCAAAACAGTTCTATTCATTTGCACTCCTTAGTTGTTTGAAGCAGGTTCTTACTTCCACCGCAGAACACTTTTCAATGTTTTCAGTGGTGCGGTAAGTCGATGGACATCTAGAGCGTCTCATTTCTCAGAAGCGTCGATGCCACTCAAAATCTTGCGATCGCGATAATGTATCACTGCCTCAAAAATGCTTTAGCATTTCATAAGTCTTCGTAACACTTTTTTCCCAGCCAACATAAAATTTGATATTATTCTCTGCTCAACAAACGCCATTTCTTTCAATTACCGGCTACTAAATGCGCCCATCTACAAAACAGGACGTCATGTCAAGACACTGAGCACGTGATTTGGAACAAACTTTTTTAGAAAAGGGGAAACATACAGTGATTCAGAAAATGTATCGGTCTCTCTACAGCAAATACTATTCATGTACAGGCTTAGTCCGGGAACTTTTGAATCCAAACACTTATTATATTTATCCTAAGTTCAGAATCTATTTTGCTATTTCAAATTGAGAATTGTAATTATGTTATGAAATAAAGAATATTTAAATTCTTAGAATTAGTTTATTTTACTCCCTTACATAAACTATATACATTTTTTTAAAAAAATCTAACTATATAATAAGGGAATTTGTGTTCTAGTAGATTTCATAATATTTTAGTTTTATTTATGGAAATTGATAGATATTTTTATAATTTAATTTATTTTTGTTTGAACGTCGTAATTTATCGTAGATTTAATAAATAAAATTGAGTTATTTTAGTTTATATTTTATTCCTAAAATAGAGCATATCTATAATCACATTAATTCTTAAAATGAAAAATTAATAAAACGCACGAAGAGTTTAAAAAAAATTATATATCCATTTTAACTAAATGGGACACGCTTCAATTGAAAGCATTTTAATAGAAACATTTTAACTAGAAATAATTTATAGAAAGTCTTTAATTGAAAGCATTTTAAAGGTATTTTTTACTGAAATTATTTTTTCAATACCCTTTCACAGAACATACATTTCCTTTTTATATTGTTCCCGAAATAATAAAACATGCTAATTTTATAAAAGAATAAACATTGTAAAAGAAATAATTTCTTCCTACTGTAAATAAAATTAAATCTACACTGATGAATTAAAGCACTTAAGCCGTTCAGTCTGCTTATTCAAGGTTGGGATCTTTTACAGATATACTTCGAATTGTCACATTCATTTGATTATCTTACAAATGAAAAATACTTTCTACTTTGATAGTTTATTTAGATTTTATTTTTTGGGTTCAATCAAAAAAATGAATTATTTACTCTTTTTGCTTGTAAAAAAAATTAAAAATTATATTTATGCTCTTTTCCAAATAAACAGAACCAAATTAAATTACTATATTCTAAGAAATACTTTAGTGAGTATTTATTTCCTTTCTTTCTAATAGTTCTCGAAAATTTAGTTGAAAAAAAAACACACTTATGTATAAGCAAATGGACGGAATTAAAATTATAAACAGTAAATATTACTCTTCATTATATTCATGGTATTCTATAAACTCGAAATTGTGATACAATTTTAAAAAGTTAGGATTAAATTGATTGAAAATATTTTAACACACATTTTTTTTTAATTTGGGAAGGATCATACATGAATACCACACATTTTATGCCAAACATCACGCGCATATGGAGTTTGATTTACTTAGATTCTCTCTTTCTCTCAATACAGAAAATGCATTGTTTACATTGTCAGAGTTTTTTACCTTCTTTTCATTTGTTCCTTACGTTTTCAAATTTTTTATGATAATTTTGTATTCTAATATTTTGTAATTTTTATTTTTACGTTTAACATGTACGCAACCGCTAACACGCTGGCGCATCAGCATGGCGCTACCTCGTATGCCGGCGTCACTCTGGGACGACGATCGACTATGATAAGTTATATGCTTTATTTTTAGTGCGGTTTTTGAGGTTGAACGAAGATATTTTTGATGCATGCTAAAGAAGCATTATTTTTATATTTTATGTGCTTGGTTTTTAAATTTTGTGTTTACATTTTGTTTAATATCCGTTTTTAAAAATGGTGGAATCTACAAGTATTGTAGGGCCTTCACGGCCTAAAAAATGAAAGTAAATAAAAAAACTGACTGAAGTCAAAATATTAGAATTACTAGAAAAGAGTGAAATATGAGAATAAAAGGGGTTTTTTTCTGATTTTACTACTAAAATATTAGGAATGTTTTTAATCATTAAACCAATATTTTGTAATTCTGCTTCTGAGGATGGATATATCAGTTTTACTGGCAGCAAATATGTTAATCAGAATATATATACCTTCCAATTACACACACCTTTTCATTGATCAATTTTATTTAATCTAAGATATCGAAAATTAAAATTGGATAAACCGTTAGTGGTTTTGCTCTAACATTTAAAAAAAAAGGTTGCTGTTTATTGGTAATGAATCATCATGTTACCTTATTTCTTTTAATAATGAGGCTTGAATTCGAAACCTTAAAGAATGAGTAGAGTTTTATAGTCATTTCATATGCATGTATAACCTTAAATTCTTGAACGTTACAAAAATTATGGAAAAGTTCGTTGACAATGATATTTAGGTTCATTACTGTCACTTTGGTGAAACTAAAACATTACTCAAGAGTTTTTAAAATATTTAACTGTGAAGGAAAATGAGAAAAATCACACGATCACATTACATAGAAAACATGGCTGCCATGTGTGACGGGCTCACGCGTCTTTTCTTTAGCGTGTCCTTTTGTTTCTTTAGGCCAGAGTTAATGGCAACTCTTTTCCAACCAAATCCAAGAAGTGAAGTGTGAATGAAAGATTCAAATTAGCAAGCTTTTAAATATCGGAACTTAGAGTAAGCGAGAAGGTAATATATGGCAATTGATGACAGTTTGTGGCAGTTGATGGCAAGTAGAGAAAAGTTAATATAGTTCGTGGTTAAAGTTCGGATAAAGATACGTGGCGGTGATTAGAAGTTATAATTGATAAAGATCTAAAGGACCAAGGTGCATATCAGTGCACGCAAGTAAATACAAGATTGCCTTAATAATATTATAGATTGATTCTTCAGACTGCAGCAAGGTAGGATTGAGTATTTATTATTAGAATCAGTGATTGTATTAGAATTGAAGTTAGGCTATTCAGTTATTGATAGTAGTCCGAGATAATTTAAGTCGTTATTATCTATATATATTGTGTGTTGCGTATTTTGTTATTGTAGATTCTCTCACATTATTTATTATAATTTAATTTGTTAAAGGTTTTAGTTTAATATCTTAATAAAGTCATATTAAGATAATGATGCCTTCTAGTTCTTTCGTTAACCTCTAACCTTCTTTCGTTAACCTCTCTTTAACACCTCTAGCTCACGCTGACACTCCGAGAGATATTCTCCCAAGTGGTGGGGGAAATATCGCACATGTTTAAGAAAATTATGTAATAATAAATAACTTTTTTAAAATATTCCATGAAATATGCTGCAGACAAATTAGTTTCACCCTAGTATTTTAAAATTTATTAGTTATCTTTATAATTCTGGTAAAAATTAATTGAGAACTGCGCAAAATAAATAAAAGTGCGTTTACTAAGCAAATAATACTTAAGCGAGTAATAACGAGTAACTTATTTATAAACGCTTACCGTGGTATTATTTGCCGTAGTCAAAGTCCTTAAGGTAAAACTAGAACACAGAAAGTAAACGATAAATATATTTATGGCATATATGCTTTATTGTTATGCACAGAAAAAGCTTTATCATATTTACTATAAAAATTTTAAAAGGAACCATCATGAACATTAATAAAAATGACTATAAATATCGCAAAAATTATTTAGAATATTTATTTTCCTTAGAAAGAAAATCAATTATTATTTATTTGCCGTCATATAACAGTTCTTCATTCCATTAAAAATGTAAACATTATTTAGCAACCAACAGTTTTCTTCGTGTGAATCCACATTTTTCAACGTGGAACAACAGCTAAATACATTTTAACCCTCTTTTATTATTAATACTAGTACCTTCTTAATAAAACCTTCCAGAAACTTCCCTAGTCTTAAAATACAGATTTCTTTTCCTTTATGACCATTCCTCCCTTTTCATCACAGGGTTTTCCATACCACGCAAAATTACCATTTACTATTTCACTAGGTACCAATTCGGAAAATTCTAATCAAGTATTTGCTGAATGAATATTTCATGAACCCCTTGTACATTTTTAGAGTAGATTCCTGCTTACATTTTCTATAAATAGATACCTTCAAGATTAAAGATAATTTAGTTTCCATCAAGGGAAACGTATTGTTTCGTGTTCATAGAACCTTACCCCCGATTACATCATTTGTTTCTATATTTACCATGGAGAGAACAAGTTCTTTAATAGCTATGTTATCCCCATGTCTCAGAAGACTATTTTTCTCTCTTAATTACCTTTCGAATTAGAGTTATTTGAAAAGTACGCTCAGTAAGCGTTAAATCAGCAAAACGTTATGTTATTTTATATTTAGATGAATATGTTAACGATGTGCTAAATGTTTCGTTAAAAATATGATACATAGAGTTCTTAAAATAATTTTGTATTGAATAAAATTACAGATATAGTCCATTTTCGACGTTACTGTTTTATTTTTATTATTTTTAACTTTAAGAATGCTCAGTTGTTCGTAGTTCTATAAAAGTTTTGATTACATCTGAATACTTAGTTATATGTATGGTCTTAGAATTACGATTTAGAGATGTTTTTTATTGTGATTTAAAAGTTCAACATTTTTTCAATACAGATTTCCCGAATAAATTATTCTTGTACCGCTCTTATCGTATAACTGAGCATGCCAAGCAATAGAAACTCCTTCTAGCGACCACAGATTTTCAGTAGAGGGAATGTGAGGAGATAACGTTGTCGCTATGAAGAGCCCTTCATATTTTGTGCCCATTATTTTTGTTAACGATATGTATTGTCTTCGTATATCATAACTTAAATTAATAATTAATTGTTACACTAAAGGAGACTTCATTAACCCTGAATGTAAGACATTTCGTTTAATCTTTTAACATCTAATGCTCAACATTCTTGCATAATTAATTAATTATTTAATATATTCAGTAACACATTCAAATCTTATTGAATAATATATTCAAATATTCAATAAATACCTCTAATGTATTCAAATGGAACCTTAATAAGAATTAAAACTTAAAATCTTAAGCACTTTTTCAATTATGCAGTTTTGTACATGGTGACTGGGAGGTCATGGTCACTTAAGGTTTTTTTTCTATCTTGTGGTATGCTTATTAAAGTTGTTATCGTTGTGTTTGATCTTAAAAAGATAACTAGAATATTTTCATATCAATTAATAAGTGCATTATAGTTTTATTTTAAATTACATTTTTACTGGCAATATATTAAAAGCAAATATAGGGGAAGGTTGGTGATCCAAAAACTCTGATTAAGAATAGTCAAATACAGCATACGGCTTTAATTCCTAAGACTATGGGTTTGTTATTATATTATTAAGACCTTTAACTTCAACGTATACACGTTTGCTATACTTTTGTTAATAATTTAGTTTTGATTTACATTAATGGCATATATATATATATATACATTATATACATATATACATATACATATATACATATACATATATACATATACATATATACATATACATATATACATATACATATATACATATACATATATATATATATATATATACATATACATATATACATATACATATACATATATACATATATATACATATATATATACATGCATATATATATGTGTGTGTGTGTGCGTGTGTGTACAACACAAACAAATATGTAAATATATTTTCTTCTTCACTTGCTTTAGCAATGCCCTAGGTGGGCTCTGGTCACCTCCAGAAGCTTTCTCCGGTCATCTCTACTTTTGGCAACTGTTTTCAAGACAGAGAGAGAGAGTTTTTAACCTTTAAAATAATATTTAGATCTTTTTTGGAATGTTGATATATAGACAGACATTCATCTCTCATTCAATTTCTTTCGCGTTCTTCTCTTATTCAATTTCCTTCTCTTCTCGCACGTATATTATAAATTATTGTTTTTGCACAATAACTGGGAAATCAGTTCTGCATACAAAGGAATATGAACTAGCTGATTTGTCTAAGTTCAGTTATCACATCACACACAAACAGTCCCTCTCTTTCTCTCACAACCACACACGCATGTACAGTCGACTCTCAGTAATTCAAACCTTCGATAATACAAACCTCTCGCTAATTCGAAGTATATGCTCAGCTTCTAAAAAATCTCTTGATATTTCAAACTAAAATAATGCATTTGGATACAATCAATACTTCGAAGTAAAATCTATGGCTGACCATACTTCAACGTGAAAAAATTCGATATTGTCTTATAAAACTCTCGACAATTCGAATACTTACTATGTAGAGTCCTGTAGCAAACATGTTAAAGCTTACACGTTTTGCGTTCTATTGTCCCTGCGTGTCTCCCCTGTAACAAAGACACTTCGATGGCCATCTTTCTGCTACCCATTATTTGTGTTTCCCGGCTCCTCATGTGAAAAGTCACTTTTATTGCTTTCCTTCTTCAAGTGAACAGTTCTGGTTACACTTGGCTGTCAGCTGTTCATATCGTTCGTTTAACAAGTGGCCTTGCAACAAATGTGTTCAGGATGGATGGTCCACTATTGTGAAGAAGAGATGCATGGAATTGTGTTTTTTATGTCGGACTGACATGACGATTCATGGCTCATTTGTGTGACTTATAGCATGTGGCCTCACATAGGGGATAGGCTAGACAAAATCCTGCCATGAAAAAAAATGGTGTTGGGGGACGGTGTCTAAGGGTAACGGGGGCAAAATGATTTTATTTCTAATGAGGAATGAAAGAGATTTGATAGTGTGCGTAAGTGTCTTGCTCGAAAATTACTACATAAATGTATGTGTATTCTTTTTAAAAATACAGGACTTTTAACTTCTGTATTATTTTTATACTACATAATATGCACTTTTTAAAAATACTTTAAAGTAATTTTTTTTCATATGTACAATTGTTGTTTTATTACATAGTTTAAAATTTAAATGTGTTAGAAAAAAAGTTACTTTGTGTAGTTTGAGAGTTTTTTCTAACCCTCTTGATGATTCGAAGCTTTGCAATGGTTCAACTTTAAATTATCGAGATTTAACTGTATATGTCCATGTGTAGACACATATACATAGGAAAAGAAGTTTTTATATTGAACTTAAATATTGAATATTCCTCTACGCAACATGTATTGCACAGTATATCCTGTTGCATGCATCGCAATTTATTACTTCATATTAAATACTTATGAAGAATAATTAATATTTTAATTTTTCACATTTCCTTACAATAGCTAATTTCGTGCCGTTATTTAATTCTAGACAATCAAATAAAATGTGAAGTTTCACATTTGGTTTTTCAACAATAAAAAATAATGTATTTCCTTTGAAGTATAAATTAACAGAAAGTGGTGTTTTTTTTTTTATTTTTCACTCTTTAACAACAAACTTCACTTGCGGCTTAAAACTGTGAATGATTAAAAAGTATTAATTTGCCGTCAACAGCATCAAACGTAATTCTTCCAATTATAAAAAATATTCATTCATGAAAACTAAATTTTTATCTTCAATGAAAACTTTAATTCACATTAAAATTAATTAATTAAACTAACCCTTTTTGTCCTCGCATATCTTGGAAAATTCAAAGAAGATTATTATGAGTTTTGACTCGAAAGTAATTTGCATTTAAATGTTTCATTGTAATTTAAGGATATTTTTCAGAAAAAACTTAACAGTTTTATGTTTGAAATTAATTAATAATCGATAGTTTTTTTTTGAATTTTTAGGTATTATTGAATATACACACACATATATATGCAAATACCAACTATTTCGTCACATAAATACATTTATACTATAATTGGAAAGTAAGTCAGGGCAACCATTTTTTTTCTTGTAGATATGTGAACGGATCACAAACGTATATGTGTCGTGTGGAAGTTCTGCAGACATAGTGTGTATGCAGAACAACAGATGAATCTGTGATAGTAGGTAGTAACACAGCGAGGGCTGTGAATTCAGTCAGTTGGTGAGTGTCGTGTGAGATGAAAGTAACTATCGTTGAGCAGCGCGCTTACATCAAAATAGCCGTTCGCCAATGGAGAATTCGCTCTATGACTTTAATCACATTCCCAAGATTAAGGAACCAATACGTGGTAAGCGGTTTGCGACACGGGAGGACATTGCTAATGCTGTGCGCCAACTTGTGATCCGATTCACACATGGTGCGGCAAATGCTGACGCTGATGGTATTCAGTGCCTCCCACATCGTTAGCACTGTGTGGTGACAGAAGCAGGTGACTACATTGAGGGTCTTTAGGCCCAGGTTTCTCATGTCAACTTTATTTGTACTTCTTTTGCACAGTGAAAGCCTTATTGCCCTGTATACTACCGTAATAAATTAGTGTGTTACAATACTTCAGTGCTATTCATTGTCCACACATGTAGTTAACACCTTGCCCTTTCTTCCGTATATGCTACCTTTTCCAACCGGACTGGTATCTTCAAGAAAAAAAAATAGTTGCCATGACTTTTGCTCCAACCTTCGTACATATAAGCGTACATAAGTTTATTCATATACTGAAAAAAATCATCATGTTAAATGTTCTGTTTAACCTTACAATTAATAAACTTATTGAAAATTTTGCAAATGGGAAATGTCTTTTATTATATTTACATTAAAAAAACTGCGAGATTTTTACTTTTAGATTCCTTTACTTAATACTGAATGAGAAAAGTAATACTTCTAAAATGATTAAACGGTACTCCCAGTACTAAAAACGAATACAGGAATAATATATTTCACTGACAGCTAAGTTTAAAGTAATAACAGTTTTCAATAAGATTCTTTCGCTTAAAACAAAAGAGGCAATATCCAGTTCATTTGCTTCCCCTGTTTGTCACAGCAATGAAGGTCGATTGAGCTCCAATAACAATTCACTATCAGATGAAAACAATTCTATTAATATTTTCTGTGAGTTTGGAATAAACATTTTAAAAAAAGTGGGATATATCCTTTTTGATTCTATGAATCTGGTAAAATATCAAGAATAACGAGCTGGCATTAAAAGTTATATATATATATATATATATATATATATATATATATATATATATATATATATATATATATATATATATATATATATATATATATATATATATATATATATATAAATAGACCATATCATTAAATATAAAAATTTTGAATAGTTAATTCGGAGCAAAATTTTAGAATAATTCATAATCGTACATATATCGGCATTGAGTTGTGATTTCAAAGCATTGGTCTAACATATTTAATATTTTGCTTAAAGATATCTAGTAAGTAAAAAATCAATTAAATTTACCTTATTATACAATTTGATGCTCATATTTTTCGTAATTTAATTTGCTAATACAATATTTCATCATTTTAATATAGATTTAATTTTAATAAAAAGATCATACAATTGTTAAAATAATTTGGTGCATTTTTTATAAAAGTCAAGAAATTGAAATAAAGAAAATAAAAATCAATTCAATGTATCCTAATTTTTTTATTTAACATTGGAATTACTTCTCCATGGTTACGTTTCTTGAGGCCATGCATTGCCTTTATTAATCCAAAGATTTGTATTGAAAAATACATCTAAGAAACTAACTTTAAACTTCCTTAGACTTAACACACAGCTTATTTTTATTTTTAAGACTATTAGTAATAATATGTTACCAGTACTGAAATATAAAATTCAGGAAAAATGCTTGGTTAATATATTGATATCCTTCTTGAAAACATTGCTTAAACCTCAAAGAGAATTATGCTATGAAAATCCTCATGAATAAAAATTAAAGGACGACTGATATTACTTGTTAGAGACTTATTCTTTCTGCCAATGATTGATATTCAATCCCTTCTAATTTCAACACAAAACTCGTGATCGTTAATAATATGAGAAGATTCAGAAGCATATTGATTCGTAACATAAATATAAAAATAGGAGCTTAATACTAAGTATTTAACTAAGCAGGTATTTTTTCACTCTAGATTTTTGCAATGGAATTTAAGGAGAATAGTTATTATTTATTTAAAACTCAATAGTTTTTTTACTTAAATTATAATCCTTGTTTACTCTAAATTTTTACCAAACTTAATTGTTTAGTTTTGTTGATTATACAATCATTAAACCATTTTACATATTTTTATAGATCTATTTTTAATTTTTAAGGTATCCGACATCTTGCGACAACTTTTTTTGAAAAAATGGAGATAAGGGGATTTTTTGTGATTTTTAGATTTACTTAGTATATTTTAAGGAAAAAATCATAAAATTGAAAACAGAAAAAAAATATTATTATTAAAAGAGGAAGCAAATGGTAAAAATGCACAAAAGTTACATAAACGGTGCCCACTCGGCACAAAGATTTTATGAGAAAATTCTCAATTTTTCAATTTTGATGTGTTACTTTATTATTCCTGTTTGAAATGAACTTCAGGAATTTTAAGTTTTACAAAAACTAGAGCATTTTATCTTAGTGACTATATGAAATTGCTTAAGAAACAGTGATTATATTCACACAAAGGACTGTAAATTTTGTAATAAAACAGTGATTGATAAATCTGAAAGTCAAAACACTTCTACTGTTTTACAAAACATTCACAAAAAAATTTCAGCAAATTATTTTTAAAACCTTTATAGCAATTGCTGTCCCCGTTTCAGTTTTTCGGAAAAAACACATTTCGAGTAAAACGCATTTTAATGTTTTACATCTTGTGTAAAGTTACGGCATCTACTTTTACTAAAGGACTTGTAATTTTTTTTCCAGTGAATGGAAAATAAAAATAACTTGGTATTTTTATTAAGCTAATAGGATGGGTTATAAAATCAAACAGAATTTGTCAATTTTTTGAAAAAAAATCATGATTTTAAGGTAGTTGGATACCATAAATTAACTATTTTGTCGTAATTTTAATTGTCTTCGTTGTAGCTGTTATATCATATACATTTACTACGAGGTAAGATAGAAATCTCTTATCATTACAGAAGACTTTTTAATATTAACAATTTTTCACACATACATAATATTATAATTAGTAATTATATACTTTCGTAATCTTTCGTAACACTACATTTTGAAGCATATTTTTAATATACAGAGCTGCGTTAAACTAGCACAATTGCATTAATTACTAAATAATAATTATTATTATTTATTGACGAAGTTACGCACAATTACATTAACTGCAACGTTTTTCATTTTCCTATTCAAATTAAAAATATTTAATTAATAAAACAAGATATTTTCTAATATAATGATTTATATATTTTTGGGTTAAGATTACAACATTGCCAGAATTTTATTTCTAAAAAAATATTACTCCATAAATGATGAAACATTAATAAACTTAAATAATTTCTGTTCAAATTAATTTTTTTTATTTCCCTTCTGTACAAAATAAACAAAAATATTGCACTAAGTGATCTATAATAAATCGAATTAATTTTATTAAAAAAATATTATTCTTCAGTTTTGGTGTTGTTAATCTCAAGCAAAAGCACTACTTTTTCATAAGTAATTGAGCTGCGTATATAAACTCTCTTGTATTGTTTTTATTTTGAGTCTAATTTGATTATTTGCAAAATCTTCTTTCGGCTAAAATAAATTCAATGGCTTTCACACTATTTCTTGAAAAACCCTTACTCGCTACAAAAATAAAAGCGTAGTAAATATGATATGCAGGGGTTTTAGAAATAAAAATGTTTATGTTGCTTCGATGCATAAATAAAACTTCATTTTCTGTAGCTCTAAGTTTAATCTTAAGAAAATATGAAGAGTAAAGGAACCTATTACAGTTTTTTAAACTTGTTTGTCGCCGCGAACTTTTTTGTTTGATTCGTTAGTAATTCTTCTCAGTACCGAATGTATATAATCAAGTTTAATAAAAACAAACAGGTTCAAACTTCAATTTTCTATGGCAAAAATTCGAAGACTCTAAAATTTTTATTTTTATGTTGTTAATTTTGTCTGAATTTCAATACATTCATACCATTGTACGACTTTGGTATTTTTGGAAACATTTAGGTTTTTAAAAAGAACTTGGAAAAATGTTTATAAATAAAAACAGTACCCAGTTTAATTTTTAAAAAAATTAGAATAATGTAATTTTTTTTTAATGTCGTTTACTTTTTTATCATTTTCAACGTGCTTTCTAGTATGGATTAACTAGAAACCTGTCAATATATAAAACATTTTTGACTTATAAGGGGAGGGCGCTACTAAGGAAATTCATTTAGAGTCTAGACTTGGTAATAGTAGTACTCCTTTAGGGTGTTCACTCCTCAATGTAATTCCGTAGAATGGCCACTCAATTCGGAGAAAATAGCCTTCGAAATTCACGCTTAGTTTTCATACAATTAAGTTTTAATTTCCTCCAACGCGTTAGTAGCCTGGCTGGTAAATCGTCTGCTTACTGTTCACGTTGTTAGGGTTCAATTCCCACGAAAAAAAATTTTTCAGTTCATTTAATTATATTTTTTAATTAAATAAATCTATTTAAAATTTTATTTAAATTTATATTAAATGATACTTTATGTAATTGTTTTGTATTTTATAAAGAAAAAAAATTAAATAAATTTATTATTTAAATTATTTATTAGCAAAACTATTTATTTTTAACTAAAACATTTAAAATAATTATTAATTAAAATTTACTATACCAACTATTATTTATTAAAATGAATCAATTACTATTTATTAAAAGGAATGAATGAATTAATATTATTAAGAATTATAATTAATAAGAACTATTATTAATAAGACTTATTATTAATACGAATTATTATTATTAAGAATTATTAGAAATAAGGATTTTTGGTAATAAGTATTATTAGTAATACGGATTATTATTAAATTATTATTAAAATTATTTAAACAAACTTATTGAAATTGCATAAATTTATTTAAAAATAACTAATTAAATATTTTATAGAATTATAAAATAAATAATTTAATAATAATATATAATATATTTTACAAATTATTTTATATTATATATAATATTTTATTTGTAGTATATTGTATTTCACATTATAAAACTATTTCTAAATAATTTTTATGTAAAATATCATTTAATATATTTATTATATATTTTACTATAAATATTATTTAATGATATGAAAATATATTCATAAAATTTAATATAAATACTTATATAAATACAGTAACACATTTTTGTAACAATAACACATATTCGTAGATATATCATGATAAATTAAATACATCCTGTTTGTGAATATTACTGTTAAGCGCATCCTAAAACCCGAAATATTTTTAGTCATATTTCAAAACTATGAATCTATCCCTACTTAGGAATTCTTCGGAAGAATTGGTTTGCTAACTATATCTTATGCTTATTACATTAGATTTTCCTTATGGGTCTTTTATTAGAAACATATGAGATTTGTTTGGAATTTATATTCCCTTGGATATACTCTAAGTGTAATTAGTACCTTATACTGTATTAAATATTAGCTAATGTAATTTATGTATGAAGAGAAATCCTTTTCAGAAGGTCAAATTAGAGTGTTCCAAAACAAAAATGAAAGAAAAATACTTAAAAAAAATGTTAAGATTGACTAAGTCTTAAGAATCAGACTATTTCGCAATCACACTACTACTATTAGTTTCTATATACATAGAAAAGTTTACATTCTAGTTTCTGAAGTAGTCACCAGTGTTGTTTATAGTAAACGCAGTTGGTTTAATTTTCAAAAAATCTGTAGCATGTTGATATGAAAGTAATTCACATACTTCCTTAGTTGTATATAAAAATATTCTACAGATTACAGTAAATAGTTTTCTATTCTCACTGCTACATCAAAGGCCCAATATTATTACAAAATTACATTAAATAGTTTGTCAAAGATTTGAAGAACAAAAATTTGGTTTTCTTGTTATAAATTACATGAATCTAAATAATGTTTTTGCGTATGTAAGATCCATTTAGTCAATAAAAACTCACTTTCATGATTAAATAGAATTAAATAAGTTAAAAAAAGGTCATAAAAAAGGTTAATTTCCCTCCAACATAATCTTAATTTTAAAATACTTTTGAAATTATTTCCCTTGCATAGATATTTGAAACAAAATATAAAAACAGTAGTCGTTTAACCATAAAACTTTATAACAAGGAATTCTAGAATATTTCTAATTTTAAACATTACTATAAAATTCGCTGAAGGATGAGAGGAAGTATTTGACACATGTTCCTTTCATTAAATGTGTTCTTTGCATTACAAATTTAAAAGCATTTTTGTATGCTCATATTAAAAAGGAATTCCTTGAGAAAAATTATTTTACAGCAGAATGAAAATTGCATTCATCTTAATATTCTTTGTTTTATCATTACCCACCCCAGAAAAAGATTTACTATTACAGAATGTAGCATTACATTTTAAAAATAGTTTATACAATAAAGACTGTGGTACATATGTTTACATAATCATTAATAATAAAACCTTAAGATAATGTACCCAATGTAATAAATCTAGACTATTTCCAGAAAAAAAATAGTTATAAAATCAACGAAATTCTTCCATATTTTTAAATTTAGATTTGAAAAAGGGCTTGTTTTCAACAAAATCATGAAATATAAACTGCTTTTTGAAATAAAACTATTTTACAGGAAATGATTGTGTTTTCTTGTTTAAATTCAAGCAAATTTATTTAAATGAAAATAAATCTATTTTTCTGTTTTAAAATTCATTTTAATTTCGTATTTTAAATAAAAAATCAGAATATTCATGTTATAGAATTTTATATAATAATAGAAATTTAATAATAAATTTCTGTTACTTGTTTTCATTTGTTAAGAAAAGCACAAATAAATAAGTTTTCTACTTTGAAAACCCTTTGTAAAATTACTAAAAAATTACAATTTAGAACTCTGATTAAAATCTCCATAGACTAAAGAATAATAGTTTTCACTTCTATTGCTGGTACTCTAAATGTAAATCTCCCCCCAAAAAATTTGGAAAGATTGAACATTTTCTCGGTTATCATTTGGTCATAAATCTCGGGTAAAAATCAGAAAAATGAGATATATTTACAGTTTTAATAGGATTTTATGTCAAGTGTAGATACAACCTGCCTAGAATTCTTAGAAGTTAACATTTTTTATCATGTTTTATTTTAATAATCTATGTCAAAGATTAAAAAAAAACTTGTTTTCAAATATTTTTCGATACATTATAAGAAAAAATAGTCAATATTTTCTCTCTTTTTTTTGTCTCATTTAACATTACATATTCATCTAAATTTTTAAAATATCGAACTAATATCGATATACGCTAGTGAATATCTGTATTCACATAATTTCTTGATATTTGTACGAAATGCTTGTCCAAATGTGGACATTCAGCGTGCGTTGGGAGAGAATTCTAAATAAAAATATTTTTATTATGGTGAGAGAAAAATACAACTGTTTAACAATTGATCGATATCAAAATATGATGAATGAAATTAATATATATATAAATGCCAAAATAGAAGACATCTTTTGTAATAGAACATGTAAATAAACTGCCATACCTAAAACGAAAAATATGTTCTAAAGCAGAAAAGAAAATTGCACCAGAAATAAAATTACATATAAATTATGTGATTATCAAAATTATTTGTGGCAACCAACACTGTTATGATATTTTGAATTGCACAAGGGTTCCTTGTTTTTCAATGGCATTAAAAGTTGCTTTTAGGAATTACAATGTGGCAACCTTACCTCGTCTTCTCGAAATAATTGCACCTGATTCTCTCAACAACGTTTCTTGAGAAGAAATCACATCTAAGACAAATATTTTTTTACGAATTACGAATTGATTACGGGTATAAAGTTACTTGAAAATATGCCACTTTTGTTTGTTATAAATTTATGACACAGCCGGAGTTTTCTATTCCAACAACAACCTCTAACAGATTTCAAGCATCTCTATACAACCACAGTCCCTCAGGATAGTCTCATCAATTTTAGGTGGATAACAATATCTTTTTTTGATTCGTAACACTTAGAGCAACTAAACAACAATGGTTGAAAAGTAACTGATGAGAGACTGGATGGTCCCCGTTTTTCTGGTAATTTCTGTTTCAGCCTCCCCCCTTGACCGGATGTCGTCAAATTCCTTCGAAAAGGGTTTGTCAAGATCTTGGATCCCTTGTTGAAGTCGAAAATCTCATAAATCTTATAGAATGTAACTTTGCGCGATTAGGAACATCCAATTGAGAAAACTCAGCTTGGAAGACAGTAGTTAATTCTGTCCAAGAATTTACAGGTGATTCGGTTTACTATTTAATGAGACGCGCGTCCATTTCGAGAGGCTTTTTTCCCATCCAACTTCCACCCCATAACACCATGTAGAGAAAAGTCAATTGCTATCCCCATGGACACAGGTCAATTAGGCTCCTCTCATTCTCACTTAAAGCTAAGTTTTTTTTGTTATTGTATTCTTTTTTGAAAATGTAAAATTTTAAATGTGTAATAATAAATTTGATTATAACTTAAATTAATGTTCGTCTAATCTTTGAGTAATTATTCCAGTTAAAATTTGTTGATTTAACATTGGCCATGATGTGATTAAGCAAATCGGAACTTGGGTTATTTACTTTTAAATCATAATTTAATGGCCTCGCATCATACCGTATTTTTACGGTATGACCAATTTTAGCTAGATGAAGGTTTCGTTTAAGGTTCGTACCTTTCCCAGCATCTGTAAGACCATAGTCGACATCAGGAACTTGTATGTATACAGTTTTACCAATTTTCTCTAGATGAAGCTTTCTTTTTAAGCTTAGTAACATTTTCATTATTTGCAGTAGAAAGTTCTCTTTTGTCAGCTCATTTTACAGAAAGAGTTTGATGTTGTTCAATTAGTGCTTGATAAAAAGTATATTTTATCTATTCTTCAATATTTTTTTTGAGATATAGTTTCCAGTATGCACTTAGCTTGAATTTTTTCAAAAGTATAAATAACTTATTAGATTTGTTTTTGAGATTCAATGTTTGCAATTAGTTCGTCAAGGAAAGATGAAAATGTATGCCTCCATTGATTTAACAACAAACAGAGCATAATAACTTTGACGTGTTCTTTAGTGCTATCCTGAGTTCTTGGCAAAGAGTCTGAGAAAGAATCCTTGAAGAAATCTGTCAATCCAAAAAACAAGAGAGAAAAAAATAAGTTGTTGAAAAGGGCCATTGGGCCATTTATTTGGATCGTTAATATTGGTGTTGAAATATTCTGTATATTGAGCCATATGTGTGAGACTACGATATTTTCCGAGAACAGTCTTAATGTGTCCCTTTTGTGCATAGTTTAATCATGACTAAATTACAGAATGTTATTTCATTACTGGTTATATATATATATATACTGAGATAATTGTATTTTTGATAGTTATATTAAAACCTTTTGGCATATCTATGTAATGCTTGGTATGTAGCAGTCGTCTCTACTCTTAGTTGAGCTCATCTGGCTAGTAAACACGTATTAAAACATCTTAATTTTTATTTTACTTCTTTTATCATCGGTGTTGGTTTTTTTTGCAATAATAATAAAAAGTTTTGCTGCCGTCTCTTTATCTTGTGCGTATCTGACCAATTTTTAATAGATACAGAGAAAATTATTCTGGTTTTCATAAATCAATCGGAGGTATAGCAGAGATAGTTTGGTGTGTTATATTGTATGCTTTTACCGATAGAATTTTCGAAGTTTTCCCTAAATGTCACTTTGAAATTTATATTCCATTATTATGAAAATTATTTTTTAGATACTGGAAACTCAGCTTATTGTATTTTGTCAATACTTGGTTGAACAGCATAATTGTATTTGCATAATCATTAAAAACGTAACATCTTGTTTTGCTCTTTTTTACCTTGGTGTATTCTTTCTTTATATTACTATATATTTATAAAATGAATAGTGTAAACTATTGTGGCTAATGAAGACATTTAGAGTCAGCGTATATTCTGTTCAAAATACATAAAAATGTTATTTTTTTTATTTTTAATAAGGATTTTTGCAGCTAGTTATCGCTTCTATTTACACTTAATTATAAAACACGTTTTTTTGGAACACTATCTTTGTTAAGATTTCCTCTATTACATCAAGCGGACGACTATTTGATGCATTTAAGGAGACTTGGAACCCTTTGAGCTATTAACTTTCGTTATGTATTTAAAAATAAAATTTTAACTTTTTACATAGTGTTTCTATTCAAAAAAATTGTACGAGATGAAATTTTTCACATCTAATTCACAAAAGTTTAAAAATTTTAATTTTTTGAAGAAAATTTGTAAAATTTTAAATTCCAATTCCTTCTGTAAGTATTAATTTTTTGACCTGATATTTTGTAATATTCTTACGGATGTTATAAACAACTTTAGGAATCGATTTTACCATAACTTAACTCGTTTTTGAGAAGAAAAAAATAAAATATTGATATGCATGCTAAAACTCAAAGAAAAAGCCTATATATCTTACATTTTAAATTTTTTTAAAAAAAGTATTCAGTTTACAGCAAAATGGATCCCTAATTGTGTTACATGCTTTATATGCAACACACAGCAAAAAATGGAAGTGATTGGTAAATAGTTGTGGAAGGAGTAGCATTTTAAATGCACTCATTTTTCGAAAAACACAAACTGAGAAAATGCACTTTTAAGTTTATAATTCTGAAAAAAATATAGTAAGCTTAAATAAACTTAAAATTCCACTTTAAGATATGAATTATATATTTTTCTTGAAAATAATTGCATTTTCGTATTTTTTCAACACATACATTTTTGTAAATGATCAATTTTAAGAAGGTATTAATTGCACACACTCACAAGAAAATTCAAGAAAAATGTTAATTTTTTTTTGTCACGACAAAAAGTTTATTTTTTTTTCTTCACATAATATTGAATTATTACATTTGTATGAAAAACATATCAGGAATAAGAACTGAAATTATATATGAAATTATTAATATAAAATGCATTAATTCAAAAATTTTAGATGCACACATTCACAAAGAAGAAAAATTACATTATTGTACTGCCTCGAAAATATCCCTTTTTATATATGACACATTCTTTTTTTTTATAGTTATTATTTCTCTTTATAAAAAAAGATTTTTTATCATAACGCTTTTTTTTTAGCTTTTTTTCTAAAAAAAGGACGTGGCTGAATTTTTAAATTTGTTTTCATATGAAGTTGTATTGAACTTCTCACTTTCCGACTTGCACAAATGATATATCAATCAAAAGTTAAAATTGCAAAGAATAAGATTAAATGAAAATAAAAAAAATGATAGGTTGGTCATTTTGGAGGTACCAAGTTGCCTTAATGGAACATTTAAATACTATGATGCAACTTTACTTCACGTATCTAGAATTAACTACCTGAATTCGTATCATTTAATTTTGTGGTTCATGAAAAGTCTTGATAAGAGATACAAGTTTTTCATTACAATGAGGAAGAAACAAATTGATTACGCAATTATGGTTTTTCATTTTGCAAAATTTTTGAATATGTTTATATAATTATGTGTAACATGTATTCATTTTTAGATTAAGCCAAATTTTTAACGTACAAAACATCTTATTAAGTAACAATAGGTCAAATGCAAAAAACTGTAATACTAATAAAAATTATGGTAAAAGCGAAATTCATATGGGTATTTTATTAACACATTACAATATATATAATTAAAATTGTATATAATATAAAAAAATAAATAACTTTTTGTATTGGTTTGCATGATACAATATACGCACATTATAGTTGAATATGATTTGAATTGAAAGAAATGCCTTTAACATAATGAAAAAACCAAATTAGGCATACTTATGTATTGCGAAGGATGAACTACAATTCATAAAATTAATAAAATCTATAGAATTTCTAGGAGTAAGCTTAAAAATAGAAAAACGGGAAAAAGAGTAACCATTAAAAGTAATGAAAATATTGATACATAACTTTGAAAAGAACTTTACCATACCCTTGATAGGGTATCTACACTATCAAAATTTTTTTTAGTAGGCAAGCAAACTTATTTATCTCTCTATCTAACTAAGTGTATCTATCTTCTCACGAACCCCACCATGCAGAAATTCGCCGTAGGTACCAAACGCTAGGGAATTATCCGAGGAATTCGTTTTGACCATTTATATTCCTATATTGTTATTAGTTAAAAGCTATTAATTAAAAATCTTAAAACGCATAATTATTTTATCCATGTGGGCACTTTTTAAAATCCGAGCAGCGAAATTCTATTTTTTCCACGTTTTTTTTTTCTCCGACGTTTTCAAAACACAATCTAACTTTTAGGAGACTCAGACAAAAAATAATTACTCAAATTTTAAATACTTAATAACTATTTATCAAATTCAAAGTTTTTATAACTTCTTCATTTATAAAAATAATTACATGAAACTTTATTTCCGTGTATCGAATATTTAAAAAAAATGCTCACAATTTTAATTCAACATTAAATATAGTTGTGAAATTTTGTAATTATAAAAAAATTCTTCTATTTTCAACATACAACTATTTTTAAAAAGGTACATTTCCGTTTCCGGGGCCTAAAAAGTTGCTAAGTGAGTGAGTGAATATTAAAGTCTTTACCTATATACTCGAGAGCTCTGATACAGAGAGGGGAAGAGGAGTTTCCATGACAATATGTTATGCATTTAAAAATGTTCGTGCAACGCTGAGGGAAAATACACCTGTCTGACAAAGAAAAAAAGCGAAAAAATTTCGAAAAAAGGAATTTTAAATTATACACTCGGTAAAAGACCGAGCAACGCCAGGCTAAGCGGAGGTGGGGGGGAGAGTCATTTTGAAAAAGAGTATCAGGAGTGCTGATTTTGTCAAGGAGAGGGGAAATTTATAAAATTAGAGAAAGCATGTACAATGCTGGGCCATGCAGCTAGTTTAAAATAATGTGTATGGACCGAGTAAAAATGATTATATGGATATTATATAGGTGTTTTGGATGTTATATTATATATATATATATATATATATATATATATATATATATATATGTTATACATTATATATATGACCTTCTAGATATTCAAGGTTTTCATATTATAAAAGTATATTGTTTTGTAATTATCTTGTACATATTAGAATTTGATACCAAATTGATTACTATTGAAAATGACATTACGAAATACTCTACTTTTCTCTATTCATGAATAAATATTTTAATATAAAGTAATTTTTTTTCTAGTCTTTTCGAGAAACATTTTTCCATAAATTTTCAATTCAAAATGCCCTTGTTAAAGAAATTTTAATATATCAATGAACTAGAGTTTATTCCTTTTTTAATTTTAATTAGATTCCAAATTTTCCTTTTTTAATTAGATCTCAGATTTACGAAGCGCTCAAGTCTGAAGATGCTTCGATCGTAAATAGTATATTAAAACATGCGTTTAGTGTGTTATTGCTGGTGCCTTGAAAAAGTTCCAACGATTTGTTGAAGAAATTGAAGAAAAAGAGCAAGTAGACAATTTCCAATAGCAATCAGTTCCCAAAGTAATAGTGTTGTCTTAATGCTGTAATCAAATATGCAATGCGTATTGGAGCTTTCGATCCACTCAGATCATAAGTATAAAACTAAATTTTGAATTTTAATTACTGATTTGAACGTGAGATAGCATTTAAAGCACTTAGACTTCCTACAGATAATTTTCAAAGGGATTTTGTATTAGTTTATAAGGATTAAATTCCAACAAATTCTGCTCTAATATGTAAATATTATTGTAGTAAATTGCTAAATGAATATATTTTAAGTAATAAGGCTTTCCAGTTATCTAAATTTAGCAATGGAGAAACTTATAGACTTTTAGCACTTAATAAACAGATTCATATTCACCTTATAAATATTTAATATCCTCGCATTCCCACATTTTCTAACTTCTAAATTTCACAAAAGTCCTATTAAATTTTACAGCATTTATAGCAAATCCGAATGTATTTTACATTCGATTTTGAATCGGTTAAGGTTAATTTCTAAAATGTCCTTCCCGAAATTACTCAAGTTCATAAAAGACATTTAAAAAAACATTTTTGAACAGTGTTTTATTTTTGAAGATATATTTAAACATTGATCATGTAATTAGAGTTATGTGTATTATATGATAAGTAATATGCGTATTATATGATATTTTGGAAGATGCTACATTAAACTTTTAATTATTGGATATGCAATAGTGTTAGAGTTTTACTTTTAAAAATTATAAAGCAAAATTATTTTTTCTGAGACGCATGATGAAATAAAAAAAATTCATATTTGAAATTTCAATTTAATATATTTCAAATAATTTCATGACTCCTGTTGGACAATAAATATCAGATAAAATTATCAAAATAGGAAATATAAGGAAAAATTTCAAAATTGACTACATGTTTGTGATATTTTAGTTTTACTAATATATGGATATTAAAAATACTCATTTTTATGAAGTTATCAACCAAAGACAAATTTTCGAAGGTTGGTGTCACAAAACTTTCAAAATAAATTTGTTAATAAATATGCTAATGTGAGTACTATAACTTATTTAACTACTTTTGTAGATATGCATTTGTAATATGTTTTATTGTGAAATCTTTTGAACGTAATTTTTTATACTAATAAACAGATATTTAAATAATTATTTAATTTTAAACGTAAGACATAGAGATAATATATTTCTTTTTCATATCTATAACGAAAAAAGGTTAAAATTAGCAATCAGTTCAGAAAATGTGTCAAGATTGATGCTAACAAAGAATTTTCTATTTTTATAATTTAATTAATAATTTTGAATATTCTAAATAGAATTAATGTGAATTCATTATCGTAAAAGTGCACTAAATAATTTCTTATCACATAAGCAAAATAAATTTATCAATTTTTCTTTTTGTATGACACCAATTTTCTGTTGTAAAAAAATATATATTTTATATATTATTTCCAAGTTCTTCACGTCATAATGTATAAGGCGCATGTCCTTATGATATGCATAAATACCCTTGTGAAGTATATTTTTCCTCATAATTAAAATTCAAATTTACATACGAGTGCAGAACGATAAACATATTGCTTCAAAACCAAGAAAAATTGATTTACTAAAATACTTTTAACCTTTGAAATCTTAAATTCCATATATAGTATTTCAACAAAATTAAAATGAAGTAAAATATGTTTTTAAAAAAATACATGTGCATTTCATTTTCTCTCGAACTATATTGTACTACAACTAGCCAATAATTGCCAAATTTCATATAACTGGTAATATCCATTATCAAAATACACCAAATTGCAACGACCTACAATACGAATTCATACACCCAGTATTTAGCAAAGTGGATGTTTTAAGTATCATTAATGATTGTTTGGGGTCCATAAAGGTAATGTTTACAATTCGATTATAACTTTCCCATTCTTGATCGTCATTACTGAAAGTGCCATTTGCTGACTTTATTTGCTCTCTTACGCCGTTGTAAATTTTCTCGAGGTTGTTAAAAGGAACGCTAACCCACGCATAGCACCCCCATTCAAAAGATGAAATTCGTTGTCGCAAAATGATCCTTTTATGTATTATTGTCCGTTTTTATAGGGATTTGTGCCGCCTGTATTTGAAACACACTAGTGGATATCAAAATCTCATAAATTAACTTTAGATTATTTTACTTGTATAATTATTATTTTTTTATCTTTATTTATATAATATGAACACGCTCAAGACAAAAAAAGAAAGATTTAAATTATCCAACTATATTCAAAACTTATTTCTTATAAATAAAAAAGGTTTAAAAGACTAATTGTTCTGATATTAGATGTGATTTTCATTTGAAATTCAAAATATATGAAGCGTTGCTTATAAAACTGTGATTTCAAGGTCTTTATTAAAATATAATAATAATGTTTAAAACAAGCTACTCCAATTTAGATTTACAGAAACTTTTTACAGTAAAAAAGGAGATGCTCACGGTATATTTTGCTTCAATGTATGAAAAGGACTTCAGTTAAATATAGAATTAGTACATTTAATACAAATGATCAATTAACAAAGATAATACAACTGGATTTGTGAAAACAATTGGTGCATACTTCCGTGAATATATTAAAAGAAAAATGACAGAAATCTTTTGATAATATGTATATTTCCTAAAAATTCATTATTGAAATTTTCCAAAATAATATAAAATAATGATCATTCTCAAATTTTGTAGAATTTTATAAAAAAAAAAGAAATCAGTTGAATTGTTACTTTCAAAGGTTTTCCTGAAAGCACAGTCAAAGTCCATATTTAAGTTATTAAGTATATAGAATGTATAAAATTAAATGCTCGTAATTTATATTCTATACGAATTTTGTTACAAATAAGAACAATTTTATGTAACTAAGAATTCGACTAATGAAAAGGAATATTTATCTTTATATCGAGATTCAAATTTCTAACGTAGTCGGATCGTAAAAATGATACAAAATTTTATGTTTTATATAAAGTTTACTTTATTTATCCTTGAAATAATTCCAGAAATAGATTTGAAAACTCGGTAAAAATATTTAAAAGCATTTGAAATCGAGGTTTCGTGAATTTTACATACAAGTTTGGTACTTTTGTGATTAAAAAATATTCATTTTTATAATTTCGAATATCCATACTTAACCACAGTCAGATTTTGTATTAGAAGAATTCAAAGTGGAACCTTTAAAATAATAATAAATGTTAATTTTGAAAAAAAATTTAAGAAGCCTTAGTGAATATTTCTAATAATCTGGGTAGCATAAATCCGTATTTTAACTTATGTAAAAAAATTCCAATGAAAGCAATAAAATTTTATTATTAGAAACAAATCTATTTGTTGCATTTAGATACACAATTTGGATCTTCATTTTACTTCTATACTTTTCCTATGTAAAAATAAGCAACATATAAAGGGGTTTTTTTTTAGAGGTATAGAACTTTAAATTGCAATAAAACAACGATGTATTATTGATTGACATGAATTTTTTTTATTCGAAAGATAATCTTGTGACATTACATTTTAAATATGATCAAGCAAGGCGTAGATTCGTCGAATGGGCCTAAAACGAGATTGCCGTTGCTCCCGATTTTCATAAGCGAATTTTGTTTAGCGATGAAGTGCACTTCTGGTTGAATGGCTACGTCAACAAACAAAACTGCCGCATTTGGAGTGAAGCTAATCCACAAGTGTATGTCGAAACACCGTTACATCCAGAAAAACTGACTGTTTGGTGCGCTTTATGGGCTGGTGGAATCATTGATCCGTACTTCTTCAAAAACTATGAAGGCCACAACGTTACAGTCAATAGTGATCGGTATAGAGCCATGATTACTAACTTTTTCATTACTGAATTGAACAATCATGGTGTCCAGGAGCTGTGGTTCCAACAAGACGGTGCAACATGTCACACCGCTTGTGCCACAATCGATTTATTGAAAGACACGTTTGGTGACCGCCTAATTTCACGTTTTGGACCTCTGAATTGGCCTCCAAGATCTTGTGATTTAACACCGCTAGACTATTTTCTGTGGAGCTATGTAAAACCATTGGTCTATACGGATAAGCCACAAATGCCTGACCATTTGGAAGACAACATTCGCCGTGTTATTGCCGATATACGGCCACAAATGTTGGAAAAAGTAATCGAAAATTGGACGTCCAGATTGAACTACATCCGAGCCAGCCGTGGCAGTCATATGCCAGAAATCATATTTAAAATGTAATGCCACAAGATTATCTTTCGAATAAAAAAAAATTCATGTCAATCGAATAATACATCGTTGTTTTATTGCAATTTAAAGTTCTATACCTCTAAAAAAACACCCTTTATATTTTTTTCAAAATAAAGTCCAAATAATTATTCTTTTTTCAAATTTCTCATTGTCAGTTAAGAATTATTCTTTACAAATAAATATGTTTTTTACTTGACAGATTATCATGCAGGATTGAAATTCCACCTACAACTTTTGGTTTTCGAAAAATTAAAATATTAAATCGTTGAATAACATCATAATAAAATAATAAAAATAATGTAAGGTGCTGTGCTGAGAGCAGAAGTAAGTTATTTGGCATATTTTATCAAGCCAGCAATGAAATTCGAAATGTTTTTACATCAAAAATAGGAGAACAAAATATTTTTAACTATTTGTAGCGGCTGAATAGCAGTAAACAAAATACAACCATAGTTTTATTCAAAGCTTTCAAGACATTGAGTTCTGCTATTTTTTAGTATTTAAGTAAAGTTTTGATAAAATAAAACATAAATAAATTCCTTGAACTAGTGGAAACCCCTACTCAAGAAAAATCCTTTTTTCCTTGTACTAGAAATGCGATGATTTAATAATCTCTAGAATTGGTTTTTATATCACCTACTTCTAGAGCTCATCATATAATGTGGGGGATTAAACATTTAGAAGATTCAATCAACCATTCAAAAACAAAAATATATTTGATGTCAGTTTCGTTAAGTATTTTAGAGAGAGGTAATGCAAAAACGGGATTATTTCAAGTACGAAAATATGAACAACAATATTTGAATAGGGGATTAATTAATCATTCCGAACTTCAAGAAAGAATACTCTTTTCCTGACACATTTTTTCCAACTGCAAACAAGTTATTTCAAAACTGCACAATCCAATTAGATAGCTATTTTCTAAAAAGAGTCATTATTCCATTTCTATTGATATTTGGTAAGATATTAGATACTTGTATTCAATCAAAAATAATATTATACCATTCATCTTAATTCTAATGTGGTGAAAATTATAAGTGTTTTAAGAATAACATTTAAGTAACGACAAGATATCTTTCAAGAGCTTTATTCATCGGAATCATAATAACGATCTCTTTTTATATTCTTAAAATGTCTAAATATTATTTATTTATTTATTTATCCAACGTCGTTGGATAGATAAATAATTAATTGGCTTGACTTCTTGACTATCTGATTCCTCTCAGTACCGACTGACGAAGTCATCAGTCAGGCATTCATCAAGTCCAGTGCATTTGAGCAAGTGGTCGCCATCCATCCTGGCATGGCCACAAATTGGGCAGGCCAGTATGAACGGCAACCACTGACTTGGCCTCGTCAGCATCCAGGCGAAGCTAGTGGAGGTATACTCCAGTGCTTCTCAAACTTTCAATATTTGTGACCCAATATTCAATCAGAATTTTCATCGCACCCCCCTTCCTTACAATATTAAAATCAATAATGCTATACTTGGACGTTAAAGCTACACAATGCGACTTTAACGTCGTAAGTGCCACTGACGTATATAAACGTCTCGCTCACCCAAAGCGTTGATTGCCCCGGATGTATATATACGTCTTTCCCCAGTACGATCTTTTCTGTGTGCATTGCTATACATAAAACTATTCCGAAGGCTTTGAATTACAATAAAAGGACCTTGACAGTATTTGCGAAGGATTTATTTATTTATTCCTTTTCTCTCTCCCACCCTCTCAATGCATGACATACGCATATCTAAGTGGAAAACGGTGGAATTTGGGAGCGAATTGAATGACTTTCTATCGCCAGTTAAGAGATTAATTATAAACCAGAAAATTATCAAGATAAGTGTTAATTTGTGCATATAATTGTATATATGACAAGCCCATAGGATCACTGGTAGTTATTAAACTTGTTTTTATATTATTGTTAACTTAATTATAAAATACATTGTGCAGTACTGATACATTTATAAGTTTATTGTATCAGTGTGTGATGTTCCTTCCCTTGGAAGTACATCTCTCGAAGTATCAAAGTGAGCTAGAGGTGTAGGATTAGCGAAAGAATTAGGATCAAACATTGTCTTAATATGACGTTATTAAGATATTCAACTTAAACATTTAACAAATTCAATTAGAATAATTAATATGAGAGAATCTACGATGACGCAATACACAATATATATATATATATATATATATATATATATATATATATATATATATATATATATATATTGTAATAAGTCAATCTAATTCAGACCAATATCAATAAGTGAACCGCCTAATCCTCGATTCTAATATTAAGAGGACACAGTACGATTCAATTAACCAAAATCGGTCAAAAAATCAAATTTCAATTTTTTAGCCTAAATTTTTCTTTATATACTTTTCTACATCCTCACAAAATTTGAATGCTCTAAACTAAAAAAATGCAGAATTATGATAGCTTTTACGTTCGTTTTTATTCACATCCCTATGGCAAATCAAAACTTTAAACTGACGTATCTCAGAAAGATAAAATAACTAGTTTGTCTTCATTTAAAATACTAAGGCTTTTTTTCTATTGCGCCTAACGCTTTGAATTTTTTTTACCTGTTGCCAATAGTACATGTAACAAAAATTGGTATGCATTTTTGAATCAAAGCAATATTTATTTTTTTAAAAATAATTAAACTCAGAATTTATACATTTTTTTAAGCAATTTTCAATAAACATTCATAAAAAGAAGTATTGTATGAATATCAATCACGTTAACGCAAAACCCATACTAACTTTTTTTATACATAGTTTGATGTACTTGTAAATCAAATTTCATTCATGTACGTCAATTTTTCTAGGAGGAGTAGCACTTTAAAATCACTTCTAAAATTTCAAGTTTTTTCTTTAAAAAATTACATGGCTACCTTTTTATGAAATTTTGAGTGCAAAATCTGTTTAACATAGTATGCATACATAGGAAGCAACCAAAAAGATTTTAAAAATCCTTAAATTAAAAATTTTGCGTAAATCGTACCATGTCCCCTTAAATAATCAATCCTACCTTATTACAGCTTGTAGTAGCGATCACTCTCGTCTTTATATGCAGTAGGATGCAATTTGGCTAATTTATCCATTCGATCACTAATATCTTGAATTCACGTCACGCAGAACTCATTCAAACTTGAAACACGACTGTAATAACCATCAACTGCCACAAACCAACGTCAATTGACTAACATTCCTTTACACTGACATCCCGCTTACTCTAAGATCCGATATTTAAAGTCAGTTTATTTGCATCTTCTGTTTTCATTTCATTTCTTGGATTTGGTTAGAAAAGAATTGCCATTAATTCTGGCCCAAAGAACCCAAAGGACTTGTTAAAGGAAAGATGTGTGAGATGTCACAAGTGTAAATGTGTATTTTATTTTGTCATACTGTATTTGTTTGTTAAGTTTCGGTAAATAAATATATTTTTAAAATAGTATTTTGTTTACGATTTTTCAATAAACTCGCACCCTCCTTGCACACTTATGACGCCTCCCAAGTGGGACACGCCCCACAGTTTTAGAAACGTTGGTATACTCCCAAAAAGTCATGTCCAGTGGATAAGCGAAAACGGGCAACAACCTCTACTCTCTCCAGGGGTGCCTCGAGATTAGACCCACAGTGGCAATGGTTCCTCATGGCCTTCCAAGGCTCTTAGTTTTTTGGGTTATAGTAGTATATTTGTCAATGTGTTAATAATGCTCTTTTCTCTCCTGAGGGTCAATGGGATTTCCAGGTGAGGTGACTCGGCTTCCTGCTAGTCTTTTTAGTCGGCTGTCTCATTGCCAGAGATCCTAACCTGACTTGGAACCCACTGTAAGGCCACAGTTCACCCATACGAGATAAGCTCCGGTATTTTGGTTCGACACTGAATTGGTGTCAAACATTCAGTTGGTGTGTTACTGCTTCCCTTTATTTACCGAACAGTACTTATAAGTACTTATATGTACTTAAAGGTACTCCTTTTAAAAAAGTTACGTACAATAACCACCGATACTCTGACGATACTTAGCAGTCATTTTCTTTTAAATCTACTCTTACAAGATATAGGACAGCACTGCTTCTATGATGAGTATTTTAGCGGGGAAGGCGATTAGTTTTAAAGAAGAAATTGCGTTTTCAGTTGACGGCGTTTTGAGCGCATTGCGAAGATTGCCATTTTTGCTCCGAAAAAATAGTTAATGTCGAAGGATAAATGTGTTATTTTATTTGTATGTTAATGAAGACAATAGAAAACGATTTGGTTATTTGTTTTAAGTGAACAGTGTGTATAATTAATTTTACAGTTGAATATCTTTAATTAATTAATTAGCTCTAACTAATTAAATTTCCTAAATTTGAGTATTTTGTTTGTGTTTATCTCTTAATTTTCAATGTAGTGATTCAAAAAAAATATTGAATGAAAAAACTGCAGTAAATCATAATGCAGTAGATAAAGGTTTATTGCTGAAATTGCAGCTTGGGAGTCGATGAAGAAGACAACTGTCGAAACAAAATTTTGTGCATATGAACTCATACAGTGATTTTTCACATACGTTAACATTTCGCCTCTACATACATTTCAGCTCATTGCAAATGATAGTTGCATGTAATGCTAAAATAAACCCAACAGGTATTTATTTTTATATTAGATTATTGAGAGTGGAATAAAATATTTTTACTAAGGAAGAAGTTCAAAAAGGGAATTATGTGCTTTTGAGACTGAGAAAACACTAAAATCAAAAAAAAATCTTAATTGCTTATTGTTTTAAAACCTATTGCAGTCCTCATTAACTGTGAATATAATATTCACGTTGAGATCATTTTGATTCCAGAAATAAATACAAAAACTTAGACTACGGGTTTCGAAAATATATTTCGAATAATATAAAAGTTACTTATATATCTTTAACATAATATATTTTTATACGTATTTTATTTAAAAAGATACTTTATATATAAAGGTATATCATCCTTTAATAATATTACAGATAAGATACACATTTAGCATTTTTTTTATGCAAATCATTATGTTTTTTTATTAGCAATTTAAACGTAATTTTGTAATTATGAACAAGTTTTGAATGATTTAATAAGCTAAAGGTAAAACTTTTCCTAAATTTTGATCTAAATGACTTACGTTTTACTTATCTTCCAATGTCAAACTTAATTATCTATAAATATATTATTTACATTTCCAAGATTATTATTCAGCTTCTATCAACATCCTCTGAAAATTTAACACGCATTAGTATTCTGCTTAGCTAAGGCCACCCATTTTAAGGATTTATTTTAAAAATCTATAAATAGATTAAAATTATATCACATATACTTTATCACACAAATATTATCTTATATGCAGAAACATCATATATTGATCTAAAATTTCCGAGTATTTATTTCTATTTATAATGAATTCAATTTAGCCTGAAATTCTAACTATGCTTCTGTGTTATCAGAATAAAAAAATTAACATAAGCCGTACTTTAAGAAAAAGGAATTGCTCGATGAAAATTAAATTTCATTGAACGTAAAAGAGTTGAATTAAAATATATTCTCAATAAATCCCAGGAACTAAATTCGATATAATCTAATTAAAAGATTATGCGAGTATCTGCATTTTCATGTTTTATAGATGTAACACATTGTAGCAGATATTATCATAGATATCAACGTCTTAACAACAGCTACAAGTTTTAAAATATTTTATCTTAATTATAATTCGTACGTGGGTTTTATCTTTCTATGGAAGTTCTAATCTGCATCTTTTACATAAAAAATTCACTCTGTTCTTAGCTAATTTATACGATGATTTATTCCCCTTTCATTCATTTGAAAGAACTGGCAGAATCAACCAAATGCGTCATTTGGCCAATATTTTCCGAATGATATTGATTATGTCGTTATGTTGTAAATATAAAGTCACGCCAATCTTTGACAATCTCTTTTAACTTTAGGCTATACTAATTACAATGTATATTCAATTTGTTTTGCCTAATTAGTTAAGATATCATATAACTTTTTTTTATCATTGAAGAACAAATGAAACAGATATAATTTTTCTTTATGATTTATTCATTGTTTAGTATTTTTGTATTGAAACACGCTAAGTGTATTTGCACAACTACAATACTATCATTGTAAGAAAACCGAGTTTTACATGCAAAGTTCGACGTCCCCCCATGTACTTAAATAAGATTATGGAAGCCATAGATGTAACCAGATTTACTGGATTGACAATTTTATCTCCCTTGGAAACACATTTGAAGGAAAATATGATGTTACCAAGGAATTATCAAGAAGTCTCTAGGAACAAACCTTCAAAATTTTCCATGAGACTATATGAAGTTTCGTGGAGCTCAGAAATAAGTTAGTCGAGGTTAGAATCTACTTGTACATTGACTGAAATAAGAAAGAGAGGTTTCATCTGTCTGAGCCCCGCTAGTCGAACTGTATAAAAAGCCATTTCTGGAACGTTGTAAAACTCATTAAATAACGAGTGCGATTAGCACTATTATAAATAATTTGGTTTTTTTTTCTGTATATACGTCGAGATTTGTCTTCATGTAGTCATTTTTTCATTTTCCTTTAATAATAAACCTGTTATTATTCAAATCATTGGAGTCATCGGCTGCTTTTTCCTCACGAAAATTTGTAACAATATTGGAATTATTCTGGATAACATTTTCTGTTACTGAGTAATGCAATTTCGACAATAAATTATTTTAAACACAAAAATAAAAACTATTTAGAGGAACGTTTACTGGGATATTAAAGGATTTAGGTATAAATGGAAAAAATGAAACCTCTAAGATGAAAATAGCCACGCTTGAAAAAAGTACAATTTGTTGTATATTAATGTTTTTCTTTTCTTGTTAAGTTGAGAATTATTACCTACATTAACCGAACACTACAGTATAAAATTAAAACTCATTTTTAAGTGTTTTCTGTGCCATATATATATATATATATATATATATATATATATATATATATATATAAAGTTCCCAAGAAACTTCATGTAAGTCAGCTAAGAATTTCTTCTATTCCATGTTACGGTAAATACCTACATGTTCTGATATGATATTTATCATATCTTGAGCGCAGAACAGGGATTCATTTAGTCTTAAACTGAAAGAAACTTTACGGAACTTATAAATTTACCTATATATTCAATAATTGCCTAGAGTTTAATCTTGGAAGCATACATGCACACATAATTTAATGATCTAAACATCTAAATAATCTGATTTAGAATGTTCCTCTAGCTAATGAATTTGAGTTAGGCTGTTTGTGAATTCAACGTACTGTGATGACTGATGCTATTTTAAATGCCTAATTCGTTAAGTACAGTTTGTAAGACTGCGTTAATCTACGTTTACCTGTGCTGTAAGATAATATATTCCAAAGACCGTGGTGTTGTTAACTTCGGTTAAGTTTCTATTAACGATTCAGAATTTCAATAAACTTTCGAAGGTATTTTGTCATTATAGTATTCACACTTAGCAAAACTTTTGAGGTGATATATGATTAATAAACTCGCAAATACGTATAATATTTCAATGGATAGAAAGAAGGGCAGGGAATAATGAAATAGTTTGATTTTTATATAATAATAGAGTCAAGTTTGACTGTAAATTTGTTATGGGGTAATTATTTAGAACGTTTTTTAGTGAAATAAACTTTTCAATATTTAAGCTACTACTTCAATTAGAAATATTCATTTAAATGGGCTGCATTTTGGCTGTTTAGCCTTTGTAGGCATGTCAAGCCCAAGTGGGAGTGAGTGAGTGAGTGAATATTAATGTCTCACTGTGTTCAGCAACACGAGGTCTTTTGGCGACGAACTTCGTCATTTTAAACCATAGTCAAGTGATGAGGATGGCACCTGAGCTGGCACCCATTTCTCCTAACTACGACACCACACCAAAGAAGGACGTTTGAGCTGTCCACCTATTTAACGTTCATCGCTCCCCTACACAGAGGGTTTTTAGTGGTACTGAACTCGAACTCGTGGCATGCCAACCACTATCCGATACCTTGAACACTAGGCTACTGTGGCCACCCCCAAGTGTGAGAGCCATTTCATTGGTGGCACCATCTAGTGGTGGCTCTCATTACCTAATTTTTGACGCTTGAATCTATCCAAGTCAAACACTCCTCGTATGCTAAAAATTGTCATCATTTATTTTTACGGAGATAACTAGAGCCAAATGGGTACTTTAAGGATCTTTTACTTGCCACATAATCATATGACATGCATGCTTACGGTTTTCGAATCCAGAATATCTTCCGACTCCAGCCGGGATTGAACTCACAACCTTAGCTTAAGAGGCCGACACGCTTCTTTTAAGACAACAAATCGTCCGCATTAGAAATATTAATTTATAAAATTTTAATTTTTATTATAATGAATATTATTAAAATTTCTTATTCAACACATGAAACTGTGGATTTTATGAATATGTTTTCCCCTTTATGTTCATGAAAATTCACACTCTAGATTATTAAATAATTCTAATTGAGAAAAAAAAATTACCTAACTCATATTGTAAATCAATTTTTTTGTGTGTGAATATTCAAGGAATAAAAATCAGTATAATATACTATAATGAGTGAAATATATTTTTCTAAAATATAGAGCTTTTTACACATATATGAACACACACACATATGTGATATTTGAAACACATATATGATACCGTGGGTCGTGGAGGGAGAAACGCGTGATCACATATATGTGATCATGGTCCTGAACGGGTTAACGGCAAAATATTTTTTTCATAAATATATAAGCAAATCTATGATTTCTATTCAGAATTCTATTTTTTTGTACTTTTCAAATTAATTTCAATAAAACACGCACGAAAATATTTCATGGATTAATTTTATTTTAAATTATTTTGCATTTTTAAAAATATTAATAATGTATAAAAATATTAGAAAATATTCTTATTAAGCACGCTTTGTGTCGTATAATAATATTTTTATGCTATATTACATGTGCGTTTTTTACAAAACTTTTGTTTTACTTAATACTTACATAAAAAATATTTACAAAATCTCTATGAAGCTTTATAAGCTGTGCAACAAAACAAATCCAGAGAATATCCTATTAAATTTATAATTTATAAGTTCTAAATTCTACATTTTAAAAAATAAATCGATACTTACGTACTATACGGTAGACCAATTTCGTCAAATCAAAAGGCGTTGCCAAATGCTGCACTATACAGCCAATGCTAAAAACAGTTTCCGCGCAAGCTCGAACACAGTAATAGTAACGATGGTATTATTTGGCGACATTTTTTGAATTGACTGTGTCTTTTCGTTTGACGATATAGGTCCACATTACTAATACGTAACACCGCAATAGTGTTACGTTGATCGGGGTTCGAAGATTTTATGCAAATCAGTCGCAAGGAACAAGGTTGTTTTTTAGAAGCGATGGAAGTTTACTGTCAAAAGTCAATCCTTGAAATACAGGATTCTATAGCAAAATCCACAGAATAAATATCAGGACTAAACACCTTCTACAGCGCTCAGACACAACTATCAGTGTCTAAAATACACGTTTGAAAATGATTATTCACAAGCACCGCTCGTCCTGCTCAACAGACGAGCTAATCGCTATTCACTCTTCACGTTTAAGTCAAGACTACTAATCTCTAGTCAAAACAAGACTAACTCATTTCCGGAGATTATATCTGTAACTATACTCCTCGCGGATTCTTCGAGAAAGATCCTCTTGTATCATAGGTCGTGGAATTAGTACATTTCTCCACTAATTTCTAGAAGAATCCATAGGGTTCCAAACTCGCCAAAAATGGTCGCCAACATGATCGTCAAATTGCCAAATTGTTCACCAAGTCACCAACTTGGTCACCAAAAATGATTCTAAGAATTCGCCAAGTTCCCATTCAATCGCTACTATAACGTAAGGGACGGCGTTGCTTGCGAATATTACAATTTTAAC
This sequence comes from Trichonephila clavipes, assembly GCA_019973935.1. NCBI lineage: Eukaryota > Metazoa > Arthropoda > Arachnida > Araneae > Nephilidae > Trichonephila > Trichonephila clavipes. The sequence goes on from BMAU01015934.1 coordinate 224,356, forward strand.
ACAAAATAAATGTAACATTGAGTAATATAAATGCTTTACACATCCAAATACAAATTATTGACTCGGTTTTATAAAAAAGTTCGCAACAAAATTTAAGTACTGATAAATCTGTTAAAAATTTCGCTAATAATATAATATAAATGTGTAATCTTTCTCACAGATGCTTATACAGTATTCCGAGCGGCTTGTGTGTGCTGCGGTGCTCATAATCATCATACAAGCCGACCAAAGCATTGACACATCCTTCAAAAATGTCCTGCAGTGCCTACGAAGAGAATATACACTGAAAGCTACTCAATCTGACGACTACGGGAGACGTTGCTGGGACGTCATAAGAACAACTTCATGCTGGGGAAGATGCGACTCTTTTGAGGTGAGATATACCATATACCCCTTGGAACTTTTGTCAACTTGACCTCACTTAGCAATGGAACATTAATTTCCTATAGTGATATAATGAAGGAATTTAATTTTGCCAATGAGATATTTCTGCATTATTTTTAAAATTGAAGTATGATGTATACTTGCGTATTATACCGTCGAACAATTTCCTTAAATCAAAAGACGTCATCAAACGTCGTGATATACAACCAATAATGGAAACCGTTACCGCGCTCGATCGAACACAATTTTGATAACAATGACCGCAGTTGACAAAATTTTTTGAAATGGCAAAGACTTTCTTTTTGGTGAGGTTGGTCGATGGTATATTTCGCATGTACCGTGTAATGTTGCAGCTCTCTTAAATAGATGATGCTAAAATTTTTAAGGAAACCAAATTGACATTATATTTCTTAAGTAATTATTTAAGAAAATAATGGTTTGAGTTGAAAAGTATTATAATATCGTTTTTCAAAATCTTCTAAAATATTTTTCAATGCATTGTTTTTCTCTGATATTAAAAATCTTTCACAGGACAGCAGCATTAAGTTATGATTCCAAATAAACAAATCATATGAGATCGCTAAATATTTTCAATATTATAATCATTTTAATTTCTCCTAATGTAAACTATTCATATTTCGCGGACAAGATCCAACGCTATTGATAGTTTCAACAATTTCACATAGCAATGTTCATGTGTGTAACTTATTTTATTCGTAATTTTAATCAGTATTTTCATTAACTACTATATTGTTCCATTTATGAACTCATCAGAAAAAAGCGTTTTTGTCTGATAGTAAAAGTGCTATACAATACTTGGCCATTTGCTACAGTGTGAGAGACAATATTAGAGTATCAATTCTAAAAAAGTTAAAACGACTCTCCATGTCTCATCGGATTCCATTCGAGTGGGTCCATTCACATGTTGACATTAAAACAATGATATAGCAGACACTTTAACTAAGATTACTGATCCTTCGATATTTACACCTCTTACCTATTTGGTGCTTTTTTTCCGGAGCAATGCAAAAACAAAACCACTTAATCTGTTCCACCATAGAAGTACTGTTATCGAAGCAATCGTCTTGGTGGTTCTCTGACACTTGGTCATAGCTGTCAGGACCAAATCACATTTACTAGCTTTCTCAGTGATAATCTTAAATATCTGATATACAGGGATAGTTGTTGTTTCCAATTACCTTGGAACAGGGAAACATATATCAAGTCCATTTGACCTTTCCGCGTAATAGTGTAACATACCAGGTCTTGCTCTTCATACAACTGTCGCAGGGAAATTTCCCAGCAGTCCAGAAGATGAGCTGGAGATGCAGGGATAGAGCAGGGACAGGTAAAGAGAGAGAGAAAGACTTTACCCCCTGCACAAAGTCATACTACGCAGGTGACCGCTTCTAAACCGCGCCAAGGCCGCCTGAAGAGCCATGGAACTCTTGCACTGTAGAGATAGACCAGGACTCTCTTAGCTGAGTACCAGTGAGGAACAGGACAGGGGTAGTTCCAAGAGCTATGCAGGCTATTCATTAAGTGTACCACTGGGCTTGCTTCCCCAGAATGTGTCCTAGAGTGCCTGGGTCTCTCTAGGCTCGATCTTATACCCAATCCATTGATGGGTTTGGATTTCTTTAGGTATATAAGGTCATGTATCTGATCTATCTTATCTCCTGATGATATCCGGGGAAATGCAACAACAACGCGATATACATATTAAACCAGAATTTCAGCTAATTCCACATAAAATTCAGAATAATGAAAAGAATTAGAATATCAGTTTTTGTACAGTCTAATAAGTTATTGAAACACTTTTAATTATTACACCAATTTGTTCGAACCTTCAACAATTAAATCTTAAAAATCAGAATAGCTTTGAATGTTGCCTCTAATTACTATAGTCTTATTCGACACTCATTTTCCTTCCATGTATTTCAGTCAGAAGCAACCTTTTCATAACAGCATTTTATTGTCCTTATTGCAAGGCAGTAACAGGAGGATAAGTTTATAAAGTTAAATGTAATTATTTATAAATTAACATGACAAACTACTACTCTACTACTACTACTACTACTAACCATAGCATCATATCTTAGAATCATAAATTATGGGGTATAACTGTATGAAGATTTTCATTCTCAGAAATAGAAACTTTTAAATATTTACTTACTTTAAGGAGATGTCTTTATGCAATGGAAAGCGTTGTATACTCTGGAGTATATGTTTCCTATAATAACCCAGACAAAGTTATTCTTCGGAATCTGCGTTTTGTGTGACACTGGACAAGACATGACTGCCGCTCATTTGGACGAGTGCTCTGCACTGAATGATCTTAACTGCATTGTAAAAAGGTATTGGAGAGCCCGTTGCCTAATGACCTGATGGGTCAATGGCCTGGCATTTGTAAAATAAAATAAATAGTTATTCTTCGGAAACCTGAAATGATACATTTAGACCCGCGTCGAAGTACAAGCAATAAAAAAAAATAACTTAATAAAAGTAAACAAAATCAATATAAAACAAACCCGTTACAGAAATTTAAAACAAGATTTGCGATTCTGTATTCTAAGATATATGTCTCTGATATATTTATAGCAAAGTACGGAGAAGCTATTTTAAAAGAACCATCTTAACATTGTAAATTTGCTTAATAATTAAATTAAATTTTGTATATCTCTACAGTATTGCTCAGGATAATGTATGAGCAAAACTTGATGTATGCAATTCGAAAAAATGGAATTTTAATAAATTATAATTGATAATATATTGATGAATTTTGTTTGGCTGACTCGCTGTATTATGCGTGAAATTCCTTTTCTACATAGGTTATAGGAAATTGTTATTCATTAGTTATAAAAATGGATGCTGAAACAATTTGTTTCTTTTACAGAAAAGAGTACGGGTAATTTAGCATTGTATTCTTAATTATTTTCTTGTTAAATAAATTTTATTTAACGTATTTAACGTTAAAAAGAGACCACTTATTCAATTAGACTACAGAAAATTAGAAATTATACTAGCATTGATAATCTACCACTTGTAAGAATAATTAATAATGATAAAAGAATTAATTAATTTGTTATTTTAAAATCTTTTCTAGCAAGTTTTAATTTTAAATATGTTTTAAAGAAGAACTTAGAAATTCTAATTGATGCTGATGACAATAATTTGTATCGATTTGTCTGCGAATTCAGTTTTTTGTAGGTTTTTTAAATACTTTAAATTACAAATTTTAATTAGTTAGTGTTCTATGTGAAATAATTGCCTTTAAACTCTATGAGCCGTCACCATTAACATTATTCACAACTTTTATATTGAAAAATTCTCTGGTGAAATCTGTCATATATATAGCTTGAAATATGGTGCAATTTTATTTTACAAAAGACTACACTTCTTTAATTACTGTTGACTGTACCTTTGAAAACTCTTTTATTCGTTATATATTATGTTGGGCGGCTCCTCGACTTAAAATTAAAGGGTCGGAGACGGGTATAAGATGAAAAAAAATTCAAAGGACGTCTAGACGAAGTAACCAATCAAAACTCATCGTCAGATATACGAATTTTGCAGCTTAAAATGAGAGAGAATTTCTTAGAACGACAAAAAATCATCAAAATCGCAAAAATTATCTTAAATCATTCTAAATATGTTTTGAAATTCCAAATTATGTCTGCATTTTATATCAAGTTATTTAACATGCGGGACAGGAGGTTAAGAATAACTATCCCGTCACTTTTCAGATTGTCTGCAAGAAAAAAGCCTGATAAATCTCTCTAGATATAGAAGAAAGTTTTCCGTGATGCTGCATTAAATTCATTATACGTTATCGAAACAATTCCAACGTATAAGATAATTCGCCAAGTTGACAACCCCATGTGCTTCGTTTCATGTAATGTCGCCAATACGATTGCAAAAGTACAATAATGCGTTCTCTCGCAGAAATGGCAATGATTGCCTGGACTGGAACCGTTAAAGGAGAAGAAAAGCGTTGTCCCATACGAGGACTTATTAACACACAATCAACGGAATTAAGTACTCAACTTTACAGAAAGCTGCAAAAGAAAGGTTTATTTTCCAATACGTTCATTTTAATTATTCAATAAATAAAATAAAGATCATAGGAGCTTAAATGACTTTTTTTAATATAAAGTCGTTACAAATTGAACGAATGCTTCAGAAATTAAAAGATTCTTAAAGAAATGGCTTTGATTGTCCAAAACTCACGTAATAAATAAAACTTTAAATACACCTATCAATGGTATGCAACATTTGGTTTTATTTTCATCGTCATGTTGAGCTAAAACATTCATTCATTCGTGTATGCGGATATATTTTCGTATTATAACATTTAAGAACATTTTATAAAAGATTGTTGATAAAAATGGATTAAGGAAATGTTGTACTTACATATTATACCATCAAGTAATCTCGTCAAACTAAAATATATCATCAGTTTAAAAAAAGTCACCAAATACTGTCATTGTTATTATTACTATGTTTGAATATGCGTAGAATGGTTTCTACTAATGGCTGCATATAGCGGCATTTGGTGACAATTTTGGTTTGATGAAATTGGTCGATGGTAGGATTCCATTATGATTCCATTATATAGTATCATACCATTTGCAAGCTATAACTTAATGTTCTATTATTCATTCTGTTTTGTTTGTTTTTTTACTTATTCATTCTAGATCCCAGATTGGCGATTTCCGTATAAAATCTCTATTCACCCAGTCTGTATGCATGACCAGAAAATTCTACGCAAAGTGCGCCTGCGTCATTGTGATCCACCTGATACAGACGACGATCTTCGGATTTACGAATACTATGATGCGATTACCTGTTCATGTGGGGTCTGCAACTCCTCGGACACATTCTGCGACTGGAAAGGCCATTCTTCGAATCAAAAATCTACGCATAACAGGGACAATTAGCCCTTTGAACGATAACGATTAATTGGAATCTTAAGACAAAGTTTTGTGAAATACCCCAAGCGATAATTGTAGTAGAAAAAAATATTTAGATCGTGTTAGAATACTGAAGTGATTTTCATATCACTAGTATGGTTAAACTGATTTTGAAAGACTGAGAAATAACTTATTTATTTATTGTAATTTTTAAGTATGCTTGATTTTAATTTTTTAGATGATCTTTTTTCTTTTTAAACAAAAAGCTTATTTTATCTGGATTTTGTAGTCTACTCTTGTCTTATGCGTGTTTGTAGTCTTAATGTTTTTTTCAAATAGTAGTGTTGTGGAATATTACAAAATTAATAAAAGTTTAAAAGTTGCTATTGATGATATGATAATGTTTTAAGTAGTAAAAAATGATTACATTCTACTAATAGATACATATTAATATAAATTTTCAAGGTCTATAAAGTTTTTTAATAAAAATCAAACATTAAAGTTATGATTTAATAACTACTTCATGTTTATAAAAAATCAGCATTATTTATATTATTTAATTTTAATAAAGTAAAAATACTTCAAGATTGGTGGAAAAAAATAATAGATTTTTTTTAATTTTAATCTTTTTTTAAATTATTAATAAAATTATATTTTTAAGTATTTTTTATGTGTTTGTTTTTTATTAAAATATTTCATAAATGTTAACCTAATTTTTAATTAGGTCAATTTGCTCTGATTTATATTTCAGAAATTTTTAGTAGCCTATAGTTAAATACTTTAAAAACCTCCATGTGTTTGAATTTATTAAATAAAACTCCATACTATTTTTTAAAAACTAATAGTTAATTTTTTTAAAAAAAATATATTTAAAATGTTCATATATTTTAATCTGTCTAACAACCAAATTGAAAAACTCTGTTTTAGAATTATTTTGTTTTTATTTTCTACTTAGAATAAGAATAATTATATTTAAAATCAATGATTAATAAATAAAAAAAATACTTAATTTTTCAAAATTTTAATATATATATTTTTTGCTAATAACTGTTATGAAAACATCCGGCAAAATTTTTTATTTGAATAAATCTTAGTCATTGAATAAATATATTAATTTTTCATTTAAGAATATTTATATCATTTTGTACAGAATATAAAAATTCTGAAAATTTTTCAGATTTAAATTATAAAAGAAATTTAATTGAAATCAAAATTTTATAAAATCTATCCCTAAATTTATTACATTTTTAAGAAATAGCAGCAATGTTTACTGATTTTATTTAAAGTAACTGTTAATTTAGTGCATAGAACACTATTATATACGTATGCGTATTACTTACAGGTATAATATAATGGAAACTTCCTGATACAAAAAAACTGTTTTCAATATATATAAATTATAATAACTTATTTTAAAATATTATTATAAGCATATTTAAGAAGCTATATATCATTTTTATTGAGAAATAACATTGAATTAGCTGATTATTCATATTTATAAATTGTAAATATCTAAAAGACTGACATAATAATCACTCTGGAACCAATAGAAGTTTTATTTTTGTATAATGTTTCATTATAAATACTTTTTATTATTGATTTCTTATCTTAATATAATCACTCAATTATAAATTTTAAGATATTTATTGTTTCAAAAAATATTCTTGAAGCTGATTTTACGCTCAAAAAAATATTAATGTTGATAGCTAATATATAAATATTTTCAATATTATACTCTAAAATCTCAAGCTATTGTGCAGAAATTCACTTATGTTGCTTTACTATATTAAGTTGCTTAACTTTTATATAATTAATTGAAGATAAATTAAAATAAATAATAATCTTACCTCAAACCCTTTTTTCTTTATATTTTGCTATAATTATAATAAAATTTATTCATTTTATTAATTTATATGAAGAAAACTGTTTCGTTTACTACTCATGTTAAAAAGTTACATTATAATTTAAATGAAACTCGCATTACGTGGAAGCAATTTTCATCTCTATTAAAAAATGCTCTTCATTAGGAAAACATGCTTCACTTATATGCTTGACTAAATGTCAAATTTTTCAATGTTTTGCATAGAGTTATTTAAAAAAGTGACTCATTCAGTTTTATAAAAGAAAATAACATAATTTTTATATTTTAAGTATTTTATTTAATATTTAAAAAAGTAGAGACAAAAAAAATTTGAAAAAAAAACATTTTGATATTTAAAATTCTGTGGTAGTTTTCAAAAATGTACAATTATTGAAAAAATTCTTATTTTTAAAAGATCAGGTATTAAAATTATTAATCTAAAATTTTAACTAAATACTGTGTGGTTTTTAAACAGTCAATTTTAATTGAAAACTATTTTTAAAAAAAGTTATAAATCAACTATATTAATTCGGCACCTTTAATTAATGCCCTTTATTACAGATTTAAATAAATTACTCAATATACAGTAAAAAAATATCCTTCAAATCAAAAATAAATTTTAATTTTTAAATGAAAATACAAATTGTTTGTATTACAAATTCAAAATTTGTTTGTTTTACATCTTAAAAATTAATTAATTCTTTTTCTTTAAATTATTTATTAGAACATTTTTGTCTCGTGTCTATTTAATACTTCTATCACTTTAAAGAGAGTTATATATGTTTAAGCATTAAAAAATACCATTGGCTTCATTTACAAAAAAATTCTCAATTCTTATTATAAGGTTAATATTAGTTTAAATTAATTTTTTAAAAATTTTAAGCCTGATTTCATTAATGAAACAATTAAAAAGATCTGAAAAAATTCAATACTTCATTTACCTTTATTTGTTGTCTTAACGAAGATATTAACTTCGTAAAAGAATAAATCAGATCTGCATTTTCTTTTTTTGTTTACATTCTACATGTTCTTTCAATATTATAAACAATTTATTCAAAACATTTATCATAATATCAAACACTAAGACAAAATTTAATTTATCTTGTACAATAATGTATGCAAATGTTTACTTAAGCCAACAATAATTATAGTTTATGCGCAATTACTTTTTCTATTTATCTAAAGAATTTGATTTCTTTGAATATAAATTCGATTAAAAGATAGCTGTTGGTTATATTTTAAAAATCCGTTTAACATATCAGCTAGGTAAACATTTTTGGATAAAAACAACAATATTTTAAGCAGTCAAATATTCTACATCATTTCTGACTTACGAAAAAGTAAGCTTTAAATTTATTTCAAAATAAATACAGACTTCGAAAAAAGCAGTTTTTTTAAATTCAAAGTCTAAAATTCTAAAAATATAACTCACATATATGTAATCTTGCATTTGAAATGAAGTGAAACTATTATTTCTTTTTGGAAATAAGTTCAAAAATGTAATACGATAATGAATCATATCGCGATTTAATTAGTAATAAATGGTTATTTTTATTGTTTTTTATACTACTTTAAAAACATTATACCAAATTTACTCATTTTTAGTAACTTAATATATCATATTTTTATTTAGTTTAAAATATTTGTTGTAATTCAAAGGTTCAGTTTGAGTTTTACTTGTAAATTATCCTTAGTTATTATTTAAACAAGTATACTTTTATGAAAATGTATAAAATAACTATAAGCTTTCTTGTAATTATAATGTTTGCTATTGAATATTACCTAAAATAGAGGGCATATACTCTTCTGTATTTAACTAATATCATTATGAAATTAACAAAAATATAAGACATTAAAAGATTCTATTTCATGAACCAATGCTAAGGTCCTATATTTTTACTTTAATTTCATAAGACAATCAAATGCTATTTCCCTATGTACTAATGCCAGCTCAGTCATATAATGGCAAAACTTTCACAGTCTGGCTTTGTAAAATGCAGTTCAATCCCTTGTTTCCTTTGTTGTGAGTAATTTTGTGAACAAAACAGCTGTATCTTGTCTTGTCTTGTGGAATAAAATGCAAAAGAAATATTCTGGATATTATTTTTATTTCGAAGTCAAAAACTTTACAGCTTTGAATTTCATTGCTTTTTAAAACTTATTGATTACTTTAATCTGATGAATTGTTATCAAATTTCTCATGAACATTAAACTTGAAAGAAGAAGCTCAAAAAAAACTTTTTTAAAAAATTTTTAATGGGACAGTGGAATGGTGTTTTACCATTGCAGATCTAGTACATATAAAACTTTAGTATAATATAATCGTGCGAAATAATTATTACAAGAAAAAAAATTACATATATATTTCCTTATTTTTTTCTTGCTTGAATGCTTTTTTTTCTTAAATAAATATCATTCCAGAAATCTAGTTTTTATGTCAGCTATCAGAATAGCAGAATGTCGCTGTAACATAGTGGTTAAGATGACATATTCTCAGCCGTCGTGCCATGAGTTCGAACCCTAATGCCACTAAGCCAGCGTTTCTCAAACGTTGGGCCCCTCAGGGGGCTCACCTTCTTTAGGTGAGTACGGGTGTCACAATCCCGAGGTACCTTAGTGATCTTTTCCTTTTCCCAAGGGGTTTACTATCTTTGGTAAACGCGGGTGTCACGACCCCAGGGTACCCTAACGAGGTAAACTATTTTCGACCCTCCTTCTTGTCATTCAATTTAGCCTTTCTTTCTTTTCCCGTCTAAATCACATATACTAACGAATGAGTGGCGCAGTATAGCCAAACGGGTCTTGTGCCAAAAAAATCAACAATCATCATCATCATCAAACGTTGGGTGGCACCTCCCTGGGGGGGATATCTCTACGTGGGAGGCACGACCATATTAAAAAGTCGAAAACAAAACACTATTAAAACAAGTTATTAATATACTGAAAGTAAATAAATAAAATACCTTTTGACATAATAAAATATAAAACACACGTTTGACTTGTATAATATACTTATAAATGTATCAGTACTACGCAATATATTTTATAATTTATTTAATCATAGTATGTTAAGAAAAAAGTTTAATAATTATTAGAAACCCCAAGTTCTCATGTCATACATAAATTTCTTACAAATATTAACACTTATTTTTCTAATTTGTACGGTTTATAATTAATCCTTGACTGCCGTTCAAAAAATACGTGATTTGCTTTTCAATGCCACCGTTATCCATGTAGGCCCACATATGTGATGGATTGGGGGAAGAGGAAGAGGCATAGATAAGTAAAACCGTCTCTTAAAAAAGGAAATTATTCTCAAACACTATCAAGGTCTTTTTGTTGCATTCCAGACTTCGGAATAATGTTATGTCTAGCAGTGCATAGAAAGGATCGTACTTCGGAAATACTCATATATACGTCCAAGACAATTAACGCTTTGGCTGAGGGAGACGTTTATATGCCCTTTTGGCACTTAAGTTAAAGTCGAATATATATATATATATTCGACTCACTGACTCATTGACTCACTGTCTCACTGACTAATCACGATATCTCTGGAACTATTAAACCTACAGACTTGAAATTTGGTACGTAGGTTCCCTTCATGGAGTAGACGTCAGATAAGAACAGATTTTGCAAAGTTCGAACCCCAAGGGGCGTTACGGGGGCTTAAGAGGCGTTATAGATAATTGTTTCCATTACTAAACTATTAGATGTACAGTCGTGAAACTTGGTACACAGATTTCTTTCAAAAAGTAGAGATTCCCTACATAATGACTTTTACAAAAATTGACCTCCAAGGGACGTTGAGGGCGCTTAAGGGGCGTTATACATAATTATTTCCATTTTTAACCTATTAGACGTACAGTCTTGAAATTTGGTAAGCGGATCCCTTTCATAGAGCAAAGATCCACTACTAAATGGGTTTTGTGAAAATCGACTCCCAAGTGGCGTTGCAGAAAATTAAGTGGCGTTATAGGCAATTAACTCCTTTTTTAAACTATTAGACGTAAAATCTCGAAATTTAGTAAGCTGATTTCATTCATTAAGTAGAGCTCCGCTATAAGATGGGTTTTGTGAAAATCGTTTCCTAAGTGGCGTTGTGAGGGCTTAAGGGGCGTTATAGATAATTATTTCCATTTTTAAACTATTAGACGTACAGTCTTAAAATTTGCTAAGCGAATTCCTTTCATGGTGTAGAGATCCGCTACAAAATAGTTTTGCGGAAAATTGATCCCCAAGGGTCACTGAGGGGGATTAAGGGGCGTAATAGATAAATATTTCCGCTTTTCACTAACACCAACTGCTTGAAAATTAGAAGGTATGTTCCATTCATGGAATAAAGTTCCTTTTACAAAGATTTTTGCGAAAACGGACCCCAAAGGAGTGGGGTTGTGAGGGATTAAGGCGTGTTATAGAAAAATTTCTGTTTTTGAATTTAACTCATTTACTTGAAATTTGTTGAGCACTTTTCTTTAGTTGAATAGAGTTCCACTAAGAATGGATTTTACGGAAATCAACTCCAAGGGGAAGCGGGGAGAGTTATTGGGGCGTATTGATAGACAAAATTCCCGTTTTTGAACAGCTAAGATTATAATAATAAAATTTGGTTTGCATGCTTCTTTTGTTGAATTGGAATCCGCTAAGAATGCTGTCAACGAGGTAGTGATGATAAAAATTACGTTTTTTCTCTGTTAGATTTAGACTTGAAATTTAGCATGCATGTTTATTTTATGGAGTAGAGATCCACTGAAAGTGGATTTGGTGGAAATCCACTTGATTGTTAGGTTAAGTGAGCGAAAACAATCTTTCTCCTTCTAATTTAGATATAAATAGAAATTAGATATTATAATTTATGTTCTTTTTATATCAAGGGGCGAGAGTGTAACAGTTGTAAATATATTTTTCAATACAATCGAATTCTTAATGCTTGATATCAATAATTAATATATATGTAAACAGTATACATATGTACAACATCGTAAAATACCCAGTGAAGCGGGTGTTTAACGGCTATTAAATATGTATATATATATATATATATATATATATATATATATATATATATATATATATATATATATATATATATATATATATTTATATATTATATATATATATTATATATTTTAGCATCAAAGTATACTATTATTGAATTCAATACATTTTTACTGTATGGAAGGGGGGTTGCGATGAAAATTATGATTGAATATAGTGTCGTAAATATTGAATGTTTGAGAAACACTGATCTAAGTGAATGAGTATATATTAAAATCACTCAAAATGAGACTAAGAGGGCTATATACCCTCGTATATAATACCTCGCAATTTCTAGTACCACTAAAAACCCGCCATATAAAAGAGCTGATATACATTAAATCTGTTGAAGCTCAAAGTGCTTCCGTTGGAAAGGTATGGAAGTTCGGAAAGAGGGTGCCAAATAAAATGTTGTCCTTTTTACTTTTGACCTTGTTTCAAAATTTCGAGTTCTGCCACCAATAACCCTTATATTGTTGTTTCTAATGCCACCTGTCTGACGTAGTCAGAACGAGACCCACGAAATTCATCGTGGCATGGGGCTAGACGTACGCCTGTCGTTGGCCTTGAGCACCATACAGATGACAGTACGATTTAGCTCGGTGAAATTCCCCGTGGTGACGATAGATGGCGACACCACCTCTATCTCCACCTCCATAATTTCTGCAGGGAAACTGAATGGGAGGGAAATATTCTCCAGTCCCTGCGCTCGTGACTCATCCCACAAGACTACAGGCCCACTGATTTAACGAGCACGTAATATATGTGAACTCGGAGGGTATTCGGTGGTATCGGGCATCGAACCCAGGCCTTCCGGTCAGGATTCCGATGCTCTTAATACTAGGCTACCCACGGCTCCATAAACCTTGTGTTTCTTTTACAAGCACTCACTCTCTCATTTAGAGAAGCAAAATTTGAATTGAGTACGTATTTATACATTGAATTTGCGTAACGACAAAATTAGGTTAGGATATTTTGATGAATTACTTACTAAATTTAATAGCGGTTATTTTAAGTAAATAATAACTAAAAAGTAATAAGTATTTATTACACATCAATAGGTACTATTAATTTACTCTAAATGTTTCACTACATTCAATATTGAGTAATTTGCATAATTTCTCTCGTAAGCATTTCTTTCTTTCTTTCTTTCCTCTTCCATATATAGATGTGTTTATTAGTACAGGAGATAGATTATATGAAACTATTTTCTTCTTTGATGCATTGTTTTCTTAAAGATACTAAACTTTCATTGAGATTGTTAGAAAATTAATCAAAAAATAAATTGCAACATCAGGAGAACTCTAACCAATTTTAAAATGTTCTCTTTGTAGTGTTAGAATTTTTAGCATTTAAATAAAATACCTTCAGAAGAAAATCTCTAAAAAAAAAAAAAGATTTCGTCAACTTTGTTGTACTTTTTGATAGCCTGAATAAAATGAGCTTAATTTCACTTCAACTAAACAATAATCTTTGAGAGCAGAGCTTATAAACCATTTTACTATCAATATTTTTGTTAAAAAAATTAAAATTTATTTCCTCTAAAAAATATACACATAAATTGAAAACATAATATATAGTGGTGTGGAAATTAGGAGAGTGGCACCCACTCTCCTAATTTCCACACCATGCCAATGTGATAACTTTGAACCAAAAAAAACCTAACTCGCTTCAGGCTGGTCTCCAGTGGACATTAAAACCAATAATTAATTAATCTGAATTCTATTGCTGTTTTTATTTCCATTGAATTGATTTTAAGTAAATCGTGTTTAACATAAAACACTCGTAGTGCAAAACAGTAAAAGGATTTAAAGCAGTCTATTTTTTTAAATATTTTTTAATATTTTTAATTTTTTATTTTTTTTTAAATATTTTTTAATATTTAAATATTTTTTAATAAAGCATGAATATAGGCTTTATTTCAATTCCACACATTTAAAAATTGTTTTTGGTATTTTTTAGCTCATAATGTTTTAATTGAATAGGTAAATTAGTTGTCTTGTGCTCAAAAAAATTCTAACGCTGAAGCAAAATATGAAACGAATTCAAAATCAAATTACAGTCGGGCTTTTATATAACAAAGTCACTAAATACCAAAAAAAATTTCGTTATATGGAAAATTCGCTATACAGAAATTCATCTTTCAATTTTCGTTACACACACACACACACACACATATATATATATATATATATATATATATATATATATATATATATATATATATATATATATATATATATAAGCCACATATAAAACATATATTTTAAACTCATAAACACTATAAATTAAAACAAGTAATTATTTACACATTTTAGTAAATTAATACCTACTTATTTTATATATCTTACCTATAAAAATAAGAAAGAAATACTGCAAGGAAAGTTTCTTGCAACCTTTAACCACTTCTTGAAGAATTATATTTTTCCTTTGATGATCAAGCACTTATGATTTGACATTTTTGAGCCACAAGAAACGAAGTTACCAGTTCGAATGATCAACACTAGAAATGAACGGAGACTAGTTCAAGGACATGACACAACTCCACTGAGGGTAAAAGGGGATATCGAAGATGTTTCCTGTGGAATGGACAGTGGGGATTAAAGGTTGCATTTCTTGGATGAAATGCCTAGAATTCTATTGCTCTCGGCGAATTAAGCAGTAAAAATCATCTCAAGAATTTGGACCGCCATAAAATGTGTTAAAAATGAGAAATATCAAGAAATACTTAATAGGGAAAAAAATGAATCACAAGAAAAAAAAGTTCGTTATATAGAAAATGCTCTTCGCTATCGGGAGGTTATTTTACGAAGAAAATCGTGAAATGTTCTTCGTTTCAGGAACAAGTTCGCTATAAAGAAAAAATCACACTATAGAGGTTCGTAATATGGAGGTACTGCTGTGTATCTTAGCTGCATAGATTTTAGAAGGAAAGTGAAATAATTATTAATCTTTCATGAGTGTTTGGAATTTGATTGGTTTTTAAGAAATCAATGATGATGATGATGATGAATGGGGATTTTAATGGTGCAAAGGCCAATTTAACAAATCAAATAGGTTTCTTAAATTCGAGTTACAATTTAAGAAACCTATTTGATCTGTTAAATTGGACCTTGCACCATTAAAATCCATATTCATCATCATCATCTTCATCATCATTATTGATAACAAATCAAATAGGTTTCTTAAATTGTAACTAGAATTTAAGAAACCTATTTGATGTGTTAAATTGGACCTTGCACCATTAAAATCCATATTCATCATCATCATCATTATTGATAACAAATCAAATAGGTTTCTTAAATTCGAGTTACAATTTAAGAAACCTATTTGATTTGTTAGAAAATCAAATAGGTTTCTTAAATTGTAACTCGAATTTAAGAAACCTATTTGATTTGTTAAATTGGCCCTTGCGCCATTAAAATCCACATTCATCATCATCATCATTGATAACAAATCAAATAGATTTCTTAATTTCGAGTTACAATTTAAGTAATAGGATAGTTCCTTTTCAAAGAGCTATATATGATAATTCAATACGAATTATTTTTTTTAAACTAGAGACAAACATTATATTAATAATAATTATTACTTGTTACATGTTAGTTCTTTCTTGTTTTATAGTTTTTTTTTATCAAGTACACCACACACACACACACACACACACAATTTTTCTAATGAGATTAGTTTTTATTTTTTTTTAAAAATTAATTTTATAAAATTAGTTTTAATTTAAAATTATTTTCTTCCTTAAAAAGTTATGCAACTCTTATTAAATTTACATTTAATAAGAATTCTGTACAGGGACTATATATAACAAGTAATTAATTTCACACTTTAGCAATCGCAATTTTTATAAATTTAAATTGTCATTCTATTTTGAATCTATGATATATCCGTGTTTATTATTTTTTAGGAATGACATGGCATCATTTCTCTGAAAATTGTGATCCAATCATAAATAAATTCCCGAAACAGGAATTTTTTCAAAAATATCACGTACTTTTCATTAATTTGCTGAAGTTAAAAGAAAAGTAAAAAATTAAAACATTAAAAAATGTGAATCGATTTAAAAACACTACTGAAATCCATTCGCTATTTGTGTTTTTCATTTTAAAATCTTAAATTTTTCGAAATCTTCTATAAATATATTTGTTGTGATTTTCTTTAAAGTACAAAAAATAGATTATTTCTTTAAACTAATTTTCAGTACAGTTTTAATTGAATGTCAGTCTTAAAAGTGTTAAAATAACGCATTAAAAAGGAAGTGAAGTTGTACAAGATTAAGAATAATTTTAGAAGATTTCAGAACAGAAATTGGAATGATATTTAATCTTATTATTTGTTATCAGATTGAGATGAAATGGACTTTAAGAGTCTAGAAGCGCGTTTTTGTCTAGACTTTATTTAAAGGCTAATTAAATGAAAAACAGGATATTTTATAAATCATAGAAAAGACCGGAACTATTTTAAGTTGGTGATATGTTCAATTTTTTGAAAAGCCTTTGATGGCATCTCGTTTGATTTGGTATTAATTAACATTACACTATACATACACATTGGAGTATTGCATATAGATCTCTTAACACTGCATGGTTATCTGATGAACAAAACACAAAAATGATTATTCCAGATGGATTTTATTAATTTCAATCCTGATTTAATGGTAAAAACTTAATCTAAATTAATATTTCAAATTTTCTGGAGTATATTTTATAAAAACCCCAAAAAGTAGGGATTCTCTTAACTATTTATAAATTATAGCTCTTTTTTGCAATTAAAGAAAAATCAAGAACTCCTTTGCAAAAAATTGTTTGCCTTAAAGATATATTTCCTTATACAGTAAATTGACAGTTATCAAAGAGGATAGGAGACCTGAAAGATTTTTTTGTAGTTCTTAATACAATTGTACAAAACTGATGATAAATTTGATGAATCAAAATGAACAAATTACGTTACTAATGTTTTCATTAACATTTTAATTATCTTTTATAACCGGAATTTTCAATTATTAAATTCAATATTCTTCGAGTATTTGATTTCATTCCAATCAATTGGATTAAGTTTTAAGTTTTATAAACTGTGTTTGAAAGTTTAAAATTACAGGAATTTAAAATATTCTCCAAATGTGTAAATGAATTTTTAGTACTTTTTTGACGATATAAAAATTTCTCGGAACAACTTCTATACTTTTCTCAGAACTCTTAGAAACACATTTACAATAACTGATAAATATTTTCTCCAGTAATAAACTTATGTCTTATAATTCCTTAAGTTTAAACTCTTTTTGTGTTTTAATTCTGCTTACTGAAATATTTAATATACTAATTATTAAATACAGTTAAGATATTTGTTCATAACATATAATAATTTATTAATATTTTGATGCATGATATCATAAAACACCAAACTTCAATCATTAATGCAATTCAGAAAACAATTAAGTCCATGTGATTGGTAAACGGCATCATTTAAGGGACCATATATTACTAACTAATGTTTAATTGTCGATACATTTATTACACAACATCGAAAAACGAAAAAATATGAATCACTTGTTTAAAGTTAATACACAGCCCGATGTGATGAGACTTTCTAAATATCTCTGAATTAATTATTGGAATCGAATAAAATGCAGACCAAAGTTAATGACACTTCCAATGAAGTTAAGTACACAATGAGAATAATTTTAGAAATAACAAAACTATTTTAAATAATTTGAATGATTAAACCAATAACAAAATTGTTTAGTTCCCCTGGAGCTATTAATAATATTACTTTTCCTCGTTGCGATAAAAATTATGAAAGTTATAAAGAATACCCCAACTTTTTAGGTTGAAGTCTAAGAAAGGAATTTAAAACCAAAATGGACTTTTTACCAGAAAATATTTTAATCAATAAAATACATTTGGTGCAGATAGGAATCAAACTTGTTATTTTACTAGTACAATCTGCCGATCAGAAAATTCATTACTATAAACACTTGGCCTCTTCGGATTGGAAGAGAAAAAATGTATGATCAATACAAATATTTTAAATTCAGATAAAATTATAATTTTTACTCTTACAGAATCACCTTGGCATATACCGAGTTCTATTCCTACTAACAGAGAGAGAGAGAGAGAGATCGCAGTCTAAATTTCTGATCTTCAATATAACTTTTAATCAAATGGGTAAAAAAGTTTTACTTAACCCTTTCATGGGCCTTGGGAAGATTAATTTCCGTCTACACAATACACCTGTGGGAAGCTCAAAACCCATTATAATATATTGGCATTGCTATTAAAAAGATGGTAAGGCTAATTCCTGCATCAGTTTTGTGCTACTGCACATAATCTAACGATTAAGACACCTGTAAATTGGACAAAAAAAGATGGTACTAAAGAAGATGCACCTTGTCCAAAAGCAGTCGCTGTATGTCATGGGAGGGATTGATGACTATGATCAAAGAAAATAGTTACCAAATAAGATGAACTGTGAAATAGTGGTATCATATTTTTTTTTTATTTTCTTTCTGACCTTGCCATCATAAATAGTTTCACAGTGTAGCATGTGAACAAAAGAAACATATGTCTAGACCAGCTAACATTCTGTATAGCATTAGTTCGTCATCTAATACACGTATATTCCTAAAGAAAAGAGAAAGGTCGTCCTGCTATTACAAAGAAGTGTGTAGTTCCGAATGATGTGCACTTAGCCAGTATGGGAAATCATTTGCCAAAAATGATTTCCTACTACAGACGATGTAGGAAATGTAGCAGAAAATGACAAGAAGAGGACCCACTACATGTATGCAGAATGTGATGTACCCTTGTTGGATTCCCACAATCAAGAGTTTACAATTGATGAGCTCGTAGAAATCCATCTGCGAGACATTGAAAAATTTTAGACCCAGTTCAATCAGATCGAATGACGGTTGGAAATTTGACAGGTATCAGTTTAATTGAAAAATGGGTTGTGAATTTTAGAAAATACATTTTCCAACGAAAAGTCTATTTATTCAACAAAAAAAGAAATAAAAAAATTATTAGCAAGCTACGTGGAAATTTTGCGGGAGGAAAAAAAAACTTTTTTGAGCGGGCAGACAACTTGTTAGATTTTATGAAACCCTCTACATCAAATAAACTTCGGTTTGTGATTTTGTATCTGTGTTATCTAAGATTTTATTAAGCAATTTTTTCCTAAATTATCATTTTTCATTTGCCTCCAACCCCAACTAAAAATAATTTGTAAATATTTATATGCGAAATTATATCCCGACTTAACGAATTTGACTTACACGGTTACCATTCAGTCCCACTTATCGCTTAAGTTTGGGGTATTACTGTACTTCCTTTCATTGCGTATAACGTCCTCCTGTTGGTGTGGTGTAGTAGTTAGGAGAGGAGGTGACAGCTCAGGTGTCGTCCACATCACTTGACCATGGTTAAAAATTACGTAATCCGACGCCAAAAGCCCTCGTGTAGCTAAACAGTGCGACGTTAAAATTCAATCAATCAATTCACTGCACATAGTGAATCGCATTAACAAAACACCTTTCTCCTGTAAAAACATGGAAGTTAAAACATGTAACAACATCAAAGAAAACCCCTGGTTAGTTATAAGATAGAAAATGTTTCAAGATAACTTGTTATAACTAAAATTGCGTAACGTAAAAGTGTTAGGAGCAAATGAAATTTTGTATACATAAGTAAAAAATTGTAGTCATAAGTTACATCACATCAACCGTTGATGAAGATGATTTTCAAAATTGTTCTGCTACACAATCATTATTTTTCAAAGACATAGATAAGTACAAATTTATTTTTATAAATTTCGAGTAAGCTTATTAGTCAGAAAATACTGTTACACTGAAAATAGGATTTCTGGAAACCACATTTTTATATGTTTTTGTGAAACCAAAAAATAGTAAAGAGATTATAGATTTTTTTAATAATAGAAATATTTATTCAGTTCATAGTTATGACATTGAAGATCTTTTCAATTCCATTGATTTATATGATATTATAAAAGCAATTTTAGAAAACCACAGTATGTATAACCTTAATATTAATTTTAACAAATTTAAAACTCTCATAGATTTTGTCTTAAAAGTAAATTACATCAATTTTAATGGTTCTTTATATAAACCAGAGAAAGGACTCCCACAAGGGGGCCCAGCTAGTAATAGTTTGGCTAATCTTTATTTACATTTTTATGAATATAATTATGTTATTAATAATGACTACTACATTTTTAGATATATTGATGATTTAATTATTTTTGGTAAAAATGATAATTTAAATCCTATTATTAATTTTTATCCGTCCTACTTAAACTTAGTTAAAATTAATAATAATCCTATCAAAACAAATTACCTAGATGTATCACTGTATATTAAGGATTTGAAACTACATAGTAATATTTATGATAAAATAGATGCCTTTAATTTTAATATCATCAAAGTGCCTTTCTGGAAATCTAATTTATCAATATCTATATATAGAAATATTATTTTTAACTATATTTATCGCAATAATGTATTAGCGATAAAGCTAATATTTTTTTAAATCTTAAAAAAAAATTTAATCACTGTATTGAACATGGATACCCTGCTAACTTTCTTTGTAATTATATTTATGATGGTTTTTTATGATACAATTTGTATTACAGTAATTATTTACTGTTTTTATGTTTTGTAATGTTTTTTTTAAATTTAGACAATATCTAATTTATCCTACAATTATTAAATAGATGGCGCCACATGCTTATTTTTTTAAAAAAATTTAATATATATTTGTTTGAGTTTCTTTTATATTTTACGCTAATTTTATATGATTTTTATTTTTATGTTTTTTTTAAAAGTATATATATATATATATATATATATATATATATATATATATATATATATATATATATTTCTTATTATCGTATATCGTATCGCAATTAATCGTTTCTTATATCGTATCGCAATTAACTTTATGCGGCTCTGCTCTCCTTATTTGGCGGGAACACGTTACTGCACTATTGGCCATCGTTTTAACTCCGATTTAGTAGGTTATGTTTATGTTCCTATGTTATTTAGTTTAATGATTTTTTAATACTTAAATTCTACATATATAACTCTTTCCTTTCCTCTTGGTACATAGTATGACAAATTACAGGTGAAGGTTGGCGCCGCAAAACTTGTTTAAACCTGCAATCCTGGTTCCTAAGGCCAGGAATTTGTCTTTATACTATGTGCCTCCTTCCTACTTTTAGTTATCTTTTAGGTATATAACTATATGTCTATTTTTATATTTTTGTTTATGTATTTGTGTATATGTATATATATGTATAAATTTATATATATATATATGTATGTATATGTATATGATTATATATTGAAAAAATTCTTTTATATTGGATTATATATATATATATATATATATATAAAAATATATATATATACAAATACAAATGCAAAGACATATATATATATATATATATATATATATATATATATATATATATATATATATATATATTTCCTTGCATTTGTATTTAAAACGAAGACTTAATGTTGTAAACATTAAAAACATCTCAAAAGGAAAAAAAAAAAGGAAAAATAAGCTAAAAAAATATGACAATAAGATACGCCTTTGAGTTAACTTCTTTTTATCCTATTATTACTTTAAACACATTTTGTTATTCTCCAAAATAAATATTTTTATTCGGAAATAAACAATTTATGATAATTAAAATCAGTTAAAAAATTGGTATGGTATTATAACAAATTATTAATTTTACACATGCACTGAAAAAAATTTTAAAATAAATTTTAAAAAATGCAAAAATATAGTTTAAACAAAAAAAAATTCTTTTCAACCCCTTCCCATTTTTTGGAATAAAGTAAGAGCGAACAGATCAAAAATGAGTTTTATATTAAAAATCGTATAGGATAAATTATTTGTGCATTATAATTTATTAAATTACTTCTTTTTACATGTTTAACCAAATTTCTATTTTGTCTCAGCATAAAGGCTCTTTTCTATAAGTATAAGGCAACTAATTATCCTAACACACTTGGAAAAGAGTGTAAATAACCATCGTATTATTTTGATGTCCAACAATTTGCGATTAATTTCCTACATTTTTCTTTGTTATTTATTTATTTAATTGCTTAGTTAAAGTAGAAACACCAGCAACTGATTATAAGAAAAAGATTATTTCACCATTATTTTTAAAAATGTTAAGAAATAAGCTCGTTATCCATTTTGCTATTATATTTTTAAAAATCTCATTAAAAGTTCACAAGTCTAAAGCTAACTTAAAAATTCCATAATTTTATTATTTGATTTTAAAAAGCTTTTTATTTGAGATCATTTCTAATAAAATAATGCTTGAACTTAATTCAAAATTATTATTATATATGAAGTAATTTATGCAAAATATATTTAATTTTATTTTTAAAAATGTTATTTATTTCAATAAAAAATTTCAAAGTATATTTTGTAAAAATATAATTTTTTAAAAACGCAATCGTTATTTTTCTAATTTTTGATTTAAATTTCATAACTACTATCATCTTTTGTTTAAATATCGTTCTAAGAATGAATTTTTGTTCTATTAAAAGAGACACAGACATGCAATCGAATCAATACGCTCATCTTCAACTGTATACACATGTGAAGTTATATTTAATAGAGAATGACGTGAGAAGTCAATAATTTTATAGATTGAACTATTTTTCTACATAAAATACATTCAATATTTATAAATACTCCTTCTCCATAATACCACATGCTTTTGCATTAGCAATATAAGCAACATGCTTTTTAATGTAATAATGTTTTAATTCAAAACAACCAGTTCAATGCATTGTTTAAATAGTTTTAATGTTAATTTATTATTATTAATAAAGTATTATTATAATTTTAAAAATTATGCATTAGGCTCATTTATCTAAAATTTAGCACGATCTAAGACATTTAAAAATAATTAAAATTATCAAAGCTTATTCTCTCTCTCTAAAATTAGATTTCAACGAAAAGACATGATACAAAAGCAATTAAACATCGAAAGAAATGCATTAAAGAAATTTTCGACAATTCTTCCATTCAGGAATCTGATTTAAGAACTTTAGATAAAATGCCGTAACAGGATACACTGGAAAGCTATTCAGAATTATATATTTGCCTCTTTTTCTTTTCACATGGAAGGATGTTCGATCTTGTTTGGATACCACTTACGCATTTATTTCAATTATAATCATCTCTCGAAATGCTTTTGAGAACACTCTTATGCTAAAAATAGCAAAAGTTTTTATCATAAGAATTTCTGATTTTAAAACTTTTCCGGTTATCGATATTTTATTAAGTGATTTCAGAATGACAGCAATACACTTTAAGAATTTTTTCTTCTTAAATGTCAAAGGAGTGACAGAGAGAGAGAAAGAAAGAGTTTGCCTTGATGGTAAATATATGCACAGAAAAATTTTGAGCGTAGAAAAATCATCTTATGTTTATACAGAAATATCTTCGATTTGTAAAATGTCCTGTATTTCAATACAAAGTATGTAACTTTAGTCTTAAAAATACTTGTATACTAAGGAGATTTTTCACATGACAATAGAATATGCAATTACATTCTATTCACCAGTTGTTGGTTTTTTTCTAAAACTTAATTTGGGCAATTTGAAATATTTAGATAACTGTGCATGATATTGTAAATAATTATTAATTATTTAATAAAGAAGAGTTATACTTTTTAAATCATATAGAACATTAGTATTTACTAGCAATGAATTTTTTTCGAAAACATAATGCATATGAAAATATTTAACTGGCTACTTAAGTATACTTGGATATATACATATATATGTACATTCTATTTTCTTTTTTTGTTTCTTATTTCAAAATGCTTTTGATTATTTTTAAATAAATGTTTACACTGTAAAATAAAAAAAAACATTCTAAAATAATCTAATTCTTCAATCTCATTTAAGAATTAGTTAAAAGTAATAAAAATTATATTGTTCATCTCAAATTTTGTTATGTTTCTTTTATGATTTATTTATAATTACTTCATTGTAATTTGTCTTATTATGATTTAAGTAACACAATAAATATTCATTTGAAGATTTTATGAGCAAGGTTTATGAATATAAAGAAAATACAAAACAGCTCTAAAATCGCAAAATACTAAATCCATTTTAACTTTTCTTTTAAATTAATAGTAAATTAGGCATGTAAAGCTTATTTTAAAAAAAATCATGGATTATAATTTCCTTTGTATTTTACTTTTTAAATTGTTCTAAGATATATCTCGACTATTGTGTGTGTGTGTGTTCTTATTCTTTTCATATTATCTAGTCAGAAACAAAAAAAATAGCATTCTCAAATAAGCCTTTCGACTAATTTTGTTTTTAAAAACGTTGAAAAGTGTCACCTTATTATGATTGTGATTAAAACACAATGCATATTCTTATAAATCGGAAATTTTACCGTAGTTTTTTTTAAATGAAAAAACTTAAACGAAAATGCATGAAACATTACTTTGATTTAAAAAAAAATATTGAGAGAGAATATCTTTTGATTTTCTGAATATCCTTAAAAGAAAATTTTAAAAGTTTTAATCAATATTAAAAATAATAATAAAGATAAAATACATTTGTTAATTAAATTCACTTCAATTGCTAATGCCATATTCGCAACTTCACATTTCCATGGTGTGGTAGGTTTCACAGTACGAGGGCACATGACGAGGTTTCACAGAGGAGTGTGAATTCAAGGAGCCATCGCTGTTGCCAAACTGCGATTCAAAAGTACAAAGTCCTTCTCAAATAATCCATGTGTTGATTCAGAGTGAGATGTCATTGAACAATCAATCTAGGTACTTTCACTAAAGTGTCATCCATGAATAGAGTAAACTTATTTAGAGAGAGAATAGATTAAATTTGTCATGATGCTCTCAAAATGTTGTAAGTTAATATGACATCCTGGCAGCAGAATTGACAGTAAAGTTTATCTTGTTCATATTTGTGGGAATCATTTGTATTATCTCTTTTAGGTTGCAAAATTTTATTTTGGTTTACTTTGGACGCTTGGTTTACTTTGGCACTTTTTTATGTGATAGTACTCTTTAGTTATTATCCCGGGGGTTAATTAGAGTGATATTGTTGTTAGGTAAGTTTTTGCAAATTGTTTTTTAACTGTAATCTAAATAGGACAGTAGTACGCTACGCATGCAATTGATGTGTTCTTTAATCTCTTTAAAACGAAGAGTTAAAAATAATAATTTTGCTTCTAGTTTTTCACTCCTGCTTATTTATGTCAGTGCAAAGATTTTTGAAGTTAGAGGAAGCATCAGAATTATTAAATAGTTTAGATTCAGATGAGAGCGACGTTGAAATTGTGCTTTGTTTCCACCAGATGTCAGGAGCAGAAGATGAAGGGGATGAGAATGAAGTAAATACTGGTGAGATTATTGTAAAGATGTTCCTGGGTCTTTAGAGATTATAAGTGGAGATAGTTTCCAGGCTGGAACACCCACAAACTCTAGCGTTTAAGCAACAAAGAACAGAAAAAAGCTAAAAGACATCAGTCATTTTGGATAAATTATAAATCACCACATTATACAAAATGGGAAATACAGGCTGACTCAACTGCTAGTGGTTTGCTCAAGTAGATGGAAACTGCATTGAAAGATAAAACTCCATCAAGGCTTTTTGAGCAGTTCTTTCCAGTAAAGTTTATGACCTCATTGTAAAAGAAAATATGCGATATGCAACAGATGCAAAAAACGAACACAAATGTTTCACTAATGCTGACGAAATACGTGTTTTTATTGGAATTTTGATTCTAACTGGTGATCATTCAAATACATGTGAACGTGATTGCTGGTCAGATGCTTAAGACCTTGGCATTACCCTGGTGAAAAATGACATATCATGAAATCATTTCCAAAAGTTGAAATTTGATTTACACTTTGTGGACAATGGAACTGCAAGCCAGCATGCCCAGGATCGATCCTTCAAAGTAATGCATTTGTTTGCCATACTCAATAATAATTTTATGAAATTTTGACACTTCTCTGGAAATATAAGCAGTGATGAAATGATCATCATGCATTACGGAAGGAAAAGTCTGATACAGTTTATCCGTGGCTAGCCAATACGTATTGGATATAAAATTTGGGCTATCTGCGGAAGCGAGGGATATTGCTACAATTTTTCTCCATACTGCGGTAAAAAATATGATGCAAGAAACTATACTCCTCTTTGTTCTCGGGTTGTGATGAAATTAGCAGAGAATTTTGTGAATACTTAAAGTTAAACTTTATATATTGATAACTTTTTTACTAGCATTTGTCTTTTAGAGTCTTAGTGAACAGAGTTTTCGAGCTAGATGAACCATACGAGAAAATCGGATAAACCACGGGTGTCATTTAGAAGAATCTATCTATGTGGAAGAAAGAGAGAGGCACGTATGATTTTGCATTTGAAGAGAACTTGAGATTTTTCTCGTGCGATAAAATCACAATAGTACTGTTATTGTTGCTACAAATTTCATCACTTTAGAACCATTCTTTGATCTGAAGAGGTGAATAAGAGGACACAAAGATAAAATTAACGTGGAAATGCCAAATCTGATAAATTTTTAAAGCAAGCGTGTGGGTGTTGTTGATCACCACAACTGGTTGGCTAAACTTTATTCCACTAAAACTCGCGAAAAAAAGTAGTGCTAGCCTTTTTTTTTATTTTTTCACTTTAAATGGCTATGGTAAATGCCTGGATAATTCACAAAACTCTCGACAAAGATGAAAGCTTAGACTTGATGAGTTCCGAAGAGCTGTAACAATAGTCTACCTAAAAAAAACTGTGATATGAACGGGAGGTAGACATAGGATCTTGACTGTACATTCTTATGCAAGATAAGGCTTCCATAAAGACAGTGTTGGTCATTTTTAATAAAGCAAAAAAAAACATCATTGTCAAAGAGAAGGCTGCAAAGGAAAACCAAAAACATACTTTGATAATACGCTTCATCAAGCTTGCTTTGAACCTTTTCACCAAATTTAATAGAAAAATGAACTATTTTATACACAAGAAAGTATTATTCAAATAAAGTAAAATTTTGTACTCGAAAATAGCTTTTCATCTTTGAAGAGAACACTAAAACATATAAGTGCAAAAATTTTATCCTCTTTATCCCAGTGTATTATTTAGAAGATGGGTCAGATTTCTTATTTAAAATGTATAAATTTTTCAATTTTTGTTATATATATATATACATATTTAGGTTTAACTAACTTTAGAAAATATAATTCTACTCAAATTTGAATAAAATAAATAAATTGGGATACAAAGGATTAATAAAGAATCAATCGATCAATATTAAGTAGTACTTTCTGTTGAATAATTTGTAAACTACAGAAAAGTCCTAAAAATATTCACAGAAATAAAAATACATTTTGTATTTACACGTATTGCTATTATAAGAATATCTTGCGTCCAGTCTATATTCTTGCACCGACCGGCATAATTTGTTCATTCAAACTCAACTTTTCAAATCAAAATATTTAAAATAATGTCAGTTTACTTTATTTAGTTCTATCTTTAGAAATAGAGTGTAAAAAGTGAATAATATTGTTAATTCAGACAGAAACTACGTGAAAAGATATTCGAAAAATATTTCAAAGTTAGACGGAGAACCCAAGACACAAATATTATGATTGTGGCTCGAGAATTCGTATTTTTAATTGATTTTACAAGACATTCATAGAACGTATCTTACAATGTTTAAATAAAGTTTCAGAGGACTATCACTATCCCAACAGATAACAATACCTAATCATTTTTCCAAAATCGTTGGGGTAGTTCAGTTTAAAAAAGTTATTGTATTGTTTTGAATTTAATTTTTGTTCACTGGTTTTTCTTCCTTTTAAAAATAGACAATGCGTTGAATAACGTTTGCAAAAAAATCGTTTTTATTTTCTATCATTCCTATAAAATTTTACAAACATTAAAATTAAAGCTGTGACGTCGTCGATTGTTTTGAATCCCCATCCTTCGAATTCACAAGTTTTATAGCTTCACCAGCAGTTGAATGACAATTGCGACGTCTTCGATTGTTGTGAACTCACACCCATCGATACGCACTAAATTTTATGGCTTCAACCAGCTGTTAAATGACCAGTGCACGTGGTCATGGGGCCATTATTTATTCTTTGAACTCGTGCAAGAGCGCCAACACCCAGACTGGCCATCATAATGGTGAAAAGAAAACCGGCACCCATTGACAATAGGCGAAGCCTGTATTAAAAGAATCCTGTCGTCTCGGCTGGTGTCGATAGAATGGGATAATAGAAACAGGTGGTGTGATGGACAAGTGTGTCCAGAAGTTGGACAAGGAATTATGGTGCCTTGGTGTGTATTGTGTATATGGGTACGGACAAATAGGACTAGGAGGAGCCGAGAGAGACTTTGGTGGCCTGCCAATGAGAAGGGACGAGGGGCGTGTTGTGTACCCGCTCCTGGTGTTTAAAAAGGTTTTTTTTTTCAGAATACGAGAGGAGGAAAAGAGCCCTGCACTGTATCGAGAGAACTTGAGGAGAGTGAAAAAGAAGGGGACTTTTTTTTTTTTTTTTTTTTTTTTAGACTCTAGATAGACTCCTTGTGTGCCGACAAGTATAACACAAGGCTTACAAACGTAAGTCAATACACAAGACAATGGAGATTACATGTAGAAGTATATAGGCACAAATGGGAACCAAAAGGGGAAATACAGAAACAACAAATACAGAATTAAAAATACAAGAATGCTCACATACAGACGGAGAAAACCAATAATAAAATTATACAATGAGGAAGATAAGAAAAAAAAAAAAATGTTCAAAAAACAAAAACATAAAGCATACATACAAACACATACAAATATAAATACACATATATACACATGTATATTCACGTACAGAAAATGTTAACAAACACACAAAATTTAGAATCTAATTAATACAGGGAAAAAAATGCTATTAATGAATGCACAAAAAATGTAAAAGATGAATTTCCATCAACAAAAGCAGATAAAGGAGGAGGCCACTCTATATTGTTCTTTTGTAGGCACTTCATGAGTGTACATCTTTCCGAAGAGAAATTAGTACAAGCAAGAATCAGATGCTTGGCATTTTGGATTGTGTCACTGGAGCAAGAACACTGATCAGTAAGCGACAAATTGAAGCGCTATAATATGCTTTAAAGTTTCCATGCCCAGTTAGAAACTGGGTAAGTTTAAAATTAGGGTGAAAGTGCTTAGCCTTTAAATGGCTCTGAATAGAAGGAAAGAATTCCTTGGTGAGATGCGCATTAATTGAAATTTGATACAAGTTATTCCACTCGGAGATAATCTTTTCTTTAAAAACTTTCTTATGATATGATTTTGGAATGCTCATAGGAACCAGATCTCTTAATTTTGTCGCTTCTTTTGCAAGCCAGTCAGCACGTTCATTGCCATAGATTCCCGTATGACCTCGAACAAAAGAAAAGAAAACTTGTACTCCTCTACTTCGAAGAAAATCGAGATTAATATGCGTTTTAACTATTAGTTTATTTTGGGAATAAATGTTATTTAAGGCACACAAAGATGATAGGGAATCGCTGCAAATTAAGAAATTCGATGAGAGGATTTCGTTATTGCAGATCCAAGAGACTGCTTGAGCTATGCAAAGTAATTCAGCTTGAAACACACTACACTCATCTCTTATTCTGAATTGGCGAGTTCCAATTTCAATAA
Organism: Trichonephila clavipes; assembly: GCA_019973935.1. Taxonomy (NCBI): domain Eukaryota; kingdom Metazoa; phylum Arthropoda; class Arachnida; order Araneae; family Nephilidae; genus Trichonephila; species Trichonephila clavipes. Next base: position 254,304 of record BMAU01015934.1, read on the forward strand.
AATCTTGGAAGATAACAAATGCAAGGCCAACCTTAGAGTTGATTTTGCTGCCATCTATAAAGCAGACAACTGGAAAGTTGTTTTCAATATTTTTACGGTAATTAACCAAGTTAAGGGGAAATCGTTCAGAAGGATGAGGGAGCTCAGAAACTCTCAACTTGGTCCGAGATTGGAGTGAAAAAGGAAAGAATGACGGTGAACGCCGATGGCGTTGAAGAATAGGAGAGTGATACACTGACTGCACCAGCTTGGCATATGAACTGTAATCTATTCACTAACAAATTATTTAGCAAATAAACAATCCTTTGATTTTCAATTTAGGCTGTGATAATTTATTGATGGTTAGCTACTCACGACGTTACAAAGCAAAATCCAACATTAAATTTAAACTCATTTGGTTTTATTGAGGAAAATTGATATCATACTCTTAATGTAATTGTATAAACCCATCTTGTCTTTATCCGTTCACCTATATTTCTGCTCTCTGATTCCTGTTTATAACTTTCTTGTGTGTGTATGATTAATAAAAATATTCATTAAATTTTCTTGAATGCATATACACTTTTGTATTCATGTGCGATGCAATAATTCTTATTTATAGAAAATACAAAAATATACTTAGATGGGGAAAAATTTTAAATTACTCTCTTCTAATCACCAAAAAAAAAGAATAGCTGTTGTAAAATGAAATTTTTCATGAATTATGGAATTAGTTTACTTCTCTTAAAAGGGTCTCGATGTAAAAAGAAAATTACCTTAAAATACTTTCTCAAAATATCAAAAATATTTAATGACTCATAAATTTACTTAATATACATTTTATAATTGTTAGAAAAGGAATTATCAATGTTTTTGAAAAGATTCAACATTTAATTATTAATATTTCAAGAGCATTGTTATTTTTAAAAATATAAATCATTGTGTTCAGTATATTTTTCTTTCTAATTTATTGTAGAACCCACTCAAAACGTTATTTAGTTTGAATATAATTTATGTTATTGAATTATTCAAGAATTTCTTAAATAAGACAAGCATTATATATATATATATATATATATATATATATATATATATATATATATATATATATATATATATATATATATATATATATATATATATATATAAGACTTGGGTTAATCCTTTGAAGTTATTTTTTCAGAAATAAAGTCATTATAATTATTAAAAGGAAATATTATTTTAATAAATATGCATACACATGTAGGATATATACTAATGGTTCTTTAAATCCTTTAAATTTGACTTTATACTTCATAATTTATTATTTTAAGAGTTAATCCATCTATTGAAATTTTTAAATTATCAAATACGTATTATGAATGTATGTTTTATGAATATAAAGTATTAAATAGTAATCTATTAACACCCACTGCTCATTTTGTTCTATTTATGTCCATTCTAGAATTAAGTTTCCCAGTAAAAACAATAGACGGAACGATGGAGCTCTTGTTTTTTTACCAGTTTTATATTAATGAATTTTTGATGAAATAGCAATGGAAAATTTTATGACAATTTTTTTATTATTTATATTAAAATATAAAACTGTATTCACAACTACGATCCTTTTATCACTTGAAATAAAACATATTAACAGATTAAATTCGTATGCATTAGTAATAATAATACAGTATTCACACACACACACATTTTGAGTTTTCGAGACAGCATTAATAATTTTCTGGAAAACTAATTGCATTATTATTACTACTTTGATATATATTTTTTTTATTTCTCCCAGTTTCTCGGAACCCATGTTCTCGAAATTAAACTCATTAAACATAACTGATTGCTGAGTGGTAAACTTGACAAAAACATTTTTAAAAAAATATTAATTTATATTTATAGTTCTTGTTATTTTACGTGCCCAATTTTACTTAGTTTCTCAAATAATATTAAACTGCATTTTCCATGTGTGTCAGGAAATCTAAAGTGGTGATAATTTAAAAGTGAAGAAATGTGTTTCAAAATTTTAGCATAATGTACGTTGTATTGACTACCAATGTATTTGTATTGAACGGTGCATTGAGATAGGCCTTGAGTTATGTGAAACTTGTCTATGGAAACGAAGAGGCTGTGGCCTGTATTCTTAAATACTGGTTTATTCAGCGATCGTTGGTGCTTTGTGCTCCGTGTCTAGAGTCTACAACAGTGGTTCTCAAACTTTCAATACTTGCGATCCAATATTCAATCATCATTTTCATCGCGCCCCCCTCCATGCAAAAATAATGTATTGAACTCAGCAATACTATACTTTGACACTAAAGCTACAGTATACGACTTTAACCTCACCGACGTATATAAACGTTTCGCTCAGCCAAAGCATTAATTTTCTGGACGTATATATACGCCTTTCCGAAGAACGATCTTTTCTGTGCAGTGCTCTCCATAAAATTATTCTGAAGGCTTTGGAATGCAATAAAAGTACCTTGACAGTGTTTGCGAAAGATTTACTTATTTCAGAGGATTTGCTTATTTATTTCTTTTCTCCTCCCACTAAAAAAAACATCAAAATACGCTCGTCTAGGGGGTAAGCGGTGGCATTGGGAAGCGAATCACGTAACCTTTAATCGGCAGTTAAGTAATTCGTTATAAACCGTATAAATTATCAAGATAATTGTTAATACAATCCCATGGGGTCACTAATAATTATCAAACTTGTTCTTATAACTCAGTATTGTTAAATTAATTATAAAATATACATCGTACAGTACTGATACATTTATAAGTGTATTATCTAAACATGTATTCTATATTTTATTATATCAGAAAGTATTTTGTTTGTTTACTTTAAGTAAATTGATAACTTTTAAATAACCTTTTGTTTTCGACTTTTCAATAGGCTCGCGCCCCCTTCATAGAGTTATCACGCCCCACAGTTTGACAAAAGCTGCCATGCAATAACAATGTATTTTGAGTTCAATAATACAATACTTTAATGCCAAACCTATATACAAATAGGATTTAAACCTCTTAAGAGAGAGAGAGAGATAGAGTTCCTACCGCGCATAAAAACGTCTCGTTCAGCTAAAACGTTATTTTCCCCGGACGCATATATACGTCTGTGAACAGTACGATCTTTTCTGTTTACTGCTATCCATAAAATTATTTCGAAGGCTTTGGAATGCAATAAAATGATCATGACGGTGTTTACGAAGGATGTACTTATTTCACAGGATTTGCTTATTTATCCCCCCCCGCAAATACATCACTTAAGCCCGCCTACAAGGAAAAAGATGGCATTGGTGAGCAAATCGTATAACATTTAACCGGCAGTTAAGAGATTAATAATAAACCGTACAAATTACCAAGGTAAGTATTAATTTTTGTATATAGTTTTATGTAAGACACAACCATGGAATCACTGGTAATTATTATACTTGTTTTTAACTTAGTGTTGTTCAGTTAATTATGAAATGCATTGTGCAGTACTGATTCTTTTATAAGTGTATTATATCAGTGTAAATGTATATTCTATTTTTTACTATGTCAGAACGTATTTTTAGTTTGTTTACTTTTAGTAAATTATTAATTTTTTTAAAAAAATAATCTTTTGTTTTCGGCTTTTCAATATGATCGCCCCCCCTCGTAGAGTTATCACGCCACCCTAGGGGAGAGCATCAACAGTTTGAGAAACGCTAGTCTACAGGAATACTGAAAATTATAAGCAAAAGATGACTACTAGCGCCACCTATACATGTGGTTCGTAAAAGGGTCCCCACTATTGAAACGAAATTTTAATACAAATATAAAGAGTGTTTTTTTTCCAGGTGTAGAAGTTTAAGTTGGCATTACTTTCCAAGATGGCGACCGATTTAACAGCTGTCAAGTTATTTATTCTCAGTTTGGTTTGGCAATTCATCCAAACGATCACCAAACAAGGCGTATATTCGTCGAATGAGCCCAAAACGAGATTGCCGTTGTTCCCGATTTTCATAAGCGAATTTTGTTTAGCGATGAAGCGCACTTCTGGTTGAAGGACTACGTCAACAAACAAAACGGCAGCATTTGGAGTGAAGCTAATCCACAAGTGTATGTCGAAACACCGTTACATCCAGAAAAACAGACTGTTTGGTGCGCTTTATGGGCTGGTGGAATCCTTCTTCAAAAACGATGAAGGCCACAACGTTACAGTCAATGGTGATCAGTAGAGAGCCATGATTACTAACTTTTTCATTCCTAATGGAACAATCATGATGTCCAGGAGCTGTGATTCCAACAAGACGGCGCAACATGTCACACAGCTCGTGCCACAAACGATTTATTGAAAGACACGTTTGGTGACCGCCTAATTTCACGTTTTGGACCTGTGAATTGGCCTCCAAGATGTTGTGATTTAACACCGCAAGACTATTTTCTGTGGGGCTATGTAAAGTCATTGGTCTATGCGGATAAACCACAAACGCTTGACCATTTGGAAGACAACATTCGCCGTGTTATTGCCGATATATGGCCACAAATGTTGGAAAAAGTCATCGAAAATTCGACGTCCAGATTGGACTACATCCGAGCCAGCCGTGGCAGTCCTATGCCAGAAATCATATTTAAAATGTAATGCCACAATGTTATCTTTCGAATAAAAAAAATTGATCTCAATCGAAGTTTTATTGCAATTTAAAGTTCTATACCTCTAAAAAAACACCCTTTATAATATAACTTACAATAGTAAATACAAAATACTCAATACATTTACAATACTAAATACAAAATATTCAATACATTTACAATACTAAATACAAAATACTCAATATATTTATAATACTAAATACAAAATACTCAATACATTTACAATACTTAAAAGCAAAGTACACAGTACTTGTTACGATACTTATATATATATATATATAAATATCATTAAATTTAAATTATACATATATAAAATTACTAATAACAAAATATTCATACATGTAATATACAAAGATTTCAAACGATTCTTTTCAATATGTTTCCGTTTGGTTCACAACTCGGACCTTACCATCGGTACTAGGAAATAGTTCAGTTATTCTACCAGTATACTCCATTTCGCACTGGGCAGATTGCATCTTTTGTTAATACTAAGGATCCCTCAGAAGCATTATGTTTGTTAAATTTCCACTTGGAACGCGTTCTAGCAAATAATATAAGTAATCAAGTTACCTAAATTTATATTTGTGTTGAGTAATTTTTTTACGCTTTTCCATCTCAACAACGTATTCTCGTTTGTGTTTTATTTTTTTTTGTAGTTCAACTGTGGGAGTTATTGGTCTACTTACTAAGAAGTGTCTCGCTGTCAGTGTTTCGAAATCATTGAAGTTTCATGTTAAAGGAATGAGAGGTTGAGAGTTGAGCATTGCCTCAGTTTCAGAAAGTATTGTATGAATTTTTCTGAGAGTTATAAGAGCGGTTCCTATAAATATTTTTAAGTGGAATTTAAATGAATTTACTCCTGCATTTTATAGCCCTTCATGTTTTGGGAACTTTGGTGGGATACTGTTCAACCCTACGGATTCATTAGCCAAAAATTCTGATTACGTTTGATCAGGTAATTTAACTGTTTTGAACAATTTGTTTTAATTTCGGCATTTGCGCCAACAAGTATTTTAGCTTTGTTGTTGGTGATTTTTGTGCACTTTCCTATCCTGCCAAAAACAAAATGTTTTAAACTTGATATGAATGCTTGGGATGAGATTAGTCACAAAATCTAAATGTATTGCTTTTGTACATAAATGTACATATATATATTACTAGCAAAATTTTAATTTGTTACGGTTCAAAAGTTCAACAATGTGATTATTTACAATTAGTCTTTTGCGTTCATATCTATGTTTTAAGGGCTAGAACAGTGGTTCTCAAACTTTCCAAATTTGCAACCCAATTTGCAATCATAATTTTTATCACGCCCCCTTACATTCCATAATAACGTGCCTCTGGCGTATATAAACATCTCGCTCAGCCAGTGCGTAAAGTGCCCAGAACGTATATATACGTCTTTCAAAAATACGATTTTTTTCTGTTCACTGCTATCCTTAAAATTATTCCGAAGGCTTTGGAATGCAATAAAATGAGCTACACAGTGTTTGCGAAGAATTTTCTTACTCTCCCCTCCCAATATCCCACATACGTGTGCATATGTGCAAAACGGTAACATTGAGGAGCGAATCGCGTAACTTTAATTTTGCATTCAAGGGATTAATTATAAACCACACAAATTATAAAGATAACTGTTAATTTTTGCATATAATTTTATATATGACCAGCCCGTAGAATCACTGTAATTATTAAACGTGTTTTTAACTTAGTATTCTTAAAATTATTTTAAAATACATTGTACAGTACCAAAACATTTATAGGTGTATTATATCAGGGTAATTGTTTTTTTTTTAAATTTTTGCTATGTCAGAATGTATTTTCTTTGTTTGCTTTCAATAAATTAATAATTTTTTAATAATCTTTTTTTTCGAATTTTCAATATGCTCGCGACCCCCTACTTGCATTATAGGGCGCGCCTCAGCCCCCTGCTTGCATTGCCCCGTCCCCTAGGGGGCACGCCTCACAGTTTGAGAAGCACTGGGTTAGAATAAAGATGCATATGAATCGTTAACAGTTTGCAGTTGTTTTGCATAACCTGAGAGGGCAGATTGTAAGTAACATATTTTTTTAGAATCTGATAAACAAGTATTATCATCAGTTAATGTTACAAATAGAGATTTGAATTGTAACCAATCAGCATAATGTCCCGAAAATTCAGGTAAATTAATGGATGGCAATTTTACGTTGCAATTAGCAAAATCATTGTTTACGTATACTCTTGTAGTATTCATATTAGAAGGTTCAAGTAAAATATTGAGACTCAGCTCTAAATTATCTGCATCTTCTTCCATTTTATTCAAACTGTTTTCGAAATTGAGTAAGCTCTTGGTCCGCACGAATACTGTAGATTTCGTTTCATAACACGTCGATTTTCGCGTTTACCTTTGAAAGCGATGCAAGTTTATTTTGTATTTCCGCTTCACTCAGTGGCGAATCAGGACTTTCCAAAAAAATTTCTATACACTTAATTCAGTGCTTCTCAAACTTTCAATATGCACGACCCACTATTCCAGGGATGACGAACCAGTGGCACGCGTGCCATCGATGACACGTGACGAAATATATTTGGCACGCCAATGATCAAAATGGTTTGCATTTTATTTTAAAATTTCAAAGTTCACTATGAAGTATTACGAACAAATGGAAGTTATCGTTCGTGGGGCGGAGGGGAGCATACTCGTTTGTTATTGTCTTGCCTTAGTTACGCCATAGACTACAATTGCTTATGGTGTAAAGTTTGTCTACGCATAGCACAGTCAATTTCAACTTTACTTTAAAGACACAACTGTATTTTAAAGTTTATCTTTGTTATATTTACGATTTTTAACAGTTATTTAGCAAACCTAGTTTCGCAAAATAACCAACAGTTTAAGATAGTAAGTGTAACTGAATTTCAAATTTGGCTGAGGCCGAGGAACATGGCATTATTATTAAAAGCGACAAAGCGGTGTGTGTTTTATGTTCCGGAATACTGGTATGCAGAACATGGTCTGTAAAATGGTATTGTAAAACAAATCCCAAACCCTCTCGTCAAAAAAGTGAGCCACATCAAACATAATTAACTGCTTAGAAACCGTTTGGCAGATGACTTCAATGCTGCATATATTCTACAAAAAGTAACATCTTACAATCCTAATATTAGTTATTTGTCATCCAATCTGCAACAACAGAAGTCACACTAATGTTACTTTAATTAGAGAGAATTACACGAATCAAAAAACTAAAACATTTATAACTATATAGTGCAAAAGGTATTTATTTATTATAGTTTTGTGTTATTAGTATTTAGTTTTATTGTTTTCCCAATAATTACAAGTCAAAATTATTTGACGGCACGTCTATAAACCATTAAACACTTCTTTAGGAACAAATGGCACGTTGACCCATAAAGGTTCGCCCCCCCTGCACTATTCAATCATCATTTTCATCGCGCCCCCTCCATACGATAACAGTGTATTGAATTCAATAATGCTATACTTTGACTCTAAAGCTATACAATATACGACTTTAGCATCTTATCTTCCACCCACGTATATAAACGTCTCGCTCAGCCCAAATATTAATTTTCTGGACGTATATATACGTCTTACCGAAGTACGATCTTTTCTGCGCAGTGCTATCCATAAAATTATTCCGACGGCTTTGTAATGCATTAAAAGAACCTTGACAGTGTTTGCGAAGGTTTTACTTATTTCAGAGAAATTTTGCAGATTTATTTTTTTCCTCCTCTCCTTCCCACAAAAAAACATCATAATACGCTCGTCTACGTGGTAAACAGTGGCATTGAGGAGCGAATCGCGTAACTTTTTTTAATAGGCAGTTAATAAATTAATTATAAACATTACCAATTATCAAGATAAGTATTAATACAAGCCCATGGGGCCATTGATAAATATCAAACTTGTTCTTAACTTAGTATTGTTAAATTAATAATAAATATACATTGATCAGCACAGATTTATTCAAAAATGTACATATATCAGTGTAAATGTGTATTCTATATTTTATTATATCAGAAAGTATTTTGTTTGTTTACTTTCAGTAAATTAATAATTTTTTAAATAACCTTTTGTTTTCGACTTTTCAATATGCTCGCGACCCCCTTGTAGAGTTATCACCCCCCAAGGGGGCGACCCTCAGTTTGAGAGACGCTGACTTAATTTAACGAAGCAAATATGATTTGCTTTTGTTCAACACGGTGAGCGCTGATAATTCTTTTGGAGCCATTTGATCAATTTCGGTTACGGTTCGTGCGACCAGAAATATGTGTGGACTACAAATGTGTATATATCGAACTACACATACTGTTAGACCTTAAATTCCGTATAACTTGTCTACTCAAAAAAAGAGACGGTAGACTGTATTCTTATATGCTGTTTTATTGAGCGACAGTTGATGATCGTGTTCCGTGTCTAGAGTCTACAGGAATACTGAAAAATTGTAAGCAAACGATGACTACTAGCGTCATCTGCACATGCCGGTCGTAACATACTTCTATTGTAAAACGCCTGAAAAGTATAAAAATAGTTAGTTTAACTCGATCATTTAAATTGCAACAAAATGTTCTTATAGTCGTTTATTAAAATAGCGAAATCATAGCTTTGCTTTTTTTTCACAAACAAATTTCTATTAATCTCTATAGTAATAGTTATTTCATATCAAATATCTGAACTATATTATTATATTATATCAGACTTGACACACAATTCTTATCTTAGGATTACACCTAGCTAGCCTTCGTTGACAGAGGAATTGGTTCTGTGGAATACATTTCAAGGGAGTCCGAAAAAGAATCCAGGGTCTAGAAATATGTTTATAATTGTTCATGAAATAATTCTGTCCTTGTCTGTTATCTGTATCTGTGCTACAGAGACTGGCATAACAGACCCTGCTATTTGAATATGGTGGTCTTCAATGAGGTAGCCTTTTATGGACACTAAATCTGCCAGTACTGGATTTTTTCCGATTCCATTGTGTAACTAACATTTGAATTGCCATAATACAATGATCAGTTCTTTTTAGATATTACAGTAAGAGGTTTCAATTCTGAAACAGAAAATATCCGACCTTCACGAAATTAAGCATTTAAACCACTTATCTCGAATATCAATCCCATTCTAACAATAAACATCTTAAAGAAAAAAATAAACCACATAAAAATATGCCTGCTAATTAAACAGAGAATAGGTATATTAATTGCTAGACACACAATTTAAATGTATAAAAATATTTTTTTTAATATTCTAAGTCAAACAAAAGCCAAAAAAAATTCTAAATAGGAAAAAAAATCTGTTTTTTAAAAAAAAACATAACATAGAAAGTAGAATTTAAATTATATTATGCTGAAAAAATATTTTAAAATATATAAAAAGAAGCATATGAAAAAATTGAATATACCGCAATCAAGTTATTTCCACTTTATGATCAAAAAGCTTACCTAAACTTTAAACAATTTTACTTCAAATTCAAAACATTTAAAAACGATATTGTTCAATATTATTCCCCCCATGCATGTATATAACACTTCCCTACACATAATAGTCATTTCATTGATAGTCCGAAGAAAGCTTTAGAATTCTAGTTGAAAAATAAGTAATAAAAAACTAAAAGAACAATAAAAACAAATAATACAACAGTTAATAAACAATAAAGAATGAGAGAATAAAAAGAATGATAAAAATATTAAAGAATGGTACTCTGAAAATTTTATAAGAAAGAATCTTTTATATATAAGTTGCTATACATTATTAATCGTTTTTAAATTCCTTCTTCTTATCCATTATAATTAATTTTATTATATCTCCATAAAATTCTTAACACCAAAACTTTAATCTAAAATAATCTGTAAAACTTTAGATTTGAATTATTTGAGAAATTTTTTTATTGCATCAAAGATATTTGCCATACTTTAAGCCTAACTTCAATAAAAAGAATACTGATGATTGATGCGTAATTTAACAAAACTTTTATTGCTTGAATTCCACTTTAAAATATTTTTCAAAGCAGACAAGTTAAGTTATTCATAGATTTTAGGTTTTTCACCCAAGTTAAATCGGTACTCAGAGAAACCTCTATAACGTCGTAAACACGGAATTAAAATAAAGATGTTGCTAAAAATAGAGAAAACAGAGAATCCAAACAAATGCAAAACTTTTCGTCTGTGTTTCCTAGTTCGTTCGAATTCTTAGTACCTAGAATTATTTATAAAGTTCCTTGAGAGTCGCAGCATAAGTAACACATCCTCAAAAAATGGCTTATTTTGATACAAATTTTGTTTCTTATATAAGCATACTGTAAGTAGATGTAAATTTGAATAGATAAAGATATTTAATCGTAAAATAATCATTATCGTTTTCGTAGTAAAACTACTTATTTACATTACATATTTTCATTCATTATTTTGGCAAATGTTGAGTTTTGACAATTACAATGTACTTTAATATATTGAATCATTAACTAGATTTTATATTATTGTCATTATACCAGGGATTTTAGTACTTATCAGCATGTCAGGAAATAAAGTTGCATGTTAAAAATAAACACAATTGAAATACTTGATACTGCACCTAAAACATATTTGGTACCAAATATTCATATTAATAGAGGCATTAAATAGTCTGGGTAAAATATACTGAAAGTTATAAACTTTATTATTATGTTAATACTAATAAATATCTGCAAAAAAAATCGAGTACTAAAATTAGAATGTATTTGTATTTTTGTTTTTATTGAAACTAATATTAAATATGTCATATTAATACCTAGTAAAAATATAATCTTACAACATAATCGTAGTTAAAAAAAGAAAATAAACAACAAATGAATTGATAAAAATTTACAAGTAAATGACACATAGATACGAGAACATTCAAAATATCATTGAGTATAAACATTTAAAAAAATTGCTGGCATTCAGCTTTTCTACTTCGTTTTTTGCCGACTGGTAACAAAAGTTAAAAGATTACTTATTTTGGTACATCAAAAAGCACTTTACATGATGCGCCAAATTTTTTTAACAGAAACTTATCTTTAACAAAAAGAAATTTTACTTTGGCATACATTTAATATTTTGATACTCCCTATAAAAATTACAAATATAAATGAATTTATTAGATTTTTGGTGCTTATGTATTGTTTCAACAATCGCCAACGTTCAATATAACTCGCCAAGTTAGCAACTCCAATTTCGTATATGTCATAGGCGCTAAATCGGCAATAATGTGCTTCGTTTCACTTAATGTCGCTAATAGGTTACGATAATATACGCAAGTGCCGAGATTTTTTATGTGTATTAAATGTCTATTAATTTTGTTTAGAAAATTATTATTGTTATGATGTTTTTCACTTAAAAGATAATAAAAAAAGCCTATAGTTATTCTTTATTTAAAAAAATAAAAATATATTATGCTTAAATTGTTTGAATCTTATGTTTCACACACCTTCATTAAATTGGTTACCTACAATTAATTAAACATTTAAGGAAAATTCTATTTAATTATTTAATAAAATGGATGAGATGACTCAACCATTAGGTTGATCATGAGTATCTAAAAAATTTTCAGTGGTCTCCACGAAAGGACCCATTTCCTAATGGGAAACTAGTGACATCTGAACGATCATGGAGTTTCGCGTCGTAAAATATCCAAGATCGAACACTAAGACGCTTATGTTCAAAGACTTCAGCCTGTGACGGATCTGTACGACACTTTATCACTAAAACTCTTAGGCGTCTTTGCGATATGTAAATTCACGTATATTTCCAACCAACTCTAAAAGAAGAAACTGAGATATGCAAAGTAGTCAAAGTATTTAAGGAGAGTGTTGTAAGTTAACAGTAGGCTATTACGCCAAGAGATAGGTTGACGGTGTTCTAAGAAGATTCAAGTTAATTGTGCGATTAGCGTCTCGCTGATCATTAGGCTGAAATCTGCAATTGGAAAGTTTGATACGCCTCGAAAGTGAGGTAGTAAAAGGAAGGTGAGATTTAAATTTAGATTATCGGATCTTAAGAGTAAATATATAATAAAGTTAGTGGTTTTTCAATGAATGCTAGTAAATTAAAATTGCGTGTATCTCTCGATCCTCTTATTTCGGTAATCCCGTTCTATATTGAACTTAGTAGTTGATTAGTATCATATTTCGTGATTTAATTTAATGGTAAGGGTCAATCCTATTGACGTAGACATATTGATTAATCTTTGTAATTATAAGGTTGATAATTGATTCAAGTGAATAAATGTAATTTTTTATTGTAAAAATGCCGTCTGGTCGTTCTTTGCCTCAAATCAATCTTGGTGTCCAGGGTGGAATCCAGGAGGATTCTCACAAGTCTTTGACCTCCCTTTATTCAGCCGACACAGAGGTGGCCGGCTCAATTCCCACATCAGTCTTCAGCTTCAAATTCCACCGTGTGAGGGATAACTAGGACCAATAGACGAATATTAATCTCGACGTCGTCCAAACAGAAGTGATTCTGCATCACCTGAGGCATGGAAGTGCGTGATGAATTTGATTGTTAAAGAGACACCAAAAGGGAAAACACAGAGGCTCTCGATACGCTATAAAGTTTCACTGACGCTAGAGAGACATTTCTACAGGTTTTAATGTTCTACAACGCATCTATAATCTTTAACACTCTACGCCACCCCAACGCACTCCAACAGACTCTCTCCGATCGACTTCCAGATTCCCTTGGACTCTTTCAGACCTACAAGGACGTATCAAAGCTTACACCTACGAGCTTTCTAATGTCCTAATACACACACGCAGTCTCTCACAGGAGTTTACTGGCCTTACCAGTAACTTCAACAGCGCTGCACCTTAGAAGCACCATAGAATATTCACCTGATTTAATTTTCCATAGACCTACATGAATCTTAGTTGTTCCTATGGTTATCTATAGTTTTGATTTAAATTATTTATCTCTTAACTGAGAGAGATATTAAATTTTAACTTTCTTATCGTGATTTGCATGTTAAAGTTTTTGATATACAGCTCAGTTTTTGCTCAATCCTTTAACTACTTAATGACTTATCGAGTTTTTTACCCAATTTAAAAGACAAATATTTGAACGTTCTAGTCAGCCAATCACAGAAGCCTATCTCGACATCTCTCTCAATACATTCTATAACATTTTTATCCTAAATTCTTCTCATCTACAAATACTGACTACGTAGCTGCAACCATATTGGCTAAGAATCATTCCACAAAGTTCACAATGAAAAATATTTTCGAAGTTCTGATTTTTTTTCCATCCACTTTTGATTATAAACAGCAAATGAATTTTTTTATATTAACTCCAAAGTATTATTTTTAAATTTAAAACACGGTTTGAATTTTATTATGCCTAGGTATCTTATTTTAAAATGGGTGATTTGAAAGGATTTCACAGTCACTGTACTTATCAATGATAGGTATTTGAAAGAACCGAATGCTTCTAAATACGATACCAATGCGTAAATATCTATGCTAGTTGTTCTTAATGTTAGATATATTTTCATTTACAAACACCACTTATCTTTTAATAAAGAATTCTTTATTTTTAATGAGTTCACGCGTGTTCTATTATTTCTCTTTTACAACTATCTATTATACTCCATACCAAAAATGCCTCATTTGTTACTTTTTGATATTAAATCAGAGTTTCTCAAACGGTGGGGCGCTCCAACCTAGGGGCCTAATAACCCTACAAGGGTAGCGGTAGCATATTGAAAATTCGAAAGCAAAAGATCATTTAAAAAATATTAATTTACAGAAAGTTAGCAAAATAGAAATGATACATAATAAATAATAAAATACATATAACAATGATAAATATATAATAAATAATAAAATACATATAACAATAAAAAATATATAATAAATAATAAAATACATATAACAATGATAAATATATAATAAATAATAAAATACATATAACAATGATAAATATATAATAAATAATAAAATACATATAATAATGATAAATATATAATAAATAATAAAATACATATAACAATGATAAATATAAAATAAATAATAAAATACATATAATAATGATAAATATATAATAAATAATAAAATACATATAACAATGATAAATAAATAATAAAATGCATATAACAATGATAAATATATAATAAATAATAAAATACGTATTTACACTGATGTAATATACTTATAAATATATCAGTAGTGTGCAATATATTTTATTATTAATTTAATAATACTAAGTGAAGAACAAGTTTAATAATCACCAGTGACCCCATAAGCTTGTCATATATAAAATTATATACAGAAATTGACACTTCTTATAACAACTTATAAATTTTAAAATTTATCCCTTAAATGCTGACATTTAGACGAGCGTATGTGGTGTATTGGGGGGGATGAAAAAGGGGCGTTAGAAAAGGAATAAATAAGCAAAAATCAACTGAAATAATTAAACCTGTCTCAAACACTCTCAAGGTCCTTTTAATGCTTTCAGAAAAATTTTATGAATAGCAGTGCACAGAAAAGATCGTACTTGGGAAAGACGTATATATACGTGCGGGGTAATCAGCGCACTGACTGAGCGAGATGTTTATATACGCCGATGAGACTTAAGAGATTAAAGTCGTAATGCAGGTTTAACGCCAAAGTATAATATTGAATTCAATATAATGTTATTGTATGGAGGGAAGTGAAATGAAATTTATGATTAAATAGTGAGTTGCAAAGTATTAAAAGTTTGAGAAACACACTGCATTAAAAATTCCCTATTTCTTTCATTTCTTGTCAAGCTACAGAACAAAACATTAGAGCTTTGCTTTACAGTGTATTCACCAAATTTTCTAATTGGAAACATTTGTAAAATAAACAATTATTATTGATTTTATGTTCATCATGGTTTATATTTCATATCCCCTGAATTAATTAAAAAATTTTGTGACAAAATGTCTTGATATAATAAATCTTGACAATTTTACATCAATTATACTACTAGAGTAAAATTTTTTATAATATTTCTAATTTTTTCATTACAAATAGGCTGGCGGACAAATCACTTTTTAGTGCGGCACCATATAGGTGGATACCAACTTCCACAATTTAAGTTTGAAACCTAGTTTTGAAACCTAACCTACTTCTCAGAGGGAGGTATCTGAGCTCTTACGTTGTGAAATTACACTAGGAATACAATTTTCCGAGAACACCCACACCAAACAGGCACTCAAGAGATGTTTTACATGACGCATAATCATACGACATGGATGCTGTCTATACTTTACATTATTAAAATCCACCGCCTTGGGCTAGGGTTGAATCCGCAATCTTGGGCGTACAAGGCCAGTGCCTAATCATCTACGCCGACCAGCTGGCTCTCTCTCTATTCATATAATATTATATTTTAATTTATTTTATTTTTTATTTCGATCTTCTCTCACAACTAAAATGAAAAAGATTTTTTTACCTTTCTTATTAGTCAAATTAGTGCCCCCGAAATAATTTCTTCTTTTTTATGGGCAATTAATTTTAGAAAAACGGTAAAATTTTCCTTCTTGAATATGGTTTATGTATAACTGTACGAAAAGTAGGAAAATAGTTCGATTAAAAGGAAATAATGTACAAAAGGAAATAGTGCACACATATTCCAACTTCCTAATTCATTAAGCTAAAAAATGCCCTGCGAACATTTAAAAAGATTTTACATCGGCTTATGAAAAGCTTTTGAATTAATCTTGTATTTGGAAATGGATTTTGCATTTTGGTACACTTTAATAATGAACTTCACTCATATTCACAGACATTCGAAACGTAATTTACTGTACATTTCGTCAAATGTTAAAACTAGATAAACTTCTGCGTATTAGCATAGAAAAATTTACAAATGCATTAAGTATTGTAATGGACTTTTGTACATTGAATATATAAAATATTAAGATAATACAACGTTTTCACATTGCAGATACGATACAATAAACATATATGGAGAACTTGAGTAACAAATCATGAAAAAATAAAACGTATTTTTTGTTTTGTTTCAGATGTTATGAAATAACAAGGTTTATGCAAGATGTAAAGAAGACAAACAATACAAAGCAATCTTGAGTATGGTGATAATGTCAAAAAAAAGTTAATGTAAAAGTTTTCTTTTGTAATGTAACATTCATTTGTGTGACCATGGTTTCAAGTATTCGGCACAAGTACTTGTTTTGGTTGGGCCATCGAAATTTCCACATTTTTCGATGTTGTAGGTATCGTTAGGTTTTACTTGAGTAATTTTATAGGGATCGATAAATTTATTGCAGAGTTTTTGCCCAGATCCTAGTTGCGTTCTTTTAATAGCAACTAAGTCCTTAACACTATATAAATAAGGAGATTTTCGTCGAAGATTATAAGACTTTTTGTTTTCATTTTGCACTTTAATTATTTGTGCTTTTGCCGCTTTACGTAGGAGTTCTCTGTTTTCATTAAATTCGAGCTGTAGTTGTTCGTCGATTAATTGCTGAATGCGCAAATCAGTCTTCTTATTGATTTGTGTTCCAAAGAGTAATTCAAGAGGAGTGGTGTTAATGCTTAGTTGGAATGTTGAGTTTAAGACTTCTTGTAGTGAAGGAACATGTTGGAACATGTTTGAACCATTTCGTGGGATCGTCTTCTAACATCTTAGATAAGACAGGAATACTTGTTCGATTAATGCGTTCTACTTGACCATTAGCACGTGTCAAACCTGTAGTAATAAGATGAAGTGAAATATTTTGTTCGGAACAATAAGTGTGGAATTCGTCGGAAGTCAATGTAGTTCCACGATCAGTGATAAGAGTACGAGGATTTCCAAATGTAGTTTTTGAATGTCTAATTTTTTATTACTTCTGAAGTAGATGTAGTTTTTGTGGGGTATAACCAAACTTGTTGAAAGAGTCAATGACATTTAAAATGAATTTGTAGTTTTTATTTGATGTTGCTAAAGGATCAAGATGATCAATATGGCATGTATTTAGAGGTATATCATCTTTGACAAGAGGATGGAGAAATCCTTCTTGTTTACCAGACTTTTTATTTTTCAATATACATGTTACACAATTAGAAATATATTTCTCAATTTTGGATTTTAGTTGTGGTACAAAATAATTATTTTTTATATGTTCTAGAATTCTTTTAACTGAAAATGAACTTTTCCTAAAATGTACACTTTAAATTTTTTGAGAGCTTCTAGATAGCTACAACTTCGAGTTGGTAGTTGGTATATTTTCTTTCCGTTTCGGACGTTTTTCTAGACATGTAATATATAGGATGTAAGGAATTATCATCGGAGGATCTTTGTAATAAAACAGAAGCAAGTCCGTCGATTGATGCATCATTATGTATTTCAGTTTCACAATTTTGTCGATATATATCTAAGACAGTTTTCTGACAGAGCAAACGTTTTAACTCGACAAAGGAAGCTTTTTGTTTTACATCAAAATTGAAAGGAGTATCTTTACGTAAAAGATCACTAAGTGGCTTGGCAATTACAGAATAAGCAGGGATAAATTTACGAAAATATCCAGTGAGACCTTAAAAGCGTTGAACTTCTTCAATTGTTTTTGGTTTGGGGAAATAGACAACTGATTTAGTTTTAGAAGGGAAAGGGAAAACTTTATTATTTTCAATAATATGGCCTAAAAATTCAATTTTCCTAAGCAGAAATTGATATTTACCAAAATGTATTTCCAATCCGTAATCACTGGACACTAAGAACTTTTTTGAGTCTATCAATAGCCTCAGATTCATTTTTCGCAAGGATAACTAATCATACATGTAAGGGAGAACAATTCCTTGAACAACTAAATCACGAAAAACTGTATTGATAAAACGTTGAAACGTTGAAGGGCATGTAGAGTGTCCGAAAGGCATTTTAAGGAACTGAAATTGACCATTTTGTGTTACAAAGGTGGCATATGGGCGACTCTGTATGTTAACAGGCACATGGAAAAAACCTTTACGTAAATCAATGGTACTGAAAATTCTAGTATCCTGAAGTTTATCTAAAATATCCTCAATGAGGGGCAGAGGATAGTGATCCTTAACTAACACACGATTTAATTTTCGAAAATCAATGCAGACTCGTGAACTGTCGTCTTTTTATGTGGACTACTAGGACTTGGCTAGCATAAGCAGATGAACTTGGTTCAATAATTCCATTTTGTGTCCATTTATCTATTTGTTCATCTACTATATCACGTTCAGTAAAAGGTAACCGTTTTGGACAATGATAAATTGGCTTGTCGTCCGTCACGGTAATGCTTAACTCATTATCCGTCGTTGTTTTAATTTTATTCGGCCTATAAATACGAGTAATGCCTCAACATCATTACGAGTTGTTTTGGAATTTCAGGGCCAATATCAAATTTAGGAATGTCGTCAGTAATTGCGAAAACAAATGGTTCTGGTGAAGCGTCAGACATTTTGGTTTGTGGCTTAGAAAAAATAAAACTATCAGGTGTGATAGTCAAATTAGCTTGTTTACTTAGATTACAACCAATAATAATATCAAAGTTCACTGGTGGCTGGGGACAACATTAATTTTAACAGGAAAGTCTTGGTTGTCAATTGAAACAGTTGAGTTGAAAGAACCAACTTAATGAGTTTTTGAAAGGCCAAAACCAGTTAGTATATTACCACTACTTATTAAAGAAGGCGAGCCTAATTGATTCCATACAGTTTCTTTCATTAAGGGTACTTGACTTCCGGTATCAACTAAAGGTAATATTTTTTAGATAAAATTTTAACTTCTTTACACATAGTAGTTAATGGGGTAAATTCATGAACATTATTAGAAAAAGGGATATTTTTTTGCGGACAAGCATCAGATTTATGGCAAAAATTTTCGCATAATATACACTTTGGACCACGATATTTATCTGGCCAAAATTTAGAAATATGACCGGATCCCGAACAATTAAAACAAGTTACGTGATACCTATCTCTAAAATTTTTATTCCCAAACTTTGAATTAGGCTTTGGTGCATTGAATTTTGAATATCTATCATATCGATGGTTATGAAATGTACTTTCAACATCACGGCGGTGGCTACTAAAGTTTGGATTACGCGACGTATCAAAAGAACAGCGATTTTTGCTTTTATTTTGAAATATCTTGTCATAAATTCCTATTTTCTTTAAATTCCTGACTTGTTGTACATCCATATAATATTAGCTTATTTGAACGAGAATCGGGGATTCCATTAATACAATATTCCATAATAGAAGCTTCGTCGAGAAATCCTTGACCTCGATTCGTTAATTCCCGAATAGCAACTAAATATTGGAATACCGTTTCATTAGACCGCATTTTTCTATTTTGTAATTCCCTATGCAATTGAGTTTGGTTTATTGTTTTTCCCAATTCCTGAATAAGTAGTGTTTTTATAAAACTGTAAGAGTTTATACCGCGCTGAGATTGAATAAATAATTTTGCAGTTCCTGTCAAAAGCCATTTAACAAAAATAATTTTTTGTTGTTCGATTATTGGGCAAAATATTAAATTTTCTTCCACATCAGAAAAAAAAATGTTCAATTATTTATGAGCCATCTGCAATGAAAGAACGAAGAGTTTGAAGTAAGTCTAACAAAAAGCCACGATAAATCGTTTTTCGAAATAGAGGGAACGGCTGTGAGCTGAAGGCGTCAGCCGATTTCCTGTCTGTAGAAAGTGGGGAGAAAGCAAAGGAATTTTCTGCATCCCGTGGGGGACATTCTCCTACACCTCGTGTATTTAATTTATTATGAAAAGCGGATAAAGCAGCTAGTGAAAGCAAAATATTATTACACAGTTCTTCTGAAGTTTCATTTGTTTCTAGGTGTAAAAAATTAGCTAAACAGTTTAAATCGGGTAGGTTTGATTTTTTTAAAATAACGATGGAGTGGTCCTCAATATCAAAATCTGGTGTGAAACCCGTAAATTTTCGCAATTGTTCTCTAGAGGTCCTACTGAATGGGTGATCATTAAAAATAACAGAATACAATAATTTTACATTTTGAGTATTGCCAAATTTCAATGCTTGCGCAATAACTGGGATATCATTCAGTGTTAAATAAGACATAATAAATCCCTTAAATAGAACCAAAATACGTAAAATATACAAATATTTGCAGATCACTTAAAACGATATACAAATAAAATATTTCAACGTAGAAAAAAAATTAATACGCTATGAAAGGATAAGAGTCTGGAATAAAATGTCACTAGTAGCAGTTGTACAAGTTTAAAAAAAATTCGTATCACAGTCATTAGCAGTTTCAAAATATATTTTCACAATCACTGAGAGTTCTTAAAAAAATAATGGAAATAAAAACTCACGGTAAACCTATGCACACAACTTCTTGCTTTTTTAATATTACTTTCATAAATGTATAATAGTGTTGAAGAAAATCTCGATGTCGGCAAAATTATCGAATAAATTTCTTCACAATCGTGAATTTTCCTCGTGAAATTTCACACAACACTTGAAATTGAAGAAAATCGTCAAATAAACATGTAACAGATTCACTTTTCTTGCATCGCCATCGTCCTTTTTTTCGTTTATCTAGGGGATTTTAAAATAAGGGAAAGGCCGAGCCCTCGTATAGAGAGTGACAACGGCCAAATTGAGTTGAATATACATTTATTAAAGGGAATTATTTACAAGGGAGGGTTAAAGTTAGTAAAAAGTAATCGAGACATCGTTTTTAAGGTAGGTCGTTGGATTCCACGAGGCGTTTCGTTCTTGCGCCCTCGTCTCTTCTTCCTGTCGTCGCTCCTCACCGACGTCTCTCTCAGTCGTCTTCCGCGCAATCGTCCTATTCCAGTCTCGTTTACTCGTTATCCTCAAACCGGCTTGCCAGCTAGGTGGCGCTCTCTTGGCATTACGTCATTAAGGAATATAGGAAGGATACGATATGTGCACATCCATTCCTACACATTGCTTATATTAAATCTGATATTAGATTAAATCAAATGATAGGTTAGATCCTTTATTAAGGTAAGAATCAAGTTTGATAGTCTCCTTATCATATGCATTTTACCGTCCTTGTTTCACTTTCATGTTTATCATTGAGACATTCTCTTCCTTTTTTTTAACTGAAATTATTTCTGTTCTTTGAGTGTATATAGATTAAATGCATCATGTCGAGTGTTTTTCCCCTCCTCCCACATATCTAGATGCCCAAGAGAGAGGTTCGAGCCTCTCACAATACATAATTCATAACGCAAATACTGACGTAGTTTTCATTTATGTTAAAGGAATAATTATATTTTATAAAATTTATTTTTATACTAATAAAGATCTTTAAATGACGCGTATGGAATGGAATGAAATAAAACTCTCTCTCTATCTCTACACACACACACACACACACACACACATATATATATATATATATATATATATATATATATATATATATATATATATATATATATATATATATATATATATATATATATATATTAGGGATGGCAATACCGGTATAGAGGAATACCGAATACCGGTATTTTGAGCCCTTTGTACAATTTTGTAATACCGATATTCACAAGTTAAAATACCGTTTTTTCGGTATTTACAGGAAATTTTTAAATTTTCTCCACTATATGATCATGGATCGCCAACACAGCATAATAGTATACGTTTTTGTTTTTATGTCTCCCTAAAGGGCGAAATTAATTAAACTGTTAATACAAAATTGCATCGTGCAATCAAGAGAAGTGATAAAATGATTGAATCTTCCATGAAGGCGGTCCAAAACTATCCTATTACAGTACAGAGCGATAATGCACACGTGCAGGATTCGTAGTCTCATATTCGTATATGTGAAAACAAGGTTGTGGTTGTAAAGAAAGTGCGTAATATATATTTCGATATTTTTTTAATTGGTGAGTTTGTTATTAACATTGTATTTGCATGTCATTCTTTAGGGTTCGGAATATATTTTTTTTCAAACTTATTATATATATACTCAAAAATAATAATCCATAATAATAATATAATTTAAAGAAGATAAAAAATCAGTTGAGGAAATATTTCGGTTTGGTTTTATTATTTATATGATAAAAACCACAGACCACATTGATATTTACACTTTATTGTGATTGATTCTTTATATACTGTTATAATTTATAAGTTACACATTTTTTGTGATATTTACACTCTCTAATAAAAATGGTAAATAAAACAAAGAAACACCTCTGTTTTCTTTCTTTTTCTAAAATTTATACTCCCGGTATTAAGACCTAAAAAATACCGAATGCCTCTATTGAATTTTTAGTCCGATATTGCAATCCCTAATATATTATTACATAGGTACATCGGTGGGTATCTTTTATATTCGCCATTGATATTCTGAAGTGTTTTGGTATTATAGGATTCATATATTTCAATTTTTCAATTGATAATTTGATTGTTTTTATATATTTAATTGTGATTGTTTTTATATATTTATAATATATATATATATATTGAACTCTGTTCTTGATCTTATTTAAAACTTCTTTTGTGTTTTTTACTTAAATATTTATCTTTGCTGTTAGTTTAATTGCAAAATAACTATCCAGATGGCGATTCAGTTTTTTCTTTCCTGCGCTGGAGTTTCAATCTTTTCGCCATTTCTCGTAAGATCTCTTTCAAGTAGGTGGTGTTTTCGCGGACAGGATTTTTGAGTTCAGAATTTTTGTTTAACAGGTAAGTTTTTCCTAATATTTTCCATTAAAAAAGTTTTATTATTCCTCTCCTTGATAGATTCATTACTGTTCTCTTTTCTCAATTTCTTTTTACGATTTTGTTAGGTTCTACAACCACGTGCTGTATTAGGCTTAACTTTTCAACTTGGTTTTTTTTCCTATTATGTCGAAAATTTCTGCTGTACGGGGAAGGTGGATCCATAAAGCATTGCTAACACTAATTCGCTGGCCTAATTCAGCGACAGCTTTAGATATCATAATAGGTCTCCAGTTTGGTCCTATGACTTTTTGTATCTACTTTTGTTGTGTTTGCTGAATTCCACTTTCTTACTTCTTTAGTACTGTGAGTTCTAGTTATTCTTCACTTTTATTTTATTATACTATGTATATATATATATATCTGTATTCCTCTACACGCATACATTGCTAACTCGCAATAAAAGGAACCGAATTCTTTCAAATATTTCCTACTGAGGCACATCTTGAATAATATTGGTAAATTGGCTTGGC
Source organism: Trichonephila clavipes (assembly GCA_019973935.1). NCBI lineage: Eukaryota > Metazoa > Arthropoda > Arachnida > Araneae > Nephilidae > Trichonephila > Trichonephila clavipes. The sequence continues at coordinate 278,056 of BMAU01015934.1, forward strand.
ACGCCACACTTCAAAGGTTGATGACTCATGCTCTGCACCATCACTTTGGCTTGTTGCAAAAATGGGGAAAATACAAACCCATGTTAATTTCCAGGAGAAAACCTTACCAAATAATAAATATCCTAAAAACATTATCATCCATGTTCGAAGAAAAGACTGAATAGAGGGTATAGTAATGAAATTCCTGTATTCAAAATATTCAGGAACATTGGTTAAAAAGTCTATAATGTTAGTGTGAGATAGAGTTTATCTCACGCTAACTTGAAGCCTCTTTTATTTCTGCTCTATGCACTCATAGAACAGAAATAACAAAGAGGCTTTTACGATGTTATATCAACAGAACATATAAAATAATTTTGATTGAAGATTTGTTTCAAAATTGGTAGAAATTGTAGGTGAAATTATTATAAAATCATTTAGAAAATAAAAATCGTTACAAGTATTGTTCTTCAAATAATTTTGTTCAATTTAATACGTGGAATGTTTAAGCCATATTTTTTTTTATTTCATAGATGAAAAAATACATTTATTATTAAATAAATTTTCTAAAACTCATCTCAAAAATTTGGAATGTATCTTATTCTCCATGTTGTCGGAAAAGTCTGAAAAGTATGACAAATGTTTTTTTTAATTTACGACTCAATATCATAAAATCCGACATCTGAGCGAAACAGCATAATCTGCTGTTGAAATAAAGCATTATATTTCCTTATGACCTGATGACATTTGTCAAAAATTAAAAGCTCGGCCTTTCTTGATGCTCGTTAATGAACGATATTCTACAAAAATTTCATTTGCGTTAGCAACCTCGAATTTCCTCAGTAATATATATCTCTATACAGATAAATGCTATTTTTACACCTATTGCATTAGGTCATATTTATAAACTGGGGGTATCTATATAAGCCAATAACAGCCTCCAGACTAAGATGATCATTTTGGTCTAGTGATATGTTACGTGCTTACGAACCCAAAGGTCACGAGCTCTATCTTCCACATTGTGTGGTGACCTTGACGCTGAACTAAAAAAGCAACCTTCGCTCAACTGTCGGCGCCATTTACCCACCGCAAGATCAACTAAATCCGTCAGACACACTTGATTCAGCAATCAAAGCCATCAGACGCATTTGACGAAATAGCAATAACTCACACGCTCGCCATAACAACTATGTCGTTTTTTCACCTATCCAGCGACTCACTGATGAGGAAGTAGTTTAGTGGCCACTAAATGCCAGCATATAAGCCAGTAAAGGCCTCCGGACTGAGAGGATATTTTTGGTCTAGTGGTATGTTATGCGCTTACGAACTCAAAGGTCGTGAGTTCTATCATCCACTGTTATGATCCAACATGTTTTGTCTATGTTTATGATCAAACTTTAGTTACCAAATTAATATATATATATATATATATATATATATATATATATATATATACATTTTGAGTTGTTCATATGATTACTTGAATACGAAAACACACATTTTTTTATTCATTATTGTATATACATATACGGCTTGATTCGATACCAGACTGACAAGCTTATAGGGTGTGTACATATAATGTTCTGTACATGTATATTAAAGTTGTAACTTATGTCACACGCAAGTATAGTGTTAAAAAAAATTGTCACATATATGATAACATAAGAAATAAATACTAAATTTAAAAATACTCTAATATGTTATCATGTAAATAAAATTAATTTAAAATGTATTTATGTCGAAGCATATTTACTGCACATTTTGAATTTTCCATTTAGTTAATATTTTTTCACTACACCGATTTTAAGTATTTACATATAGGATATATGTTTATTGCAAAAAGGTTCACAAAGAAGCTTTAAAATTTCATAAAATTATCAAAAAAACTCTTGATCACTAAAAAGAATGGTTTTTTTTTTTATCTATCAAATGGTATAAGAACAAAAAATTTTCTTACTATGTATCTTAAGGAAAAATTAAATTACGTATAATAATAAAAAATGTGGTCAAAGTTTTTAATCTGATTTTAGTCCATCAGTCTGAAGTGAGAGTTTTTATAACGCCCTAGTTTAACAAAATGAAAGCAAAAAACGAGGACTTCACCTATTGACGCATCATAAAAACAAATATTGATTTTCTGAAAAAATAATGCACTTTTAGCATCTCCATAACTTTTATGTGGTTTTCAAATTTCTTTCCCTATTATTTGAATGATGTCTTTCTAACTGGTAAAAAAACGTATAAAGTATTTGCATAGGTTCTGTAGAATCATTGAAACTTTTCTGCAACATAAAATTCAGACTAATTAACAATAGAAACGATTGTGCTACTGAAATCCAAAAGAGAATTACTATGGCTAATAGACGTCTTAAAGAAATACGAAAATATATTTAATCGAATTTAATCAAAAGGAAAACAAAAAAGTTCTATCGTATAAACATCTTCTAAGATCAGTATTAACTTATGCATGCGAAACTTGGTCCATGTCTTGAACAGATGAGAACTTTATAAGTACCCACCAAAGAAAGATTTCAAGATTTATTTTTGGAGGAATTCAGGAAAATGGAACGTGCTGAAGAAGATTAATTTTCGAGCTTTATCAATTATATAAAAAATCTGACATTGTTAACTTCATTAAAATACGACGAATTGAATGGGTAGGTCACGCTGTCAGAATGGACGAATACCGCACCACTGAAAAAGTCTTCAATGCCCAACCAATTGGCCCACGAAGAAAGGACAGGCCAAATCTTACATGGATTGATGGCCTAGAAAAATATTTCCTAGGTTTGAGAACTAAGAATTGGATAACACTAGCATGAAGAAAGCTAGCCTGAAAATATCTTGTTCAGAAGGCCAATGTCCACCCTGGGCTGTCAAGCTCCTGAGGAAGGAAGGAAGATTTCAGACTAAAATGAAGCAATAAATAAATATTTTAAATACATATTAAGATGGTCAATTGACCAGATAGTTTTAATCTAAAATTACTATTCCTTAAAATAAATGATAAATTATGTTTTTACCATTGCTTGCTGCTCACATGTTCTTCAAGATCTATTATCAATAAACGTTTTTAGTTAGCTTTACTCTTATCATTTATCATAGCATTCTTTGTTTTATTGTTGATTCAAGAAACAATTTACATTAGATGCTAAAATGGCCTTTATTGAGATAGGATATTTTCAGCAGTTTGGTAACTCAAAGAGCTTTATTAAATTCGTTACACATGCACAGGATTGAATTCGCACACATGATAATTCGTTTCAGAGGAATATCATGTGTTTGCTTCCTAGATTAAGATGTATTTTTATAGGTATCTTTTTCAAAAAGATTGCATTTGTGAAATATTTAGATAATGAATATGGCATGATAAAATGCACCATATTCTAATACGTAGTCATATTATGATTTTTTTGTCTTACATTTTGTAAATATTTAATTCAATCGCGTCAGACTGACAACCTGACCGGAACATCTGCTCGTGGAAAAATTGAAAGATGCTCTACAGGACTAAAATGTCCCCAATGAGAAAACTCTTCTAAAACTTGTATTTTAATGAAGAATATTAATTCGGGGAGGGATATTAAAAATCTTCGGTGTTAGTGATGTCTTGCTGATATACAAAAGGGGGGGGGGTATTGGCGATTTTATGGTATTATAATATGCACTCATCGACAAAAAAAATAGCGCACCAAGAAATAACTGCGGGATCATAACGAAACTTGGCATGAAGATACATGTAGGGGAGATATGCAAATGATTAGAAATACAACGTGATTGCGCATTACATATAGCCGGTAGAGGGCGTTTAATGTCGTCCTCCGTGGAGTATAAAACAGGTAACCAAAGCTTGTTTGAGTGTGCTGAATTGTCTACTAAGAAAGAGCCGAGTTAGACATGCCACCACGCCGTTTTCGAAGACATTATGAGCAGCTGTCGCAGTTTGAGAGGGGGAGAACCATCGGCATGATGGAAGCTGGATGGTCAGCTAGGAGAGTAGCTCATCTATTAGGCCGCTCTATTTGTGTTATGAGGAAGTGTTGGGACCAGTGGATCCAAGAGATGTCATTTACACGAAGACCAGGCTCAGGTTGCCCTCGACAGACCAGTCGTCCAGAAGACTGCTACATCGTAAGAAATGCACGTGTACAAACAACTGCTTAATTGACTGCCCTCCAGGCACAAGTAGAACCTTCACTAGAGTCCCCTGTGTCCTCTTGAAACATACGAAAGCGCCTGGCTGAAGGACACTTTGGATCACGGTGCCCATTATGTGTGCTGCTCTTGACGCCCACTCACCGACAACTCCGTTTGGAATAGTGTCGTGTCCGAGAAAACTGGACTGCAACGGAATGGAACCAGTTCGTTTTTAGTGACGAATCCAGATTCAATCTCAGCAGTGATGACAATAGTGCTCGTGTGTCGACACCCCATGGTGAACTCCTCAATCCTACCTCTGCTTTACAGCGACACACTGTTCCCACAGCTGGTGTTATGATATGGGGTGTCATTGCCTATATACAATACACGGTCATCCCTAGTATTGATCCGTGGCACCATGACCGCCTAGCGCTATGTCCATGACATCCTGCAACTGCATGTGTTTCCACACTTACAAAGGCGTCCAAGAGACATTTTTCAACAAAACAATGCTCAGTCTCACACAGCAAGGGTGTCAAAATATTATCTCCACACATTTACTACCCTCCTAGGCCTACCCGATCCCCAGATCTCCAATCGAGCATATCTAGAATTACACTGGTGTGCAGAAATTAAGGACGAGACGATTTTTTCAATATAACTTTGTACAAAAACTTTTCAAATCAACACATTTAATACCGTAAGATCCCCAATACGTAAGGACATGTGTAATATGTAAGCAACACTTACTAAAAGAGAAATCAGAGGAATAAAAAGAAGCTCGATTGAAAAAGTAGCATGGAGCGCAATGCGACTGAAGGCCGAAACATCCCTGTGATGGGTGTCCAGCAAGAAACATCCGGTCTTTAGTAGGGGATATGATCTCCCCTGACTGCTAGGCAGGTTTCACAGCGTCTGCCCATGCTGAGAATGAAGGTGTCAATGAGTTGTTGAGGCATTGCTGCCCATTCGTCTTGCAGCGCCAATCGGAGCTCCCGAATCGTTAATGGTGGTAAGGTACGAGCTGCCAAGCGTCTGCCTAGAAAATCCCATACATGCTCGATGGGATTGAGATGCAGAGATCGTGCCGGCCAATCCATACGTTCAATATCCTCACTCTCTAAGAGCTGTTCGGCAGCTACTGTGCGATGGCATGGTGCATTGTATTCCATGAAAAAGAACTGCAGACCCATAGCGCCTCTAAAAAGACGCACATATGGAAGAATCTCGTTACAATAACGGGTCCCGTTGACTGAACCTGCGTCGAAGATGTGAAGGTCTGTACGACTACAAAGCATGATGCCTCCCCAAACGAGAACACCGCGACCTCCATACCTGTCCCTTTCAATGATGTTCGAGGGATGATTGCGGTGTCCCCGCTCTCTCCAGATGAGTATGCGATGAGAATCGCTACTCAAACTGAATCTGCTCTCATCTGTAAAGAGTACTCATCCCCATTCATTGTCTCTCCAATTCCGGTGTTCCCGGCACCACAGAGAACGCCTTCTCCGATGGGCCGGCGTTAAAGGTACACACCGTACAGGGCAATGTGCAAACAGACCACCACCGTGCAGTCTTCTGACCACGGTAAAACGCGATATCGGTCGTCCAGTCGCCTGTGTCGTGTGTCTAGCGATTTCTCCCGCTGTCTGCCGCCTGTTTCTTCTGGCCTATAAGACAATGTACCGGTCATCTGCGGGTGTGGTTCCTCGTGGACGACCACTACTGAACCCCCGGATAGCTGTTCCTGTAGTTTGAAATTGTCTCCAAAGTCGTGAAACGATGCTGTGAGCAATTCCGAACTCTGCAGCCACACTTGTCACACTGCGGCCTTCCTCCAACTTCCCAATGATTCGACCTCGGGTAAAAGCATCCAGATGTCGTCTAACAGATTGATTATTCGCCATTTCTCGCTGAGGCAGCAACTCGGTGTGATTTTAACTGCTATATCTTTGCAATCTGATTGCCAGAAGTACTGATCTTACACCGACAACATGCTTTATACTACTCAGACACTCCCCCATTACGTCTACCTGCATATCTGCGCATGTGCTACCGTACATCATCTTACTTAATCTCCTGATTGGTCTTTCTGTCCGCTCTGCCTCTTCGTTCAGCTGATATGCTAATTTTTCGACTTCGTCCTTAATTTTGGCACACCAGTGTATTTGGAATGACGAGTTGGACATCCCGCGAGTTTGAACGAACTAGAGGTAAGGTTACAGCAAATAGGGAACAAAATGTCTCAAGATATCACACATAACTTTTATGCCTCTTTGTCCGATCGTATCGCATCGTGCATTCGCGCCAGAGGGGGTTCAATAGGGTATTAAATCCTCCGTTCTTTTGCTTTTTCTCTGAAATAAATGATCCTTTTTCTTTGGCTTTCTAATCATTTACTTATATCTGAGTAGTCATTAAGTATGTAAAATTTCGTTTCATTTTTTTTCTTTTCCTGGTGTGCTACTTTTTTTGTCCATGAGTGTATTTATATAAATTTAATAGACAATTACTCTCTTCTAAAAATGGTGTTTGAGATTAACAGGAAAATAAGGGAATTTTGGAGGGTATAAATAGTTTTAAATAGAAATTTCGTTAATATATATTTATTTGGAGAAACTTATCAACAGTTTTTAAAAATTGTAAATATGTCGATGCTTATAAACGTAAAATATTCTGAAATTATTACAAAACACTTTTATAATTTAAAAACCGTTAAGAAGACTTCGTTTTTTTTTTCTTGTTGACAACAAAAAAAATTTATTCATCGCCAATTTTCTACCAACTTTAACCCCTTCTAGTTTCATTTATTTCTGGATTAAGGATAAAAAAAAAAATGTCAATTTTTATGCTTATTTTCAATGTTACGTATCTTTAGAGACATAATAGAACCATTGGCAAACAAAATTTCGTAAAAATTAATGTAAAAAAAAACTCTATTTAAGTAAATAAGTAATTTACCTGTAAAGTTGACTTTCTGTGTGGCAGAAATTATCAGACTTTGGAGTCAATTCACACTAACTATAAATCTAAGGCTAAGAATACCTTCTTGAATTATGAATTTTATTTACAATTTTGGTATTTACATAGATGATTAAAGTTATTTATCCAAATTTAAACGTGTATGATAAATTGGAAATTAATCCTTAATACAGTAGGTTGATAAATGAGTACCAAGCTTGCTTAAGGACTCAAACATTGGGGTCTCGTTACAGACTGGCTACCTGATGGTGACATATGCTCATGCACCTCAACGCCCAATGGTCACATAGTCCCCTGGCCCTCATGGAATGTTGCGCCACTGAGTTGGAGATAAATTGGAAAACACGGCACTGTACATGACCCAACATCGCAATCTTGACAGTAAAACTTACCTTCTTACCTATGATGTCTTTGTTCAGCAAATAATACACTACCATGTTCGATTAGTTTTCTTTTCTTTTGAGGGAATGTGTCATCAAAGTGCCCTTCAGACAAGCATGAAGAGGATGCTCAGCAGAAGGAAGTACGTTTTTGCAGAAAATTCCACCAATGGTGGTATTCAGTTATTTGAAACCATGAAAAACACATGTAGACCATATAAAGACCAATTATACAGTGCCAATTTTCACTTACCCGAGTTACTCCCGAAGTGATCCAGGATGGTACGTGTCGCCAGCTCGAGAAAAACCGACAAGGAGTTAAACCAGTGCTTCTCAAAGTTTCAATTTTTGTTTTTACCCAATATTCAATCATAATTATCATCGCGCCCCCATACAATAATAATGTATTTAATTAAAAAACTATATTTTGACGCTAAAGCTACAATATGACTTTAACCTCTTGCCACCGAAGTATATAATCCTCTTGCTCAGCCAAAGCGTTAATTGCTCGGACGTATATATGAGTCTTTCCGAAATATGATCTTTACTGTTCACTTATATCCATAAAATTGTTCCGAAGGTTTTGAAATGCAATAAAAGGACCCCCCCCCAATACACTCGCCTACGTGGAAAACGGTGGCATTGAGGAGCGAATTGCGTAACTTTTAATTAGCAGCTAAGGGATTAATTATAAACCGTACAAATTTTCAAGATAAGTAACTATTTTTGTATGTAATTTTATGTATGAGAAGCCCTTGGATACTTTGTAATTAGTAATGTTGTTCTTAAGGCTACACTGTACCCTTTTTCAAAAAAAAATTGGGGGGAGACATTTACAGTAAAAATAATTGATGTTTTATATTTAGATTATATTATTAAGCTGATTCTGTAAGCAAAATGTCAGTTTGACCAGCCATTATTTTACAATTTTAAAAAAGTTAGGAATTTTTTGAAGTTTTTTCAAACTTTTATAAAATACTCAATTTTTTTTTCAAAAATTTTTTAGTAATTTTAAGTTATTTATGATTCTTAGATTATAATAAACAATATTTAGTATGGATTTGAAAATCTATTCCCTTGTTGATTTTTAATAATTATTTTTCTAGAAAAACCTGGAAAAAATACGAAAATTTTTAAAATATTAACTTTAGCATTTTTTAGAAAAATAACTAGAGTTCTCAGCCCTAAATCCATACTAACTTTTATAGAACATAAATTTGGGAGTATATACAAAAAATTCAAAGCTCTATCTTGAACAGGAAAAAAGCCTTAGGGATTAGAAAACAATTATACCTTCAAAATTAAAAGTCTGAGAAAAACGCATTTAAAGTTTGTAAAGGCATAAAACAAAAACTTATAATGCCCGTAAAACTCTAATTTTTAATATGTTATTTTCCAATGTCTTTTCTACATTAAAACACTATTTTTATTAAATATGACTGAAAATTATATTTTAATTCAAAATATATTTTTGCATAATATTGATAGCATTTGTTAAGACGTCAGTTTATTCAGCTTTATCTTAACCTAATATTTCACAAAAGTTTTGAAACACGAAGCATTTATGTACAAAATAATAATGATACTAAATTAAGCTAAAAAAGTCAGGTTTTCTCATAAAATTTAATTTTTTTCAGTTTTAAATTAGGGCAGTTTAGGAAGTTTTAGCTCTTGTCGTACGACTTTAAAATAATAAAATATGGTACTACAATATGTTTAGTATAATGTAGTTTGATACATCAAGGAAATATTCAGTTATATCTGCAACATTTGAATTCAGAATACTTGTATTCGGAAGTCTAATTGCAGAATCAGCTGAGGTCTGATTTTTAGATACATCATTTTCAGTAGTATTCCATCTCTTCGAAATATGGTTTCTCACAGAAACCCTGAACGCATTTTCATGGCATTTCCTCTACAGGAAAAAAATTAATGATAAAGCTTTTAAATTATATAAACTGTTTTTAAAGCAAAAATTGGCCATGAAATTAATCTTTATTAATTAATTATGAGAACAACTCAAAAACTTAAAACTCAAAACATAATCAAACAGAAATTATTTTAGTAATGAAAATTTAAATGAATAACCATTTCAAACTAAAAACTCAAAAATATTTTTTAATTAACTCAACTTAAGTGTGAAAAAAATGCTTTAAAAGGAAACCGAAACTAAAACCATAGCTCATAAAACTTCAAATATCTTAAAAACTAATTTGCTAGCAGATCTGAAATTTCGTGGCAAGCATCTCAATGATATGGGCCACCAAAACATGCAAACAAAATTTTTTTGGTAAAAATGAAATTTTTAGGGTACTGTGTAGTCTTAACTTTTAGAATAGTTAAATTTATTGTTAAAATACACATTGTCTAGTACTAATACATTTGGAAGTGTATTACGTCAGAATGTATTTTGTTATTTTACTTTCAGTAAATTAATAAGTTTTATTAAAATAATCTTTTGTTTTCGACTTTTCAATAGACTCGTGCTCCCCCCTCCTGGAGTTATCACGACCCCTAGGGGGGGCACGCCCCATAGTTTGAGAAACTTTGGGTTAACGTTACAAGCAATATTAAAAATTTAAAGGCATATTTGAAGGAAAATAGATTTTATGTTAAACTTTAAAAGTCATTGTTCTTATTAAAATCTCAAGGAACGAATAGTTATTCTCTCCTTCATAAAATAATAAGTAATCATTTAGATAAAGGTTAAGCTTATTGTCTCAAATTAAAAGCAATATTTAAGAACAAGAAAGTAAACCTTGCATACGAAGAAAAACCTTTTTCAGTTACCTTTAATTCAATATTCTTTAATTTCATTAATCAGATTAGAACTCCTTATGGGAATCCAAACATAGATTAATTCATTCTAATCAAATACAATACATTAGGGACACAATTTAAAGAACATATTTTGACTAATTTTGTTACGATTGTGGAAATAATTAGAATATGTGAATTTTTTTTCCTATAAAAGCAATCGGTTTTCTCTTACTGTTATTAGTAATTTTATCTCGTTACCTTCGATATTAAATTTCACGGCTGTGAGATTTTCTTCGAAAGTAAAGTTTCTGATAATTGAATGAAAAAAAAGTTAAGAGATTTGATTAAGAAGTAGGAAAGAACAGTCGTACCACAATTGGATTACTTTTAGACAGTTTTTGGTTCATAACCTTTCGATAATGCTGAATAGAGGAGTGTTTTTTAAGGCTTTTGTAACTATTTCAGTTTCGTCGTAAGTGTATTGAGAGGACCCTTTGAGGAAATGTTAAGAGGTTTAATCATCTAGGAGTTTTTATTGAGTTGTTTTTAAGCTGTTCTATGGTTGACAATAAATGTATTTTAGTAATGATGCTCTTTTAATTTATTCTCTCTTTTAAGCTGTGTAATGAAGAACAATTCCGACATTTGTAAATGTCGTATTAATCCATTATCTTTCTTATTATAGTAAAGATAGACATTTCCAGACACAATAATAAATATCGTAAAGATTATGATTATGATTACTAATGTTTGAGGAAAAGCTAAAATATTTTGTCAGATTCCAGAAAAATAAGTTAAAAAAAAAATTATAAAATCCAAGTGGCATATGTACCTGTGTGAATATATTTACCATTTTAACAAAACTTATCAAAAGAACATGTGTGTGAACTTAAGTAAGATACATATATAAGGCTCTTTATCTCTTCATTTGTAGCAAAAGTTTGTATATTAGTTTTAACAGAATGTTTAATTATTAATTATCAGATCGTTTATAATGACTTTTTTACACGTAATTTAACTGGACTCACTATGGAATCTAACTTTATTTTTAAACATTTGTGTAGTTTTAAGGCATGCTAACACTGAGTGATTTAAGAACTAAAACAAATACTCATACAAATCACACAAATGCATGAGCTAGACATTGAAGAAATTTAGACCCAGTTCAATCAGATCGAATGATGGTTGAAAATTTGAATGGATTCGGTTTAATTGAAAAAGAGTAAAAAAATTTATAGAAAATATTTGTTACAACGAAGAGCCTTTTTTTCAATTCCTACTATTAGCCCACACTCTCTATATAAAATATTTAATTACTTATTTATCTTGGTGGAATTTTCAATCGTTATTAAAATACATTTTAAAGCTCTCAATTAAGCTGAAATTTTATATACATGATTATTTTGGATAACAATACAATAATTTAACTATTATTAATAAATTAATTTTGATTAAAACTAATTATTTAAAGAATTACAAATACAGCCACATTGGTGACTTAGCGACCTTTTTGGCGACATGAGTTAAAATTTTAAAAGGTTTTCCTCACGTTTTAAAGCATTCAGTTGAACTGAATTTTATATATACGATTGTTTTGGACAGCAATATGATACTTTAATTATAATTAATAAAATTGAAGTACCACTTAATGTTGTGATTCTGTCATATGTATATACATATTTATATTATTTGTAACTATTTAATAAAAATAGCTAAAATAAAATTTTTCTTTGTTGATCTAAGTAGGAATTGACATAATTTTTTTATGTTACTTGTTTCAACAAAACAAGGGATAAAAAAAATATTAGCTTGCTACGAGGAAGTTTTGTGGGAGAAGAAAAGCTTTTTTGAGTCGGCAGAAAACTTAGATTTTATGAAACCTTTTACATCACAATAACTTCGGTTTGTGATTTTGTATTTGTGTATATATATATATATATATATATATATATATATATATATATATATGTAAGGATAATTAAATTAGATTAAAAATTAAATTCCTATCTAGCACTTGACTTCATCTATCTCAGTTCCCATCTTCAAGTATCAAACTAATCACCCATTTATTTCTTCCGAACATATGGCCTAGCCAATAAACATGTCTAATTCCAGATCGTTAGATTTAATAGTCAACATATGTCAGCATTAACTTGCAAGCAACCTCTTCAAAGCAGCGATACTTACCATATGTTTTTCAAGTGTTATCCACTTGAAACCACCACCATGGCGTGCTTTTTCCTCCCTGCTCTCAGTGACAGAACAGATGTACAAATGAAAGAATAAAGGTCGTTTTTTCACTTTTCTAACTTTAATCTGATTCTGTCTTAAAAATCATGACAGAATTAAAGCCGGCAGGATCTTTGTCTGCGATCTTAATGTAAAAAACTAATCCTTTTTATAAAATAATTTAATATAAAAACTAACGCCAACGAACGTAATAACTGATATGGAGAATTTTATGGAACTTCGACGGCACTCTACATTTGTTAGCTGAGGACGTTGGGTTACCAGAATTAATCTATGGTACGGAAAAAGAAACGCGCTAGTAATCCCCGAAAGAACATCGCTCTTACCGCCAAAGAAATAGAATCATCCTCTTCTCCTAACAAGATTTCAGAAAGTCATACTTCAAAATTAGAAACAATGAATGAAATTAAAATTAAGCAAGAAGAGAATTTAGATGCTGATGAAGAAAAATTACAACAACCTATAAGCATTGTTAAAAATGATATTCGATTTGAAGATCTACAGACTTTTTTCCAAAAATATAACCTGGAAATACCCATCCAAACATTCATTAGAAATTTTGAAAGTACGTGCGATTCCTTCAATATACCAGATAAACAGAAAATCCTATTTATAATCAAGTTAGTAGATAAGGCTGTGAAGACTTACATCCAATCACAATCTATCCCTAAAAGTTTTTACGAACTGAAAAATAATTTAATACGTGAATTCGGAACACAAGTCAATCCAGCGGAGATTCATCTTCAATTATCTAAAACAGAAAAAAACTCAAAAGAGACCCACATAGAATATTTCTACAGAGTAAAAGAAATAGGATCCCGGATAAACATGGAAGAAGAAGCTGAAAAATATTACATCATAAGAGGATTAAAAGAAAATAGAGCCATAGAAATACAGTTACAAAGCTGCAGCAACATAGAGGAACTGAAGGAAAAATGAAACTCTTAGATATTCAAGAAAAATCAAAATAAAGTAAAAATGAAGTTATATACCCAAAGTATCCAATGACAAGAATACCTTATCATACGAATCAATTTGCCCATAGACAACAATATGGAGGATGGAATTGGAGAAATGACCAATCTCAACATCCGGATATCATAACCAATACAAGATATAAGGTATACTCTCCTCAGTTTCCATCACCTTATCATCACCCTTCCTTTTCACTTCAGCGGCCGACCCTATATCCGAGAAACCAACGATTTCCACAACGACCGACAGTTTGCGACCCAATGCTTCAACTTTCTACCCCCGTCAAAGAACACAAAACAATAATATGGTATTCCAACCTCATCAAACATGAGAACTTATTATCATCCAGGGAAGAATCAACTTCAAACAAGTTGATGTCCTCTTGGATACAGGATCAAGAGAGTGTCAATATTATTCCAAAAAATATAATATCACAAATCAAGGGATACCATAATGTAGAGTATATCAAAACAAAAATTGCCACCATCAATGGAGAAATTGAGGTGAGTGAGGCAATTACTTTACAATTGAAAATAGGAGAAATTATTGAAAATATTAAATTCCTCATAGTAAATGTAGAACTGAAATATTTAATAATTTTATTAAAAATATGAGTATTTTTGAATTAAATATTAATTTTAGTGATTATAAAATTTTTCAAAGAGGAAAACAAATTTAAAAAAATTATGAATCTAAGAAAAATATTAAAGAAAATGAAACTCTTAAATTTAGTAATAATAAAATTTTCAAAAAAAAACTGATAATGTGTTTAATATAGAAATAATTCCTAATAGTGATTATGATATTATTAATATGATTATATTGATAAATATAAACATGTCTTTGCTAAAAATAAGTTTGATGTGGGTGAGTTAAAATGTAATTCTCCTAAAATAATACTTACCTCAGAATTACCCATTGCAAATCGACCATACAGGACATCTTTTAAAGATGATACGGAAATAAAAAAGCAATTAGATGCATTATTGAAAGCAGGAATAATAAAACCATCTTATAGTTCTTACGCTGCCCCTATAACTTTGGCTTTTAAAAAAGAGGATAATGCTCGTACACGATTATGTATCGATTACAGAAAGCTAAATGCTATCACAAAATTAGATGCAGAGCCAATTCCCCGAATAGATGCAGTTTTAGACAAATTAACACATGCAAAATTTTTCTCAACCATCGACCTATGTAGTGGTTATTGGCACATTAAATTAGATGATAATGAATCTGAAAAACTTGCATTTACATCAAATTACGGTCTTTTTCAATTTAATCGTTTGCCTTTTGGATATAAAAATTCTCCAGCTATATTTCAAAGAGCTATTAGACAGATTTTAAATAAATACCAAATAAAATTTGCATTAAATTATTTTGACGATATAATAGTATTTTCGGAATCAATTGACGAACATGCAAAACATTTAGAGGAAATTTTTAAAATTTGTGGAATAGAAAATATAAAATTAAAATTCTCAAAGTGTAAATTTGGCAAAGATACAATTGATTTCTTAGGATATGAAATAAAACAAGGGTCATACACTCCAAATAATACAAATGTCGAAATCATTAAAAAAACTTTTACCCCCTAGAAATGTAAAGGATTTACAAAGATTTCTTGGTAGTATTAATGTCTATTACAAATTCATTCCTCAATATGCAAAATTAAGAATGCCCTTAAATAATCTTCTTAAAAAGAATCAAAATTGGAATTGGACACCAGAATGTCAACAATCTTTTCAAAAACTTAAAGACAGCTTAATGCCCATTTTAGCTATATTCAATCCAAATTATCCCTGTCATCTTTATGTAGATGCATCGAAAACTGCAATCTCATGTATCCTCAAACAACAAAAACCCAATGGAAATCAACATCCGATTGCATTCCACTCGAGACGACTGAGAAATTATGAAATTAATTATACAATAACTGAATTAGAATGCTTAGCTATAATTGATAGTTTAGATAAATTCCATTGCTATCTTCATGGATCTCATTTCACAGTTCATACCGATCATAATGCATTAGTTTGGCTTAAAAATTTCAAAAATCCCACGGGTAGACTTTTTAGATGGTCTTTAAAAGTTTCTATGTATGATTTTGATATAAAATATAAGAAAGGTAGCACTAATGTTGAAGCTGATATGTTAACAAGAAATCCTATTGCTTATCATATAATTAATACAACCCCAGAACCTTTATTAGATATCAATGAAATAAGTCAGTTTCAAAATATAGAAAATACATCAGCTCCTAAATGTTTTAAGAGAGATGGTGTTTTTGTAGTTATATAAAAGACAAGGTTTAACTAAAATATTTGTACCCAAAGCTCTAAGAGTGAAATTAATGGAAACAACTCATAAAAAATTTGGCCACCCTGGTGTAGCTACCATGTTAAAATTAATATCACCACAATATTATTGGATAAACATTATTACTGATATACGAAATTATGTGAAACACTGTGAAACTTGTCAAATAAATAAGAAGTCACATCAGAGAAAATACGGACTGATGCAATCACTTCTCCATTGTGAAAACCCTTTGAACTTTTATCGATAGATAGTGTACGTGGTTTAAATTATTACAACTCTGTTAAAAATATTTACACATTATTATTGATCATGCAACTAGGTACATTTGGACT
This sequence comes from Trichonephila clavipes, assembly GCA_019973935.1. Classification (NCBI taxonomy): domain Eukaryota; kingdom Metazoa; phylum Arthropoda; class Arachnida; order Araneae; family Nephilidae; genus Trichonephila; species Trichonephila clavipes. The sequence continues at coordinate 294,176 of BMAU01015934.1, forward strand.
TTCCCATCAAAAAATGCAACAACAGATACTTATATAAATTGTTTAAGACCAGTGCTTCTCAAACTTTCAATACTGGCGCACCCCTTTTCAATCACAATTTTTATCGCGCCCCCCTATACATAATAATTTACTGAATGCAATAATAATGCACTTTTACGATAAAGCAATAATATTTATTATAAACCATACAAATTCATGACATAAATATTAAATTTTGTATGTGTTACTTTTAAGCAAAAAAAAGTTAAGTAATAGGATAATTACTAAGTTATTTTTCCTTTCTCTGATTTTTAAATTGGAACATATTACAAAATGCGGTGGTTGCTTAGAAGTCAAAATATAGATATCAGCTAAATATAGAAAATGAACTCAGAGGATCAATTTCTTATCTTAAAACTCCTTTCAAAAACTTTGCTCTGTAAGACAAGCCCATGAAAGTAGCTAATAATTATTAAACTTGTTCTTAATTTATTATTAATTAATTAGTCATAAAATACTCTGTGCACCACTCATACATTAAAAGCAGTGTTTCTCAAACTTTCAATACTGGCGACCCAATTTTCAATCATAATTTTTGTCTCGCCCCCCTGTACAACAATAATGTACACAGTCCAGTCACATTAATGTGACCACCACGTACTTTCGACTTTGACGTTAAATAACCAATCACAGAATGATGCTGGCATCGCAGTGCTATTGAGCGTATATAAAGGGTGTGTGAGGGCTTCGGAAAACACTACAGTCGTTGGCGTAATGCAAACATATAAAGAGTTATCAGCATTAACGTGCAAGCAACCTCTTCAAAGCAGCGATACTTACCATATGTTTTCAAGTGTTATCCACTTGAAACCACCACCATGGCGTGCTTTTTCCTCCCTGCTCTCAGTGACAGAACAGATGTAGAAATGAAAGAATAAAGGTCGTTTTTCACTTTTCTAACTTTAATCTGATTCTGTCTTAAAAATCATGACACACACACACACACACACACACACATATATATATATATATATATATATATAATATCTATTTATAAGATTTTATTAAATATTTTTTTCTTAAATTATTATTTTCTTTCATCTTCGGCACCAGCTAAAAATTATTTTCATGTGAAATTATACCTCCACTTACGTGAATTCGACTTACTCGGTAATGTCTCAGTTCACCTATTGTATAAATTCGGGGTGTTAATCTATTCTCTTTTTTTTTTTAATATTTCTTTGTGTATACGTCAATTTGTCTTCTTGCAGTCATTTTTTTCATACTCGTTAATTAATAAATTTATTATTTAATCAATCGTAATCGTAGTTTATTCCCCCCCCTCAATGTCACAGCAGTATTATTGGGTTCATGGGTCTTCATAGATCATTTTTCACATTAGATCAGCGTTTCTCAAACTGTGGGGTGCGCCCCCTAGGGGCGTGACAACTCTACAAGGGAGGCGCGATCATATTAAAAAGTCTAAAACCGGAGATTATTAAAAGAAATTATTCATTTACTGAAAGTAATCTAACAAAATACATTCTGACATAATAAGAAGTAAAATTAGCATTTAAATTGATATAGCACACTTATAAATGTATCAGTAGTGGACAATGTATTTTATAATTAATTTAACAATACTAAGTTAAGAACAAGTTTAATAATTACCAGTATACCATCGGCTTGTCATACATAAAATTATATACAAAAATTAACAATTATCTTAATAATGTGTGCAGCTTATAAATAATCTCTTAATTGCTGATTAAAAGTCACGTGATTCGCTCCTGTATGCTTCCATTTTCCACATATGGGCGCAAATTAGATGGATTGGGGAGCAAGAAAAGAAATAAATAAGGAAATCATTTGATATAAGTAAATCCTTTTTAAACACTGTTAAGGTCCTTTTATTGCATTCCAAAAATTCGGAATCATTCTATGGATAGCAGTTCACAGAAAAGATGGTACTTCGGAAAGACGTATATATACGTCCAGGCATTTACCATATATTTTGAGCAAGACGTATATATACGCCGATAGCACTTAAAAGGTTAAAGTATTGAGGGGCCGCGATGAAAGTTATGACTAAAAATTGGGTCACAAATATTGAAAGTTTTAGAAACACTGCATTAGATCCCTCAAATTAATTTTCTACTAAAGAAATACGTATTTTGTAAAATAAAAGCATTAACTCTGTTATTTAAACCTCTTCTGACTACCAGTTTATAGCAAGAGACTTTAACCGTCAACGCTTTTTGTCTGGTGAACCTTTGATATCTGACTGGTGTTTCAGCCAATTATTGCTTACGGAATAAGAGCATAGATTGAGTTTCTAACCTCCACTCAAATTCCATCGAAAGGATTTACCTTTTAAAAATTACAAAGGCTTTCAAAACCTCCCCCACTGATGCACTTAATATTTATTCCCCGATTCATCTTTTATTCATATAACTACTCCCTTCATTTTCTTTTTCTTAACTACGGGTAAAATTTTTCCCAGGCTCATCCCTATCTTTAAATAAGATCCCATCATTTTTTACATACTCTGTCCCCTGAACTTATGGCCTATTTTAACGCTTGCGAAGAACAATTAAAGCAGGAAATTTACACTGAAATCATAAATACAAAAAGGCTTCAAGTTTGATTTCTCAGTGTCTATTTTCTTTCGATTCAACCTGTTTTCAAAATTAATATCCGTATTTCTCTTTTTTTTTCAAAAGAAAATTCCCCACTAGGTGTAGGGATAATCTTGCTAATACCTAAATTCACGTTTGCGCTGACATCCTCTCTTCTATCTTATTACTCAATGAACTTTCCAACAAGTTTAAATATCTTCACCCGGGCTTCAAATGAAACTAAACGGAAAACTGGAATAAAAAGCTCTTTTGGTCGGAACGGAAACCGTAATTGAAACGGGAAAAAAATATCTGTTTATTTTGGTTCGATATATCTTCAGTCATTTTATTATTGTAACCAACTTATCAATATTTTCTAATTTGAAGTCAACCATATAATTATCACCAATACGTGTACATTGCTTCTGGATTTTCTGGTGACCGCGGTAGTCGAGTGGTCAAGGTATCGGATCGTGGCTGGCTTGTCACGAGTTCGAGCCCAGTACCGCTAAAGACCCGCCGTGTAGGGCAGTGGTGCACACTAAATCTGTCCACAACTCAAACGTCATCCCGATTGTGTGGTGTGGTAGTTAGAATAGGGGGTGCCAGTTCAGGGGCCGTCCACGTCACTTGATCATTTTCAAAATTACGTGGTCCGTCGCCAAAAGCCCTCGTGTAGCTGATCAGTGAGACGTTAATATTCACTCATTCACTCTGGATTTTCTGTTTTGATGTTCAGTAGTACTTTTCGGTTACAGCTTAGCATGACACTACTTGTAGAAGTAATTTGGTTGAATGACCTAGACCAGTGCTTTCTCAAACTTTCACTACTGGCAACCCAATTTTCAATCATAATTTTTATCGCGCCCCCCTTATACAATAATAATGCGCTTTGTCGCTAAAGCTACCATACGATCTTAATTTCAAACCATACAAATTCACAAGAAAGTATTAAATTTTGTATTTATTACTTTTAAGTAACTAAGCAAATTACTTTTAAGTAATAATATTTTAAACAAATTACTTTTAAGTAATAAGATAATTAGCATGTTATTTTTTGTATCTATAACTTTTAAATTGGAACAGATTGCAAAATGATATTTATTTAAAAATTTATTTCTTCCATCATCCATTTCTAAAAGTTTAAATGTCGTTAGAAAAATAGTCTAGTCTATGTTGCTCTCTATCATATCTGTCACAATTAGCATTCTCTCGAGCGTCTGTGCAAAACGTGTAATTGCAAATGTTGGTACTTTTTACCTTTGCAGACCTAGTTTATTCCCCAGGAGCTGGTATCAGTGTTTAGTGCGGCACCGTATAATAGGCGGGACACCCGCATTACATATGCTATGCGTAAACTAGGGGTTGGTCAACGTGTTTTGTTCGGTGATGGATTTGCCTCCACCGGTTACACAAAAGTCCTATGATAAGATTTTAAATACACTCATGTCCATAAATTAAGGATAATGAAGTTGAGGCAAAGAGAGAAAGAAGCAAAACAAATTTGAATTATTTGTAAAGTCTATTTATTAAACAAAAGGTAAAGAGCAAAAAAGATGCTATATGTTTGACATAATTAATACAAATTGCGATTTTTACTCCTTGGAGCAAATTTAAAAAAAGAACCTATTTACAAAAAACAGTATAACATGCTTAGTATGATAGTAATTACGGAGTATGTCACCCGGACGATGCAATACAGGCCTTACAACGCCAAGGCATGCTGAGTATCAAACTATCCCTCTGATCTTGGGGAATATTACACCACTCATCAAGCAATGCCCTCCGAAGTTCCGGTAGACAGGTGGGAGGGGGTTGACGGGCTACAATTCGTCGGCCAAGCATATCCTACACATGCTCTATTGGATTCAAGTCCGGTGAGTATAATGGCCAATCCATACGGGAGATATCCTCCGATTGAAGGCATTCGTCTACAATGTTTGCACGGTGAGGACGGGCGTTGTCATCCATAAACAGAAATTCAGCACCCATGGTGTCCCGAAACAAACGTAAATGTTGTTTCAAAATGACATCCCGATAGATGTGGCCTGTCATCGTTACACTCTGAACATGCAGGTCAGTTCTGGAACCAAGAATAATTCCTCCCCAAACGAGCCATCCTGCACCACCGTAATGATATCGTTCAATGGTGTTCTCTTGGTGGTAAAGGGTCCCTGGCGCTCTCCATATTAAAGTCCGGCGAGAATCAGACTGTAAACTAAACCTGGACTCGTCGAAAAAAAATCACACAAGACCACTGTTGTGGTATCCACAATGCATGCTCTCTACTCCACGTGAACCGCAGGTGACAGTGAGTTACGGTAAGTGGAACACATCTGACAGGCCTACGAGCATGTAGACCAATGTGCCCTAAGCGTCTGTACACGGTCTGTCTTGAAACTGTCGTACCGGTAGCTGAAGAGAGCTAACAAGGCAGGTCTGATGCTGCGTTCTGTGTCTTTCTTCTCGCAGTAACTGCCAAATACCGGTCCTCATTCGGCGTTGTAACTCGAGGATGACCTGTGCTGTAACATTTACTCACATTACCATCATTTTGTAATCGTTGCTAAAGCATGGAGATGACACTCTGGGCGATTTCAAGTTCCTCGGATACTTCAAGCTGGGTACATCCACATTCCAGTTGTCGAATAATTATACCACGTAAAAAATCATCCAAATGCTTCCTTTGTGCCATAACTATGCGGTTATTGCACCGAAAGGCTTTTAAAGCGCTTGTGAACAATTTTACTTCTTTGCCACCATTCCTTATATACCCCTCTCTCACACTCTCGTCATTGTGACGTACTATCCACGCCATCTGGTGGTTTCCTGTAATTTGCATATTCTTCTTCAAGATGTGTGTGATGATTCTACAGGTGAAATTTTTATTTTAGAGTTCAATTTTTGTGTGATTCTGAATTATCCTTAATTTATGGACATGAATGTAATATAAAATCAGCCAGTTTCATTGTAGCTGTTGCTTCGATGAATAAAGCGGCAAAAGAAAAGATTGCATCATCCGAAACAAATGAAATTTGTGTCATTGATGATGGAACTTGGAACGCTCGAGGTCATACATCTCGTATTGGTGTATGTAGCATTATTGGAGAAATAACTGGCAAAGTTATTGATGTTGAAGTTTTATCATCATATTGCAAAGGCTGTGATCGGTGGAAAAGTCTAAAATATGGAACAGTATATCAAGAATGGAAAAAAAAACCATGAACCATATTGTGTCAAAAATCATTTTTGTTCTTCGAATAAAATGGAAGTGGAGGGAATGAAGAGAATTTTTAGACGATCATTATTGGAAAGAAATGCCAAATATGTGAAATATATTGGTGATGGTGACACTAAAACATTCCCTGAGCTGCAAAATACGGTGTCGTAAAATTTAGAAAAAATTGAATATGTAGTACATATACACAGAAGCGAATAGCTGCCAGACTTCGTAAGCTGAAATGGATATGAATCGTGGGAAAAAACTATCAGACGGCAAAAGTATAAGTGGAAAAAATCGCCTGACGGATAAATTAATAGATTAATTCACGACAAACTATGGAAATGCTATACGTGAGAATTGCAGCTCCACATATGATATTCGTAAATCCATTTGGGCCATTTATTGCCTTTACCGCTCAACAGATGAAGAGCTAATTCATTACTTCTGCGCGGTTGGTGCGCCCTCATGGTGAAGTTACCAAAAGGCGAAATCCTCAGAAAATACATCATACAAACATAAAAGAACTGTGCCAACTTGTGTTATGGATGCAGTAAAACCAATATTTGCAGAATTATCCTCCTCTAAGTTATTGAAAAAATGCTTAAGGGGAAAGACTCAGAACTAAAATGAGTCTTTCAACTCGACGGTATGGAAATACTGCCCGAAAACCTCAGGATCTTCCAAGAGAATAGTTGATGTTTCAGTGAATGAGGCAGTATTAATGTATAATGAGGGAATGGCTGGTCGTTTAGATATTATGAACTATCTGGGTTGTAAATTAGGGCATTTTTCTGTCACTTATGCCTTTCAGTCTGATAATTCTCGAATAAAAGAAGCCGAAATGAAGTCTAGGTCTTCAACATTAGATGCTCGTAGGGCTTTGAGAATTCGAAACAAAGCCATGCATGAGCATTTTGTTGAAATAGAAGGTGTAACATATGAAGCGGGTGCATTTTAAGTATTAAATAATTGTATTTTCTTGTGTAAAATTACAATGCATTGTTTAAACATGATTTTCTCAGTTTCTATTTTTCACACTTTCCCGCAAGATTAAAAAAAAGTTTTGATTGTAGAGTTCTAAAATTTTATATGGGTATTGTACTTGTTGTTTTCTATTCTGTGAACCTTACATTAGTTAATGGAATGAATAAATTTTATTTTGTAACATGATAGATGGAAAAAAAATTACTTGTTATAATAAATTTTATGATTTCTAAATTTTTAAATTTTTTTAAATGTGGTAGAAATTTAAAATTTCGGGTTAACAGAATAAAGACTTTATTTAGCTTTAAGTTGGTACATAAATGAAGATTCTACTGTACATCTTTCAAAAGTTATCTTGCGGGTAACAGAAGGTAAGTTTTTTTTTTTAATTTTTGTATGCATATTTTGTGTTCTTAAAAAGATTTTATCAACTTAAAACCAAAAATTGATTAAGTATTTTAAACTTTGAACTTTTTTGTATAAATTGTAAGAAAACCCATAAGAATATGGAAAAATCATTGATTTATGTTGAATCGAAAAAGTATGTCGAAATGTACAATTTTTGGTTTCGAAAGGTATTATGTCCCCTTAATAAATGCTCATATTATAAATAAATTTAAACGAACTGTAATTGTAATCCTCTCAAATTAGCATTTATTATTAATGTTAAATAATGAAAAAGAATGTAAATTTCCGATGAAGAATAATTGCGTTATTTTTAATATTTAAAACGAGATGACTTCAAATTTTTTTAACCCGGGAGCAGACGCGCACTCGATACTAATGGTAACAGTCACGCGTGGTGACGGAGTCACCTCGAAGCTTTTTTTTACAATTATTTTTATTGTACACAATAAAAATCACAATTCCAGTGAATAATCTAACTAAGAGAAAACATACTTACCTACTTTCCACCTTTTTTCATTGATAATTTGAGAAAAATTCCAATAGAACCTAATTAAAAATGTTTTTAAGGTACGCGACTTTAATAATGGATACAAATCACAGAAACTTTTCACAAACGTTACATGAATGATATCTGCAAGCAAAACTGTCATATTTTGTTCAAATTTTTGTAGTTTGACTCTGTACCCCACGCGACCATGCCCGGTTTAATATGTAATTAATGTAAAACTATGAATGTTAGCTCTAAAAAGGAATTATATAAAACGTTTTTCATCATGCTTTAAATGGTTCAGAATACTCATAAAAATAAATATTGACCAAATAATCCTTCAAAGTGCTTCCTGTGTTTTTCGAAACGTCATATAACTCTTTCGTCTAGGCGCATTATTTACAACTTCCCTAAATGAAAAATAAAAATTTAAAAAAGGAACGAGCAAGCCATACCAGTAAGTTCGAAGGTCAAGCAGATGAATTTACCTTCCTAGAATGTTTCTCTGGGTCTGGGTTTTGTCTTTTCTCTGAAATAGTTTTTTGGTTAAAAAAGAAACTCAGTAAAAAAAAATCTCTCATCGTGGGATTACAGCAAATCAAACAAAATGTTGTGATTTTATTTAGTTACATGATCAAATAGCTAATTAATGTATCGAAATGAAAGCTTTCCATGTTTGACGACGTAATACTAATAAATTCTATCAGTGTAAATGTGTATGTTTTATTATGTTAGAAAGTATTTTCTTACTTCATTACAGTAAATTAATTTTCTTTAAATCTTTTATTCGCCCCCCCCCCAGGGAGGCGCGCCGCACACTTTGAGAACCACTGACCTAGACGATTTTTTTAAGAAAAATGTCAGTCTGAGCTATATTTTCGCATTTCAACATGCGATCATCCACGGAAGCTTGTATGGATTGTTTAGATCATAGGTGTCTAAACTATAACCGTTTGAGGGCCACATTACAACCAAAAAAATGTGCTGGGACACACGTACAATGTTTTTTCAACAAATTTAAACAAAAATGATTTCTTTGTAGTTTTATTAACTTATTTTTACTCTATATTTTTTTTTAAATTTTGATTAGATATGTATATATACATATATATACGTATTTTAAATTTGTAAAAGTTTCGTTTTATTTAGCTTGGGATAAAGATGGAAAAAATTTAAATTAATGAGATGATTAATTTGCTTGTTTTGAACAAACAAATCGATTTCGGGTACAATAGATCAGGTTGCAATTCTTAATGCATTTTCAAGATGTTTTTCAGTGACGTTTTTTTTATTTTTGTTTTTTGTGTGCTTTCTTCTTAAAAATAATTGTTCACAAATATAGTTACTGCCCAAAGCTGAAGACATTAATAAAGCATGATTGTGAAAATCAGGAAATTTATCGCGAGGTAGGTCATCTTTATAAAACTCTAGTAAAGATACATTCCCAAATCTTTCTTTCAGTTGAATGTCACTTAGCAGTTTAATGCATTCTATTTGAAGATTTGGAGATAATTTATTTATAGAGAAAATATGGGGTAGAAAATATGTTGAAATACTCTACATTTTTTCGAAAATCTTGAAATCTACTTTCAAATTCTTGAAGTAAATCAAAAATTAATGTAGCATATTTTGTGCAACTCACAGGTTTATGCGCAACCAAAGCACTGAAATGTGTTAAAACTTTTACTTTTATGTGATTGTTCCAAATTTCAACTTTCTTTCAAACGTCACATATTATTAATAAACTGATTTTTTCCTTGAAGTCTCAAATTTAAATCATTCAAATGCTTTGTTAAGTCTACTCTAGCAAAGTTAAATCTAAAACCATATTTTCGGCTTCAAATTCAACCACAAGTTCCCTTTTGTTTCCGTAAATATTTTTATTTCAGTTCTCAGATCGTAAATTCTTTTAAGCATTTTCTCCTTATTGAGCCATAATACTTCTAATAATAAATATAATCTGCAAATTCAGTGCTCTTTGCTTTAGGAAACTCTAGAAGTTGTCTATGATTATCTATGTCTATATTCTCTTATAAAGTTAATGGTTTTTATAACAACGCGCTTCCATTTTTAAAAATTTTCCACATAAATTGCCCTGATATGCAATCCAATAATTAGATATTTTATTTAAATTTTTACACCAAAATAAATGTCAACAAATCGATTATTTCTAAAAAAAATACTGCAAACATTTATTTTTTTAATAAAAATGTGTGAATTAAAATATTTTCATTATTTGCGTTTGGCCCGCACTTTAGACAAGCATGGTTTGGATAGACAAACCTGAATCATAAACTTTGTTGTCAAATACTATTTTTATTGGAATGAAGCTCCAATAATAACCTCTTTAATAATTGCACAGACTTTCGTGCAAAAACAGCTTTTCTCGAAAGGAAAGATCTTTTCTGTCCCAGCTGACCATACTCTTTCCTAAACAATTGTTACAAAAACTTCAGTCACATCTCTTGAACTTCCATCTGGAATGATTGCCAAATGAGTCAAATGTTCTAATTGAAATCTGTAATCCAAAAATTCTGTTTTAGAAATAAATTAACCATGTTTATTTAATTAATGTATTTATTCATCACAACACCATAGTTTAGTTCTCTTATATGTGAATTCAATAATAATATAATAATTCCGTCAAATTGGAATGCGTGTAACTAACGTTACTAAAGAAAGTTATTTAGGAGTTGTTATCTCCTTCTCTTTACTGTAAATTAAAATGTTTTATTAGAGTTTTACTGATAATCAAGAGATTTTTTTTACCAAAAAATTTAAGATCATACCCTATTGAGAAAAAAATCTGAGAGTCTCCCCTTTTAAGTAATTAAAAAACAATTAATTATTAAATTATTGTTGTCTGGATTGCTGTCTGAAGTGTCGACTCTGTCCCAGAATATGATGGCTGGATCGTCCGTTCCCTTGACTCTGCTCCTGCTGTTGCCGAGCATGTTATTTGAAGTGCTGTCTGGAGAGTCTACTCTGGTTGTACGGGCTTGGCCTCTTAAATAGTTCTCTTCTAGACCGGACTTATTATTCTGGACTTCTTATTGATTCATTAAAAAATTATTTCAAAGCAAAGTGAAATGTGATTCGAAATAAAAGGTAAGAAATATCAAAAATGAAAAATAATATTTTTCATTACGAAGTAGATTCTAAATTTAGTTATGAATCAATTGATTTATTCCTTATTAACGTTCTTAAAATCAACATGATGAAAACAGATGACAAAACTAAGAATTTCGGATCGTTTAAATGACGTAAAAGACACCTGAGCTGGCAACTCACTTTCCAAACTTCCTTATCCAGCCAATGGGAAATCTTTGAACCACGGCTGATAAGTTAATTTATGAATTATTTTTACAGGGTTTTTTAACGTTTTGAGTTTTTTGTTGTTTAATAATTTGGAAATAAATGTTCACACACAAAAGTGATTTTTCTTCTACAACTAAACAAAAAATAAACATGCCGCTAAAAAATTACAATTTTATACATTATTCAATGTAAGATTGTTTTCGGCTAATGTTAAAGAATAGGACCCAAATCCGGAATATTTTATCAGATATTAAAGTACTCAAACATTTATATAATATTCTGGCTTCACTATCCTGTAGAGAATCACTCATTTTATCAGACTACTCATTTTTAACTCAGTTGGCACATATTTTCTTTTATAAAATGTGTTCATCATTTTTTCTCCTATACCATAATTCTAAATGATCTATTCCATTGCATGTTAAAAGGAAAGACTAATTATTTATTAAATATTTTGAAATTTTAAAAACACTATATTATATAAACAAATGCATGAGTTACAATTTCACAAAGTTTTTGAAAAATTTAGGCATTTGTTCGGTTCGAAAATATGTTCCGCGTTAAGTTTACGCCCTTGTGCATATGGCGAAAACAGCCTTAAGAAAATAATTCCTGAAACATAGATAGTTTGCAAGTTTTCATGTGCGAATATACCAACTCGTAGACATTATTTTGACTTTTTTAAAAGTTGGGGATACTCTACAACAATGAACTAAAACTGAAATAAGACTATGGAAAATAATTGACATCAATATGTAATGTTTGTATGTATGTAATAAAATACACAGTTAAATTTCGTCTTCAAAATTTGGATCTTATTATCACTGCTTATAATCAAAGCTAATTGTAAGTAGTTGTAAGTGAAAATGTAGAGCTGGATGAAATTATTATTGTAGAGGTATGCTCTGGTATATTATAAACTTTATCCTCATCTTATAAAAGCCCTCTTTACCAAACAATCTTCTGTTAAACGTCAAAGTCACTAATGCCGACATTAGGTCTGGGCTTACAAACCTTTAAATATAATTTTTGATTACTATAATGTTTCATGGAAAGTGTAACTGAACTATAAGGTAAGTACACTGCGTCATTATTATATAACTTATTAATCACTTATGAGTGACCATCCGTTATATTCTTCCAGCGTAAAAAAATTAAGCAAGTTTCTGCTAAAAATAGTATCAACGGTTTTTATTTTAGAGATATAAAATATAAATGGTAAATTTCTAAACATTGAAAAAGGGGAAAGATACAAATTTTTCCCAAGACATCGGAAATGATGATGGAGCGATGTTGAATGAAAATGAACTGTCAGCGTACTAAACGAAAACGATGAAAATAAATGATCATCTGGTTTTGAATATTTTGTATTATTAGGTGTGGGTGATGTCTGAGGAAAATCATTTATTTGAATTAGAAATCAGGAAAACTATTGATTGCTTAGATGTTGCCAAAACACAAACAGTAGCTTAGAAATTCAGGAGAGCACCATAAAATGCAATTTTAATTAAAACTATTTTTTGTAGATAACAAACGCACACTGAATATCTGACCAAGTTCTAACCGAGTAACAATACCAAATGAGAACTGGTACGTAAGAGTGAGTCCCTGAAAGGTATGAAGTACAAATGGTACTCCTCTTCAACTCCTGCTTTTGGCTCCTGACATTACAGTCGCTTGCCAAATCATACTAAACCAACTCCACATTGCAGTTCTGTATTCTTGTAAACTTTTCGTATATGTTTCGTTAATAGCACGTCATCGTGTTAATGAAAAGAAGATTATATTCAATTGGTGAAGTCTCGTTTGTCACGATAAGTCTCACTTTGCAGTCTATCCTGAAGATGCCTCATTTTCAATTGGAGATAATGTGGAACTCGAAATAATACTGCATAAGAAATTAATGTAAGAAATAGTAGGTTTAAGAAATAAATCACTTTTAAAGGTTTGGGTTATTGGTTAGGGGTGATATCTTCATTAATGCATGTATCAACTTCCGCATCATTAGAAATGAATGTCCGATGGCTCAGTGGTATGGTATGGGAAGGGAGGGGGAGATTCTTTTACTTTTTGTCATCATTGACACTGGAGTCATCGGAGATAATTTCCCTGTAATATATGATAAATATTGACCATATCATACTAGCCTGATGGACTTTTTTATTTATGATAATTTAATCATACTAATTGATTATCCAACATATTCTCATGGTATAAAAGAAATAAATTATAATTGGGATTTTCTAGGCCAAAATTTTGCTGGTCAAACTCTTATATCCTCTACAAACGGTTCCACATGAAAGATATATTTTGGTAAAATCATGAGGAATATGCCAGTTCTTTGCTAAAAACCAGATAAAATCCATGTTGATGAGAACTCTTTAAAATTTAGTCACGGGAAATCCTGAATTATATTAACCCTTTATCTACCGACGGTACTTATAAGTACCACTCACTTTAAAATTACATAGAATAATCATTTTTTATGAATACTTTGATGATACTTAACAGAAATATTATTTTTAATTCACTCTTTCAAGATATATGTGGCAGAACAGGTTCTATGATGAGTATTTTAGTGGGGAAGACGAATAGTTTTGTAGTAGATATTGCGTTTTCAGCGGATTGCGAAGATTTTCATTTTTATTGAGAAAAATAGTCAATGTTAAAAAGTGTCTTATTTTCTTTGTATGTTAATGAAGATCTTAGAAAACGATTTGACTTTTTGTTTTAAGTAAACATTGTATATAATTAATTTTACAGTTGAATATATTTCATTAATTAATTAGCTCTAACTAATTAAATTTCCCAAAGTTGAGTATTTTACTTATGTATATCCCTTAATTTTCAGTGAAGTGATTCAAGAAAAAAATTTGTATGAAAAAAACTGCAGTAAATCATAATGCAATAGATAAATGGTTAAAATGGTTTCTCTTTTTCACATTCCCCCTTCAAACACTCAAATTGTTCATTTTTTTCATTTTGATTAAAAAAACTTATCAAATGTAATTTTATTTTCTCCTGCATGTCATATAACAGCATGTCCATTTATAAAGTATCAACCACCACAATCCTGATTTTGTCTGCAATTCATAACAAAACTTTCAATATCCTTCAATTTTGTGAACAGTTTAAGAATACTAAAAGGTATCCAACCATAGATAGATTAAATTATATTACGTAACGGGATTTCAACTTTAATCCCCTTCAAAATAAATTCATTCAGTCCTTCATTTACATAGCCCAAGGATCCTTTCACTTCTGGAAGGCTGATTTTGAATTGTTTAATTTTCGTCTCGTGTTCTGCATCTTCTTCTATTCTCAAAGCGAGATCATTTCAATGACGTTTTTAATTTTGGTAAAAATTAGAATTTGAAAGACTGAATGAGGTACGAGAAAGTATTTAAAGCATTGTCATAATGAGAACTTGTTGATAGCACTTGTTGCATTCGTTTATACTCCCATTACATATTGCTGGTGCACAATTCCATGAATATCGAAGAACATACTTAATTACAACTTGATTTTGCTTTGTACTTGTAGGACCTTTTTCAAACATTGGGCCTAGGAATGCTTCCTATGTGATCTAGATCGTATACACATTCATGTCTCACTGTATTTTGAATACATGAGGATCAAGGTTAGTAGTATCAAGAAAGTCCTGTGAATCCAAGACGGAGTTCTTTCTACTTTGCCATACCAGCCTGGGTAAAAATGTCACAGCTATTGTGTGCATGCTCATATCGTCACGCATTATTCCAAGATCTTCGACGATTTCTCGTACAATCAAACGAAGATCTTTCTTCATTCGATTTTTCACTTATTCAACAACAGTTGCATTCCCAGTTGTTTGTGGCCTCGCAGAACAATGGTCTCTGCTCACTGAGGATCGACCATTTTTGAGTTTTGAACCACTCCTTCATCCCTTCCAAAGCATCATCTCCCAGAAACTGTTGAATCTTGTGAATTGTTTCACTTTTAGAATCAGCACACTTTTGACAAAGTTTGGTGCAATATCTTCACTCAACTCGTGGCGTCACCTTGAATGATATATTAATTACGAAAAAAAATAGACAAGCACCACACCCGACGATCAGCAGGAAGTGAAGCACACTCGAACGAGGAATGAAAATTAAAGAACGAAGGTTAAACTGTCTACGTCAGTGGTTCTCAAACTGTGAGGCACGCCCCTTTTGAGGGGCGTGATAACTCTACGAGGGGGGCGTGAGCAAATTGAACAGTAAAAAACAAAAGATTATTTAAAAAATCGATTAATTTATAAAAAGTAAAGAAATAAAATACATTTAGACATAATAAAAAAAAAAAAACACATTTACACTGATATAATACACTTATAAATGTATCAGTACTGCACCATGTATTTTATAACTAATTTAGCAACACTAAGTTAAGAACAAGTTTAATAATTACTAGTGACCTCATGGCCTTGTCATATAAAGAAATGTATCCAGAAATTAATATTTATCTTGATAATTTTTGTACGGTTTATAATTGATACCTAACTGCCGATTAAAAGTTACACGATTCGCTCCCCAAAAAAATCACCGTTTTTTCAATTAGACACGAGTATGTGATGTATTGTAGGGGGGGAGAAAAGGTATAAATAAGTAAAACCTATGAAAAAATTAAATATTTCGTAAATACTGAGAAGGACCTTTTATTGTTTTCCAGATCTTCGGAAAAATATTATGGATAGCAGTGGACAGAAAAGATCGCACTTCGGAAAGACGTATATACGTCCAGGTCAATTATCGTTTTGGTTGAGTGAGACGTTTATATACGTCGGTGGCCAGTAGCGCACACAGGAATTTTTCAAGGAAAGGGAGGAAGGTCCGGGGTCGAAAGTTCACCATTCTTGTATCACGCTCCTTTTGATTTTGTCGATTTTCGGGAACAAAACACAGTAAAAAACTAATTATTAAATAAATAATTAGCATTAATTAATAAAATTAATCATTAATAACAAATACTTAATTAAGTTTTACGTACTATGTACTGTCGGTGGCACTTAAGAGGTTAAAGTAGTGTTGTAGCTTAACGCCAAAGTATAGTATTATTGATTTCAATACATTGTCTTTGTATGCAGGGGGACGCGATGAAAGTAATGATTGCATATTGGGTGGCAAATTATTAAAGTTTGAAAAACGCTGGTCTACTTCCATTGTGCACTATCGTGTCACCATAGCATCATTACTTTGTCAGGAAAAATTCAAGAAGAGAAGGCACGATACTTTTTAGACAAATCTGGTACATGTATTCATACTACTAGAGTGAAAATATTCCCGTAAAAGTCTCCTATATTCACGCAGGAATTCGTTGGTTTGGAAAATCTGTTTCAGGTGTTGGCAGCAGTAATGAGGAAAGCAAACTCCATCTGGAATTTATTTCCTGTATTATTGACATTAGCTGCAGATCATTTATGAAAAAGAAAATTTATCATTTGCTGAACTTTGCAATGTCGTTTGGAGCAGAGTGCAAATATCAAATTCTGTGTTTAGCTTGAGAAATCATCTACTGAGATGCTCGAGATTCTGAAGAAAGTATACGGAAACGATTCCAGCACCAGATGATTTTTAACGGTTTCCATTGCTGAAAATGAAATTGAAGGAACATCATTTTGGGTATTCAGAGGAGATAATCCAAAATACAACGAAGCAACTTAAAGGTATCTCAAAAAAGGGGTTCCAGGAGTGCTTCGAACAGTGATACGAACACTGCAACAAGTTTGTGGATGCAGAGGTCATTACTTTGAAGACAATAAGATTAAATTATTGTTCTACTTTAATAAATTGTAATTGACCATTTCTCCGAGAACTTTTAAACCCTGTCATTCATATGTGAGTTTCTTTTTTTTTCTTCCTTTTTTTAAAGGAATGTAACATGTTTCTCCTGAAATCTCAAATCAAAATAAAAAGAATATGTGCCAGGTAAAAATAGTTTACGAGATTTTATAATAATATAAATTAATATTAGTTGAGAGAAAAATAGTAGTATGAAATTTCAAATCACAGCATTATTTTTTGTATCTTTTAAAATCTTACCTTATTGATTTTATTTCATCAAATAAGTAATTAAATCTTTTTATAATGAGCCTTTTGAATACTTTTAAATAAAGCCTCTTAGAGGAAAATAAGTTCTCCAAGTATTTTTCAAATATTTATAAATACATAAATAAATACTTATAAATATATATGTTACCGTTAAATGTTGTGTGAAAACCGTTATTTCATAAAATAACTAGGTATTTTATTAAATAACAAGACAAGTCAGTTAAAGTACATAAAATTATTGAATTCTTCGATTTATAACTAGGTATTATATAGAATAACGATTATTTGATTGTTAAAGTATGAAATACGACACTCGAAAGTTCTTTGAACCAGTTCTTGCTACATTAGGAAGGATTTTTCCGATCAGAAACTAGAGATGGCCAAATAAAGCAATTGTACCCTGGATATCAATTTAGAGTATATGTCATCTAGAATTAATTTTCATTGAAGAAAAGTTCCAACTATTGACACAAAGCTTCGATCTGTTGCAACAGCTCAAAGTTGCGGTACTGGACAAGGATTTAAAAAGGCTCGTGTAAAAAAAATGTGTAATAGTAAAATGTATGCTTGTTTCAAAAATAATAAACAGTGCAATCCAAAGTGTAATCACAACAATCCTTGCTGTGCATTTGCTTAATAAATAATGAAAAGTAAAATAAAGGCAACTCATGAAATTTTTAAATTAATATTCTCTAACATTTTTGTATTAAAGAGTTTACATAATGTTTTTATGAAGCAACAGTTTTCCTTTCCAGCATATTTTTTTTTCTGATAATATTTAAATATAATTTATTTTTGCAACATATACTTTTTCCCATTTCTGTTTAACTAATGTAAGCAATTTGAGGAATAATAAATTATATCATTTTGTGAAAATCCCCTTGGATCTCACTTTGAGAACGAGAATGATTTGGAGTCAGATAAGAGCCAGTAGCCATTTTTATAAATAACTTTCTTTATTTGGTTATCTTTCCCAAAACGAATCAAAGACTTTTAATAACAAATAATTTAAAATAGTAATATGAGGTTTAAAAGGGACTTTCCTTAAATTAACTTAAATATTTAATGATCCGATTAATTAACAATTAGAATATCGATCACGCAGAGATTACCACGATAAGAGATCCCAAAATTATATTCAATAATGTTCCTATTGAACATTTAACTTTAATCTCACTCTTAATATAAAGCTTTAATGAGGCTTTAAATATAAATCAATACTTACCACACTGAATTTCAACTCTTCCTGAGATTAATTTATCCAACTAGAAATCTTCAATAATAAATCTAACTTCACTATTATACCTTTCTGCTTCAATCTCTCTCTCCTACTGCTTTTTACTTTACTATTCCGTTTGACTTAAATACTTTATCTAATCCGCATAACAAGGAATCCTGTCCTCTTTTTGGAGCTGATTGGAAATAGGTAGGGGAATTAAATTTCCCTAAAAAAGACGTCTCAGAAGGTTAGTGAGAAAGTTCCGTATAGGTTTGTCACAATTTGTTTTTCTTATTATTTTTATTTATGAATTATCCATCGGTAAAAGGGATAAAATATATTTTTCAAGATAATTTAGCTATTTATGATCAATTGATTCCTAAAACATCTTTGAAATTGTTTATTTTTCACTTTAACGGTCTCTCCTCGGTTATTTCATAAAGTACCTAGTTATGTCATAGAATAATTAGGTAAAGTATATAATTGTTGATTTATTATATACTTTAACTTACTTGTCTAGTTATTTTATGAAATACCTAGTTATATGTAATAACTGAATTATACACTTTAAAGGTAACATATACATCACGTGTGCTTTTAAATAAATATATACTATAATATCACACTCAAATTCTTATAATACTTAAGAAATATATCCCCCAAGTGTGTATTTTCAGTTAAACATATCTTGACATTTTCCTATTTAACTGTTGTTTCCTAAAGCATCTTTTGCTAATTAAAAATGTATTTTAAAGTTTTTGAATAAGTGTCACACACAGTCATTCATGAACCACATTAATTTTGTTTTACATATTCTAATAAATTTTAATATGTAGTCTGGAAAAATTGTAAAAGTACATTTGTATGAGTTTAAAAATAATATCTATAGTCTATAATCAACTGATGTAATCATAAAAAATTTTCCCAAAAGGCAAATTCAAACATTTTTTGTTTATTACGTCTTTTATAAACCTACAAAAATAAAATGTCATTAAATTCTCTACTATGCAATAAAAACATTTGAATTTAAAATTTTAATCAACTTTAAAATAAAAATAACTCGGATTATGAAGCCTTTTTATATTAGAAGCTAGGTTTATTTTGATAAATTTATTGTTCTTTTTAATTAGATTAAGGGTAAATTTAAAAAATATTCTTCGTGCTTGTTTAAAAAAAATGGATATCGTACATACTTTTAATATCTTTTAAAAGGATTTTAATATAACAAAATTTAAAAACATTACATTTCCATAAAGATAAAAAAATATTATTATTTAAGGCATTTTTTTCTATATTTAGAGCAAAAAAATGTAAATGAAATCTGATTAAGCATTAATTGTATTCAAACAGTTTTGAAATGCAAAAAAACTCGCCAAAATCTTGTTTTTGGTGTCGAAAACTGTGGACGTTTATATGTTCAATTACAATTTTTTGATTGAAAACAATGTAAAAAATGATTAAATTAATCGTCATATGTCTATTTATTTTAATCAAAATCATTATAAATAAATATTTTATCAGTAGCATAAGTTTTGTCTTTTAATTATAAAACACTTTATCAAACCATTCATATTTCGTTTCCATAGTAACGCAGCACCATAGACCAATCCAAGAGATTGAAGATATAATTTGTTTGTAAATAAAAAGATTTTATCTGCGTATTTATATTTTTGGCTTAGCAACTTTTTTACCATTTTATTATGTTACCATAAGTGTAGCCATTTTTTGTCAGCTTTCAGCGTTTTTTAACTTGTCTATTATAACAACATATACCTGTATCTTCATGAACATTCCCATAGTTATTGTTCAATATCCTTAATAATAAGATGGGGAAAATTGCATTAGTTTGTTATTAAAATAATCCTTTTAAGTATATAATAATATTAAGGGAAATATAAGGCAATAATTTTATTTTAACACACACACAATAGCCCATGACTTAAAATTCTTATCTTTGTAACGTTCCATAATGTAGTTTTCGTAAACAAGTTTATTGGATCATAATCATAAAAAAAGCATTTACGTTAAATTATTTATGAAAATAAAAAGAAGTTTTCAAAAGATTCTGAAGAATTTTATTATAATCTATCATTTATTAAAAAGTAAAAAATATATTGATTTTATAATAGTTTATCTTATAATATTTATGAACATATTAAGCAAAGTGAAATTTTGAATTTTTAAAATAATTTTTCATAATCGATTTTCTGTCACAGAATTGTGTCATTTTAAAAGATATAAATCAAGTAAATAGGAAGCAAATTAGATTTTAGGAAAAATACAATTAAACTAAGTTAAATTTCAAATAAGGCTTAAAGCTTTATTTTTTTTCTTGTCCCCCTTCCTATTTTCTATTTATTGAAAGAAAAGAACTAAGAGTTTTCAAATTTACCATACTTATTTCACGAAACGTTAGAAAGTAATATGTAATGTTTAAAAAAATTACTTGTAGGTGCTTTAATCTTCTTTCTCTCAGATACACTACAATAAAATATATTTTTGTAGATCAGTATTCCCTAAGTAGTCTATATCGAGCCCCAGGGCTCTATGGTGAATTGCAAGGGGTCCATGACAGCGAAAAAATAATCTGGGAGTCCATGAGGTGTAAATGTAGGCCTACTATAGTGGCTCTAATAGAACCAGGTTGAGAAATTAATTTTAAAAGGTAATTTAATCACATAGGAAACCATATTCTACTTATTTAATAGATTAATTTATTAAATTTAATGAGGTTATTTTGCAATTACTAGGTGATAGCATAAACTTTATTAAAACAAGGACCATCATTTCAGTGTTTCTTGCTGAATTAAACTGAAGGAGAATAAGATTGGGGACGTCAAGAATTTTCCCAGTTTCTCAATTAGACCACAGACAATCTGTCAGGAAAAAAACGTTTTAGCCTATGTTAAACATTTAAATGCCCTTTATTCAGATTATGAGATAAAATTGAGAATACTTTGTGTGATTATAGTAATTACGACAAAATAGGCAAGTAGTTCATATGATAACATTGAAAAAATAGGAACTGATCGAAATAGGCAGTAACGAAGATCTTAATGTGAAGATCAAAAATGGATGTCAGCAATTTTGGCTTTAAAAAGACATACCTGTTATTTAACCCGAATTATCGAGTATTGAATGAAAGCTTTTAATTGCTTTTTCTGGTTAGGGCGAATTTCAGTGCAGTTGACAATCTTCAAATTAAAAAAAGCAAGCAAAGGAATAAGCATGAAGAGATTTACGGTTAAACTTGACAAGATTGATGCCAAATATTGAGATATTGTTATTAAAGCAAAAGATCCTTCCCTCTTATTATAAACATTTGTTTGTTGAAAAGTTATTTCATATATTAATTAAATTTTAATTTAATTAAAATGTTTTTCTAATATAAAAACACTATACTCTACTACAGTTAGAAATTGAAATGTTTTAATCTAACTAGCTCTGTACATACAGCTTTTAAAAAGACATTAAAGTTGATAAATTTGTAAAACTTTATCCTTATATATATATATATATATATATATATATATATATATATATATATATATATATATATATATATATATATATATATATATATATATATATATATATATATATATATATATATATATATATATATATATATATATATATATATATATATATATAAGCATAGGTCTATCCAATACCAAAAAACATGGCTTAGGGGTCTATAAAACAAAAAGTTTGTTAATCCCTGTTGTAGATGAATAAATCGATTGTTATTAACAAATGTCCTTCCAAGCAAATGTGCATTGCTGGTCATTAAAAATGCAACACATGGAAGGGTAAGATATATGGCGAATGGTACGGACGGAGGTTTGAGTCCAACTAGCGATAACCTAATCCTGAGTATATTGCCGGGAATCCAATCTATTGTTTAAGCTGTAAATATGTGAATAAAGCTTAATCCGAAGCATGTTAACATTTTATTTATTTACAGTGGTGGCAAAATTCCTGAACACACTCATTTTTTAGCGTAATATTTGTGTTTGACTTCATTTTTCATTGTGAAATTATCGCACTATCTTAAATATTGTTATTGGTTTTAATGTATTTTTTATGCTGATTTCAAATCTACTACTAGTTTCTTAATGACTAAAATATTTTTGTAATAAAGCTGCCTGAACACAATAATGTGAAATATGTGCAGAATAAAACAATATAGAATATAATATGCATAGAAAAATAACACGAAAATTGACAAATACGATATATTTAATAAGAATTTTGAAAATTACATTGTTGTCACTTGTTAGAAAATCAATATTTTATGGGCCAGCCGTTTGCTTTAATTACGGCTCAACATCTTTTTGGCGCGGAATGCACCAATTTCAAAAGAAGATTTTTCGTGACAATATGGTTGTAGGAAAATATTAAATCTTCAATTAATTTATGTTTGTTTGAAGGTTTTTTTCTTTGAAATTTCATAATCAATTTTTAACCACTATCGGATTAAGGTCCAGAGACTTTCCTGGCCAGTTCATTCTATTCACAGTATGGTCTTTCAACCATTTCTGGACTACCTTTGCACGATGACAAGGGGTGTTATCGTCCTGAAAAATCCATGACTGATTCCCTAAAAGATCTCTCGCAGTTGGTAGCAATTTATTTTGTAGTATTTCAATGTAATCCAGTGCTTTCACTGTTCCGCTAACGATGTGAAGTCTTCCAACACCATGAAAAGACATGCAACCCCATACCATCACTTTTGTCGGGTACTTTACTGTGGGCTTCAGACACTGAGGGCTGAATTCCTCATGAGTGCGCCGTCTTACATAGGCACTACTTTGGTTGCCAGAAATAAAAAACTGACTTTCGTCACTAAATATTACCTTTTCCCAGTATTTATTAGTTCATAATGAATGTTCCCTTGCCCCCGTCAATCACCTCTTGCGTTGAAATTCAGTCAGTAATGGTTTTGGGAACGCTTTACAGCCTCGTAACCCAATTTCCAGCAGTCTTCCTCTAACAGTTTTTAGGCACACACTCACATTTGATGTCAAAGTCTATTGTTTCAAAATTTGCGAGGAATTAAGCTTTATGTTTGAAAGTGAAATTCTGTGCAATAACCTGTCTTCACGTAAAGATGTTTTTCTTGGTTGTCCTGATCGTCCCCTGTCCGCAATAAAATTTGTTTCAGAAAATCTTTTCGAAGTTCTCACAACAGTAGAAAGGCCGCATGTTACTTTAGTAGCTATTTGGCGCATATAATAACCTTCTTCCTTCAAATGTATTATTTTGTACCTTTTATTCTCAGGCAGATATGAAAATTTAGCCATAATTCCAATATATTCCCCAAACGCACTTCAAATTGCTTTCAATACACTATTTTCCACAAGCACACAACTGCATTCAATACAATAAACCACTTTTCACCTTTTTCTTTCAATCCTTTATCGCTACTGCTCTCTGATTGGTTGAAATAACGGAGCATTCCATTGGTGGAAAACACACTCACTCATTCTTACAGTGACCTTGTGTGCTTTCTTGTCAAGTTTTCTTCAACACATCAATGAAACTGTTTACTTAAGGTGAAATATACAAACAGATTTGAAGTCAGCATGAAAAAATACAATAAAATCAATAACAATATTTAAGATAGTGCGATAATTTCATAACGAAAAATGAAGTCAAACACAAAAATTACGCAAAAAAAAGAGTGTGTTCAGAACTTTTTGCCACCACTGTAACATTAGTAAAAAAATAACAAATGGTTAGAAAAATAAATGGCCTCGAAAGCGAAGCTAACCAATGCTCGTGCAACCACAGTTGAGCAATGTAAGACGAAACAAGGTGAAGTAGTTTGGTCTTTAAATACCAAACTGCTACGTCTTTGAGGAAAGACTGGCTTTGTAACAGCAGAGACATCACAGTGAAATTTATTAGACATCTAACATAATATATACGACTATCTAATAAACTTGAAAAATTAGAAAGGAAGGAAAATAACAAACTTTTCTTATTTTTCGTTTACAGCATAGTAGGAATAAAACATGATTAAATTGATGTACAATTTTGGGTATACTGTTAAGTGTCCAGAATTAGAACACAGAGCTGCTTCTAGCGTCTAAAACGACTCTAACCCGGTTAGACTTTGAGTCAAGCTGGAATTGGATGGAAAATACGAGCTAATCATTCCATGTTGTTTCAAGTCTATGGTAATTTGCATGTATTGTAGTGGCTGGAAAGCTGTAGCGTTACAGTTTCTCATTCACCAATAACCGATATTTGTGACGAGTGGGAAATCTGGAAAATGTGCTTAAACCCTAACTCCCACCCCTGCTCTTACATCTGTGAAGCCCCTTCTGTATTGGGATAGAACTGGAAACGATTGGAAAGATATGGTATCACGTTATCTTGTTAAAATATGCCACCTCCGAGGGGGCTCTGGTTTCTACTTTAAAATCTAAGATGCGTAAAGCACACAGTTTAGATTACTGATGACGCAAACAAGAGTTTATGTTGTACACCAAAGTTTCACAAAGTGTGGGGGGCGTGATAACCCTACAAGGAGGGCGCGAGCATACCGAAATTTTAAAGATTTTTTTAAAAAAAACCGGAAAGAGAAGTAAAACAAAATACTTTCTTCCATAATAAGAAAAATACACAACACTGATATAATTTATGTTGATCAACTGGCGTTTTTCCGTCATCAAATAGCTATCTTTGATCCCAAAACCAAATTAAAAAAAAACATTTTGTTTAATTTGCTGTATTTCCTCAATGAGAGATTTTTTTATTGCGTTTTAACATAAAATATTACTCGTTAAAGGAAAAAGACAAAACTTAGACCATGAGAAAATTCTAAGATAAACAATTCATCACTGTAATTATTATTGAAATACTGTACATTAGTTGTAGAAAAAGAAAATGAAGACATGATTCACTTTACAGCCAGGCTGCATAATACATTTGCTGATCATTTGATTGACCTTCAAATTTACTGGTATAGTTAGTGTTTTACATTAGTTCCGTCCCATCTTTAATGTGTTTGTTTTTCGCTTAGGGAAATTGTAAATAATAAATAGTTTCATGATATTAAGAAAATAATTGATTGATTTGAAGGATTATTTGGCCAAGATTTATATTTTTATGAGTATTCTCACAAACATATAAAACATAGTGAAAAACGTCATAATCCTTTTTAGATCATCCGTATTTTTTTCTGAATACACTTTTAACCCGGGAGTAGTGGCGCGGGACATCTGTTATCTCTATTGAAGGAAGTTGAAAGAATGCATATTATTCATGATTGAGAAACGCGATGAACATGAAACGAAAGGAAAATTTTCAAATGCTTCCTAAAGAACTCCATCAACTTAAAATATTAAGCCTTAAGTGTACCACAAGGTTCAGTTCACATTGTCAAAAATACACAAGAAAGAAAAAGTTCAACTTGCGATTTGTTGATCACCAAAGGTGTCACGAGTTCGACCCCAGTACCACTAAAGACCCGCCGTCTAGGGGAGAGATGCACGTTAAATCTGTCGAAAGCTCAAACATCATCTTGTTGGAGTGGTGAGGTAGTTAAAAGAGGCCAGCTCAAGTATCGTCCCGTCACTTGACCATGGTTTAAAATTACGAGGTCCGTCTCCAAAAGCCCTCGTGTAACTGAACCAGTGGGACGTTAATATTCACTCACTTGATCATGAAAGCTCATTAAAACTACAATAACTTGAACAAAATATAACAGCTTTGCCAGCAAATAACATTTCTGTAATATTAGTGAAAAGTGTCTCTGATTTGCGTCCAGTTCTTTTAAATAGTTATTTATTAAGGTCTTGCACTTTTTTGAATCATTTTAGTTCAGTTTTATTGGATTTTATCTGAAATCATCAAAGAAAAATTGAATAGTCCTTGAAAGCCGATAAGTATACTTTCTTTAAATAAAATTATTCACTGGAATTCCAATTTGTATCGCGTACAGTAAAAATAATTATGAACAAATGATTGGGGTGACTGAGTTCCCCCGCACTACCATTGACGTTAGTATCAAGTGCGCACCTGCTCCCGGGTTAAAACATTTTTAAGTCTTCTTGCTTTAAATATTAAAAAGTAACACAATTATTCTTCATCGGAATTTTATATTATTTTTTTCATTATTTAACATTAATTCTAAATGCTAATTGTATGAGGTTTAAAAAATTACAGTTCTTTTAAATAGTTATTTACAATTATAGCATTTATCTAAAAAAATCATTTTACATTTCTTTATACAATGTCGTGCACGCATGCCAGCAAATAACATTTCTGTAATATTAGTGAAAAGTGTCTCTGATTTGCGTCCTTTATTAAGGTCTTGCACTTTTGAATCATTTTAGTTCAGTTTTATTGGATTTTATCTGAAATCATCAAAGAAAAATTGAATAGTCCTTGAAAGCCGATAAGTATACTTTCTTTAAATAAAATTATTCACTGGAATTCCAATTTGTATCGCGTACAGTAAAAATAATTATGAACAAATGATTGGGGTGACTGAGTTCCCCCGCACTACCATTGACGTTAGTATCAAGTGCGCACCTGCTCCCGGGGGTTAAAACATTTTTAAGTCTTCTTGCTTTAAATATTAAAAAGTAACACAATTATTCTTCATCGGAATTTTATATTATTTTTTTCATTATTTAACATTAATTCTAAATGCTAATTGTATGAGGTTTAAAAAATTACAGTTCTTTTAAATAGTTATTTACAATTATAGCATTTATCTAAAAAAATCATTTTACATTTCTTTATACAATGTCGTGCACGCAGTATTTTTTTACTCTCCTTACAGTTCAGCTATTATATCAAGAATAATGTTTTATTTTTTAAAAAAAATTAACTCGTGCAAAAAGCCGGTGTTTCAGCCAGTATACGTTTAATGTATCAGTACTGAAGAAGGTATTTTATAAATAATTTCTTAACACTAAATTAAGAACAAGTTTAATAATTATTAGGGACTTCCATAGGCTTGTCTTGTAGAGCAAAGGTTTTTAAAGGAAGGTTTAATATCAGAAATTGACACTTTGAGTTATTTTTCTATATTTAGCTGAGATCTATATTTTGTCTTCAAAGCAACCACCGCAGAAAATCCGGTTTAACAAAGATAGGATGTTGAAAATGGTAATAGTATACGAAGTTCTTTTGTTTTCAGTACAGAAAATTCATCATCCACCTCTACTCAAAATTCAAAGAGCGATTTATTACAAAATAGCCTTTTTATTTTTCACTGGATGTGAAATCTATGAAGATTTCTTCGGAAGTTGAGTTTGCTGGAATGTTTGCTTACGACTTAAAAATGTATGTATGATTTTGTTTTAATCTACTGCTGTAAATACTTAATTACCGTGAATTACAATTAACGTGCAAATTAAAAAAATGTACATTCAAGCTAGATTCGGTAGCTATAGAAGTATCGAGTCGACAAAAACTGACTAGAATTGTACGAGGAAAAGCATTTTTACATATTTTGCGCAGACGTCCGATAGGTTGTCCAGACTCACGCAAACGTACCCGATAATGCCAGATGTGATGGATATGATAGCGAGCAACATAGACTAGATTATTTTTCTAATGACATTTGTACTTTAAGAAATAGATGCCGAAGGAAATAAATCTTTAATTAAATATATCATTTTGCGATCTGTTCCAATTAAAAATTAGAGAAAGAAAAATAACATAATAATAAGTAAGTAATATATATATTTTAAGTAATTTTCTTAATATATATATATATATATTACTTAAAAGTTACATATACAAAATTTAATATATTTATCGTATTAATTTGTACGGTTTATAATTAAGATCATATTGTAACTTTAGCGTCTCTCTCTCAAAGTGCATTTTTATTGCAGTAAATACATTATTGTTGTACAGGGGGTGGGCGCAACAAAAATTATGATTGGTAATTGGGTTGCCAGTATTGAAAGTTTGAGAAACACTGTCGTATACCCAATAACTATCCATGCTATCACGTCATTTGTAAGAAGCATATAAACATATTAAATGCCATCAGGCCCCATATTTTCTTCTAGGTGCTTGCAGACACAGATAGGTCCATGATGATGCTGCAAACATAACTGGGACTCGTCTGTGAAACGATGGGGTGACATCATTCTTGTATCCTGTTTTGTTGCGTGGAGAGCCACTGACCCAATACGTTTTTATGCATTAGTAGGAAAATCAATACAATGATCTCCGTGCTACTCTATGTGTCACCGCACTGTTCGTGCGGATACTTGTAATGAGTAAAACGAGCTCACTGTCATATGAAGGTCCGCTATGTCGTTTACCATCCTGCAAAGTCGACACGGCATTATGTCTGTCTTCTCCAGACTTAGTTGCGGGTGATCTTTGAGATTCTGCATATGTTCAGTATGACACTTCAGAATCCATCACTACCATATTCGCATGGTAGTCGTTGGGTTTTAACAATTGCGAACAGCAACTTCACGAAACGATAAATCGCTTTCTTGATAGGCCACTATCTGGCTGCAATTTAATTCCATCACGAGCTGGGAGTCATTTCTCAATCTTGCACGAGGCATACTTCATGCAGAAATGTGATCCGCACTGCTGTTGAATTTTTTCCCCATTCTCCCCACCCCCTCACTCCAAAAATACAACCACTTGTTTGTTCTTCAAAAGAATAATTCACGATGTCTGTAAGGCATCATTGTTCATATGTCAAACTCTGAAAGAGTTCGAATGACTTTACGAAATTTGCATTAATCAGATGCAATTTCGTTAAGATTTCTAAAAATGTATTAATCAGCTGTATTGTTCACTTTTTTAATTATTTATTAACATTTCCTGCATGTTTGATTCTACAGTTTCATCTTTGATTGATGTGAAATCTACATTACGAAAAACAAAGATAATCAATTTCTTATAAAATAGTTTAAATTGGTAATACAATTAAATGCGAAAACGCTTAAAACGAAATATCGGTTAACATGAAATAATACAACGATCTTGATAAACTGCTATGTATTTTCATAGATTTTGTTCTATTAACACGAAATGAAAATTACTTAACACGTAAATACTTCCCATTTCGGACTGAACAAAATACAAAAAGCAGCAGACGCGCTGGTGAGATTTAAAAGGGTGTGAAATGAAAGAAGTTTCACATGTTTCAAAGAAAGAAGGCTAATTTGTCATCGAAATACCTTCGGCATTGCTTGTGATACGAGCCAATCTTGTTTATATCTGCTACTTTCTCCCTCCAATCCTAAAAACGCCACACAAAAACATCTCAACTCAACTGAAATGTTGTCCTTTATAAATCAAGAGGTGAGAGATTCATAAGAATGTTTTTCGGTACAATCAAACGCTTAATGCTAGAACATAGATATGAATTAATTTTATATATATATATATATACATTATATATTCATAAAGCATCATAAAATACCCAAAGAAGCTGGAAGATAAAGGCTAGTATGTATGTTACGGTTAAAGCCCAAGACTTGGCCAGTTCGTGAATTAGCTGGCCAATTAACGTTTTGGTCAAGAGGTTTGTCCAAAGTCGAAGTACTTGCTATTAATATTGTATATTCTACTTTGGCAGGCCATTTCACGAAGTGGCTGGGAATCCTTAGCCTAAGATCAATGTGATAATGGTAGATATGTCGCAACGAAATGATGAAATTAGAAATTTGATCAAATCCCTAAGGATCAATTGACGGGAGATGTTAAAATAACGTCACTTCAAGGTCATTTATCTGATGAAAGTAAGAGAGTTTATCAAATCACTGAACTGTTTCAGGGAAATGATGAAATGAGCTAATCAGGATTTGCATTGGCATAATCTGGAGTGGGGTCGAGTCCTTGTACTTCCTAACCAAACAGGCAGTACTATCGATCTACCAAATATCAACCCCATATCGTTAAAAAAAATGGCACCATAGAATTAACATGGGGATTGATATTTTAGTGTGTAAGTCCCCCTGCCTAAACGTAAGGCACAGGAACCCCTCCTATTAATAAAGAAACTATGAAGGGGGGGCAGGCCAATTCTCGAAATCACACTCACAAATATCCAGCAACCGAGAGGAAAAATGTTACTCATAAAAAAATACCAGCCCAATTTTCTAATTACTTGTTAATTAGTTTCGAATAAATAATTTGTATTTCATTGACTATTGTTGTATTACTTACTTCTACCTTTAATAATGCACCCTATTTGTTCAGTAAACACTTTTAAACTCTTGACAATATTATTTCATCATTTCACTGAAGCAGATCAGGGATTTGTTCACATCCCTTACTTTCATCAGGGAAATGACCTTGAAGAGACGTTACTTTAACATATCCTGCCAATTGATCATATCCCTTAGGGATTTGATCAAATTCCTAATTTCATAGCTTCCCTGCGACAGATATACCGGAAGGCGGCACATCTGTCACTTCCGGTGTGACGGCGTACACGTGGTAGAAAAGAGGGGTGCCACGTTCCTCAGAATGTTCTGCCAAAAGTCATTCGACACTTCGATTTTGTTCTTCTGGCCGCTAGTTCTTCGTCCTAGCGATTTTATCCTGAATGTATTCCTCCTCATATTTGTACTTCCATATGTAAATGCTTACAGTTGAAATTATATGTGATAGCTAATAAGGGGACATTCATGTACTACGTAAACATATTTTTAGTCATTTTGTACCCTCCCCTCAGCTTGTAATAAAAATTAGCAAACGCCACCCCCTCCCCTTTTTTTTCCTACGTAAGATTTTATGACATGTTGTGCGTCACGGGACTCTATTTCCTGAAGTGTGCTTGTTGTTATTGCACTGTAACTGCTTCAATATATTTAATGCTTATCTCAGAATTGTCGTGACCTTTTCTCCCCGTTTTTTGAAGCCATATTTCGGGAGTCAATACGATTTGAAATCTTTAACATTGCGTATATATAACAGAAAAAGTCTAAGGATCACCTTTAAAGGTAGTCGATAAATTGAGTACTGAATTTGACTTTGTTTTCATACACGATATGCAACGCATTTGCTTAAGATATAATTCGTCATTTTGAAGGGCGCAAATCTAATCTTCACACTATCACGTTGTTACAGCATATACGTTCCCGGAATAATTTCTATCATGGCTTTAATATGATAGCAAAACTACATACGATCATATTTTAATATACTACAAGCTTAATTTAAACTCAGAGATGTCACTTACATTTGAACTCGTTTCTGAAACAATTGTACTTAAAAAATAAAACAGATCACAGAAGTACTAATTTTTAAATACTTCACTTTTAATAGTGCGTAAAACAATCTGTTCTTGATTTCTTTCTTCTTACTTTGACCGATCATCCTACGCCACTTCGTGAATTAGCCGGTCAAAACCCTAAACCAAAAAAAGATCGAACTTTGGCCGGTAAGTTCATAGCAACGGTGGCCAAAACGTGAATTAGCCAGCCAATTTTGGGCTACATATCTATATATATACCTTAACTACCCACAAAATAGATAAATACAATAATATAAAAAAAATTTCAATGCTGTTTAGATCATGAATACCCTTTTAATTTTTTAAGAACTTATATTCATCACAAATACATTAACCGTCATGCTACTTCTAATTCCAAAACCACCACACAACAATAGGATTTCAAAGTCAGCATGTTAGTGGTCTCTTGCTGTGAAGATTATTTCATAACACTCATATCACAGTTTACATTTTTTCCACACACATCTTGAACATCTTACACATTGTTGACCACCAACCAAATTAGAGCCTAGCAAATTTACATTTTTGACAATCAACCAAATCAAATTCTACCATATTTGATTGTCGTCTTTTTTTATATCTGTCTTTGCTGGCTGGTTTAAAAGTTAGCTCAAAAGATGTGTTTATGTATATTCGAATTTTTTTAACTTGGTGAATAATTGATTTTCTTTGATGTCAAGACGCTTAATTCTCTTCGTAAAAGCTCTGTGAGTAAAGAAATTTTGTTAAATTATTTTTTGAAAAATACTTTTCTTATGTAATTGTTTTAGGATTTTTCTACTTTTCTTACATAATTGTTTTGCTATTTTTCTGTATTAAGAGTTTGGGAGAGTTTGTTACATAATAGTAGTGAGTGGTTTTATCATACTCTCAGAGTTTTTAAATACTCTGATTTTTTGTTTATTTTATTCTATTTGGTTTTTTCTACCGAGTTGCAAAGAGGGAAGGTTGGCGCCTTCAAACTAGTTTAACCCCACTTATTCGGTCCTAAGTCCGAAATTGCTTTCTGACTCGCTAGGTTCTTCTTTTTCGTAGTTTCATTTTTTTCTATAATTTTGATCTTCATGTTTAGCTTTTATATTTTTATTACGCTATTTCTTGTTATGTTCATTATCTATTATTTCTTGTTTTTGATATATAATACAAATTTCTTTCATATATATATATATATATACTAGTTGCAAGTACCCGGCTTTGCTGTAGAAGCTTACAAAACTGTTTACTTGCATGCAATAAAAGGGTAAATTTATCTTAAAGCAATGTGATAGCCAACGTTTTTGGCAGTTCCATTTGGAGTGTGTACAAAAAGATTTTCCTCTCTGCCCCCTCTACAGCAGGCCACATTCAACTGCCCATGAGAAAAGCCTGGTGCCTGCAAGTCTATACTCTCCCCCTTTTTCTCATAGGCTTGACTGTAGCAAAAAAATGACAATGCATTCCCATGAATGAAGGAATGGAATGTAGTAAGTAAGGTGATATTTGTTGCAGTATTTGCTTGCAGTAAACTAAATATAACAAAGCAGTATTGCAAATTACTTACCGCTTTTGTTTAGTAAAGTTTTCTCTATAATGAACCCATGGCTCAGAACATGCACATGGAGCACTCTTTTTGGCTGGAGGAGGCCAGAGTGAGGTTGGGATAGAACGAAACCTCTTTAAGAACCTTCCCCATGTAATTTTGTGAATGTGTACCAAATTTCACCTTCTGGATCTTGAGTTGTTATAAGGAAACAAACAGACAACAAATGTGTCTTATATGTATATATAGATATAGATTTGCTTGAATTCATGTGTATTATTACTTTTGTAAGCTTCATGGCATGTTTTATGGTGAACCAGTCTTTTAAAGCTGACCGAGCCACAGCAACATTTAGCTGGGTATAGCTAGTTATAACATAAAATTAAATTTTAAAAAGATATCAAAAATAAAAGAAGGCTCAATATTTTGATTAAATCAGTATAAACATTTTCGTACAAACACAATATATATACTGTAAAATATTTATTTTGCTATTTGCCCTGCAGACACACATCAAACTAAATTTTCAAAATTTTCAAAAACAGACGAAAAAAATATTTAAGGAAAATACCACTGATTAATTTCGCCCAAGACATCGAAATGTGTAAAAAAAAATATTTGCAGTACATAATTGCCAAAAATAAATGTAAGTACTAAAATATAAAAAAACAAAAATTATATATTGAATTAATTAAGGATTAGTGGAGGAAAAGATAAAACAGGCTAAGATAATACTCATAATATTAATTTCATATTAGTAGGCTACTCATTTTTGGCAGGATTTTGAAATCATGCCAAATTGGTGTTGTGGCCAGTCTAATCTTATAGTAATGTACAGAATTAAAGGTACTTATGTATTATCGCAACCTATTGGTGACATTATACAAAATGAAGCACGCGATTGCCTATTCAACGCATACAAAGTTGGGATTGCCAAAGTGGCAAGTTGTCTTGAACGTTGGCGATTGTGCAATAATACGTAAGTACTAAATAAAAAAATTATCCAAAGTATATATATCCAGAGCATAAAAATAAATTGAAAAATGAAGTACAATACTAACATTAACTGACATAAAAAGAACTGAACTAACTCTATCAATTCAAAAGTATAATTTGAAAAAATAAGGTACTTACATATAACCACAACCTATTGGCGACATTATATGAAACGAAGCACATGACTCACAATTCAGCATATATATGACATGCGAAATCGGGGTTGCCAACATGGCAAGTTATTTTGAAGGTTGGAGATTGTTAGGATAGTACATAAGTTTCAAAAATAAATTATCTTACGACTACCTGCTTCCTCAACATACTCATTTTTGGCAGGATTTTGAAATCATGCCAAATTGGTGTTGTGGTCAGTCTAATCTTATAGTAATGTACAGAATTAAAGGTACTTATGTATTATCGCAACCTATTGGTGACATTATACAAAATGAAGCACACGATTGCCTATTCAACGCATACAAAGTTGGGATTGCCAAAGTGGCAAGTTGTCTTGAACGTTGGCGATTGTGCAATAATACGTAAGTACTAAATAAAAAAATTATCCAAAGTATATATATCCAGAGCATAAAAATAAATTGAAAAATGAAGTACAATACTAACATTAACTGACATAAAAAGAATTGAACTAACTCTTATAAATGCAAAAGCATAATTTGAAAAAATAAGGTACTTACATATAAACGCAACCTATTTGCGACATTATATGAAACGAAGCACATGACTCACAATTCAGCATATATATGACATGCGAAATTGGGGTTCCAACTTCGCAAGCTATTTTGAACGTTGGCGATTGTTAGGATAGTACATAAGTACCCAAAATAATTTATCTTACAACTACCTGCTTCTTCAACAGGTATTTAAGCCATTTGTCTGTTTTGCTCATTCTCTGTTGCCTATTCCAGTTTGATATGTAATTACTACCAACACTGCTTTCTCTTGGGCAGTATAATTACCCAAGTTTGATTTTCTGCAAGTCAATTTTATACACTGAAGCCAATAGTATACCCTTAAAGGTTAAATTAAAGATACATAAAATTGCAAAATATTATTAATTTCATACTATCTAAAACAGATAACGAAAACGGAAATACTATACTTATGTTAATCCCAGTAGTAAGAACTGAAATACCATTATCAATAAGAAGTTTTAGTTTGTCAAAATTATAACCTTCGCATTCTAAAGAAATAAATAAATTCTCCGAAAAAATACTAAAATTGTAAGTTGTAATTTTTAAGCAAAATCACACACATAAACATCCCGCGATAATACCTAAATGTTGCCAAAACAACAAAATAAAATTTTAGTTGTTAAAAGAAAATTCCTTAAAAAAATGATTTATTTCAAAAATAATCCTAATTAAATATCAAAGAATAGAAAAATTGAATAAATATTCCAACCGATTAACATAGCTACAGTACAAATATGTAATAATCTTGAAAAACTGCATGTAAAGTATAAAATGTCCACTTAGTGAGAAACGTGACATGATATGTCGTCAAAACAATGGAAAATCACTTAAAAATTAAATTTTAAAAAATTCGGAAAGAATTATGAACGCCAAACCTATTTAAGAACCTTCCTCGTGTAATTTTGTGCACGTGTACCAAATTTCTCGTTATTTGGTTGGCTGTATCTTGAGTTATGAGGGAACAGACAAACAGACAACAAATGCGTCATATACATATATATATATATATATATATATATATATATATATATATATGTAGCCCAAGTTGAGCCAAAGTTGTTCTAGTACTTCTTCACTTTTATTTTATTATACTATATAAATATATAACCTTATGCTCCTTGTTAACCTTTTCTTGTAATAATAAATATATATTAAATATCCAAATCTACGATACTATAGCCTATAGAAATAATACTGGAAAATATTTATTATTAGTTGCTATACTATGTAGAAAATTATAGAAGTATTTTTAATATACATATAATTATAGTTTTACTAAAAGCACTGCTAAGTGGCATGTAATAAAGTATATTTCTTTAAAAGGAATAGATTAAATTAAAAACACAAATTTAAGTCCAAATTCGAAATGGAATTCATTTAATTTGCAAAATATACAATGAAAATATCCTGAATAAGCTAAGACGAGAAATGCTTAGTTTCATCATAAAATTTTAATAAGTAATGCGTCGGTAGATCACTGAAATTATAAAATTTTTTGTTGATTAACATTACATCCGAGCTTAAGTAATATACTGAATTTCATTCATTTAAATCTCTCAAAATTCAGCTTAAACTTAAAGTATTGAAACAGTGTATCCTTTGAAGTGGGTATACACCGATTTTTCTTAATTATATTTGAACGAAATAATATATATTTAAAGGAACTGAGAGGTTGTATATTAGATCAGATTTAAATACTTTCACCCACGCATAATTCCACTTGCATCCATTTATTTTTCAATTATATTACTGTGATCAAAGGAAAATTGACCCTTCGCCAGAGATAATAATGAACTAAAAGAATATTTAATGGCATTTATTGTAAAATCAAATTGATAACTATTGCATTCGTAAAAGGAATTCTACTCCACTCCAGTTATTAAATATGAAGTAATCGCATTACTTGTGGAATATTTCTTAGATATAAAATGAAATTAAATGCGAGTTACCAACTGATCTTATTTTTTATGCTTATGATCATAAAAGGAATATTGGAATGGAGAAATGTTAATTTTATTAAGTGTTAGCTTAATATTGAGTACGATAATTCCATTTGATCTCTCATGCTATTTAATTTATTTTCACAGCATTGTTAATGTAATCTCAAGGTATTCTTGGATACACAGCTATCTAATTAATTTAATTATTTATAGTTATATTTATGCTAGGCAAATACCTGTTTCGAGTTTTACCTTATTTTTTTCATATGAGTAATGTGTAGAAGAAGAAAAAATGTATTCTTAAATGTCCTATTGAACGTAGCTAAAAAGGTGTGTTACCTGTTACAATGAAAGTTTTGTAAAATTAAAATTAGTAGACGAATTTTTTATCCCGCTTTTTATAAACACATACAGGAAAAAAAGATATATTAATATAATATTAAACTATTTCAGAACCAATTTTTCAACAAAAAGTTCTTTAAGATATCCGATTACGTTCGGAACCTTGATTTTAAAAAAGCGCATAAATGAATAATTTTCATGATATTTAGTATCATTTAGATTAGAAAATATGTATAAAATTGTTTTAAGGACATTTTGACAAAAAACATTATTTAAACACTATATTTTGGCAAAAAATTCACTTAGAATAATCTTTTTTTCAAAATGTTCCCCTTTTATAACAAATGCTTCTAAAATAATAATATTCTGCTTATATAAAGTAAAGACTTCTCCAGAGAGTCTGAACTGGGATTTTTGAAAAATTCACATTATTTTCAGAGTTACGACACATTGAAATAATTATCAGTGTTTTTTTGTTAAAATTGCTCCCCTCTGTTGTCGTAAAATATGTATAGATCCATTTCTAATTAATATATTTCAAAAATTCTTGTTGAGCCTATGTAGAGAGATCTGAGCTATATGCAGGCAAAATATTATTATAATAGAAGCATTTTCCATAAAAGGAGAATATTTTGAAAATTGGTTATTCTATGCTCATTTTTTGTCAAAAAATATTGTACTTAAATAATTTTTTATTACAATAATATTCTTCAAACAATTTTATATACATTTTCTAACCAAAGTGGCATTAATTATCATAAATATTATCCATTTATATGCTTTTGGAAAATCATGGTTCCGAACGTAGTCGGATACCTTAAATAGTCTTTTTTTAATGAACAAATTATGACATGAACAAGCTTTCCTAGAATGTTCAGAACACCTAGCAAGTAATACTATCTGATGATTCCTTTATATAATATTCTGGTTTCACTAATTCAGAAACGTATTTTTATACGCATATTATACTTTAAGGCTCAGAGACCAATATAAAGGGTGTTTTTTTAGAGGTATAGAACTTTAAATTGCAATAAAACAATGATGTATTATTCGATTTTCATGAAATTTTTT
Source organism: Trichonephila clavipes (assembly GCA_019973935.1). Lineage (NCBI taxonomy): Eukaryota > Metazoa > Arthropoda > Arachnida > Araneae > Nephilidae > Trichonephila > Trichonephila clavipes. The sequence goes on from BMAU01015934.1 coordinate 332,304, forward strand.
TATTCGAAAGATAATCTTGTGGCATTACATTTTAAATATGATCAAGCAAAGCGTAGATTCGTCGAATGGGCCCAAAACGAGATTGATTGCCGTTGCTCCCGATTTTCATAAGCGAATTTTGTTTAGCGATGAAGCGCACTTCTGGTTGAATGGCTACGTCAACAAACAAAACTGCCGCATTTGGAGTGAAGTTAATCCACAAGTGTATGTCGAAACACCGTTACATCCAGAAAAACTGACTGTTTGGTGCGCTTTATGGGCTGGTGGAATCATTGGTCCGTACTTCTTTAAAAACGATGAAGGCCACAACGTTACAGTCAATGGTGATCGGTATAGAGCCATGATTGCTAACTTTTTCATTCCTGAATTGAACAATCATGATGTCCAGGAGCTGTGGTTCCAACAAGACGGCGCAACATGTCACACAGCTCGTGCCACAATCGATTTATTGAAAGACACGTTTGGTGACCGCCTAATTTCACGTTTTGGACCTGTGAATTGGCCTCCAAGTTCTTGTAATTTAACACCGCTAGACTATTTTCTGTGGGGCTATGTAAAGTCATTGGTCTATGCGAAAAAGCCACAAACGCTTGACCATTTGGAAGACAACATTCGCCGTGTTATTGCCGATATACGGCCACAAATGTTGGAAAAAGTCATCGAAAATTGGACGTCCATATTGGACTACATCCGAGCCAGCCGTGGCAGTCATATGCCAGAATTCGTGTTTAAATGTAATGCCACAAGATTATCTTTCGAATAAAAAAAATTCATGTCAATCGAAAAATACATCGTTGTTTTATTGCAATTTAAAGTTCTATACTTCTAAAAAAACACCCTTTATAATGTAAAAAGTCATCAAGATAAAAAAAAAAGGTTTTCAAGTTGTCGGTCTTTCTTTGTAAAAAAATCAGTTGTTACCGTACTCAATGAATAACTTAAGTTTGGGGACTGCTACAAATCTGAACGAAACTCTGAAAATTACCAAGTACATAATTGAACTTCTCCTTTTCAGTCGCAAGAAGAGTTAAAAAAACCATTCCAATCAAAAATTCATTGTTTCGTATTTTTGTACTAAGAAAACGAAAAAAATACAGATTTTTCGAGCCCTCTTGGATTTGTAGTTAAGGTATCCGTACACCTTCGAAGAAAATTTTTATAAAAACTGTAATATTTGCTATTAAAATATTTTTTACTGATGAAATATAACTTAAAACTTTATACGTATGGCGTTAAAAAAGAATTCATGAAAAAAATTGAAATAACTGGTATTAAGCTACCCACACAGGAGAAACAACCACTTCTTTAGATGAGACAATTAATGCCGTGCTTCAGAAATCATTCCCATCTGATTCAGAGGAAAAGGACAATATCTTTCAGAAAAACTATCGTCATGCCGCGCGTACTGCTTACCCTTCCTTTTTTGATCCTTCTTTTTCCTATGATGAAGTTAATACAATGGTTTCTATGCTAAAGCTAAATAAATCACCTGGTCCGGATTCTATTTCAAATGAGATTATTAAACAGTTTCACTTAGCATTCTCCTCTTTTCTCCATAAGCTTTTTAATGTTTGTCTCGGTTTAGGTATCTTTCCTCGGATTTGGAAGCTTGCCCACAGGTGATTCTCATCCTCAAAGTTAATGAGTTTAGAGTTCCCCATTTGGATAACCTTAGGTGCATAAGCTTACTTCCGGCTCTTGGTAAATGCTTAGAGAAACTTTTTGTTAACAGGATTTCCTGGTATCTGTGCCGTGAAGACTTTCTCTCTAGTGATCAATACGGTTTTACTCCTCATAAGAGTACTGAAGATGCTCTTTTACGTTTAAATGAGATTGTTAGAGAGGCAAAAGAAACATTTACACTCAATCTTGATATCTCTTGATATAAAAAGGTGCTTTTGACAATGCATGGTGGCCTTGCATTCTGAATCTCCTTAAGAAAGCTGAAATTCCGATAAATATTTTTCACTTGTTGCTGACTTTTTAAATGACAGAGTGGCCAAACTGCAACTGGGTTCGACATCTGCTATCCACTGCCTTGAAAGGGGTTGCCCTCAAGGATCAGTGTCTGGACCTATTTTTTGGAATATCATTATCAATGATCTCCTATCTAAACTTAATAATCTTGCCTGCTGTGAAATCATAGCTTTTGCTGATGACATTTTAGTTTGTTCCCAAGGTAGGGATATTTCTGAGACTTTCCTACATGCACAGGAAGCTTTGAATTTCGCTTCTGACTGGTCAAAAAGTTTTAAATTGGAATTTAATCCTGATAAAACCAGATTCATGGCTATTGAAAAACGAAACGTTTGCTATTATGCATTTCAGCTATATCTCGATGGAACTCCCTTGACTATGGTAAAGCAAATGAAGTATCTTGGGGTTCTTCTTGATACTAAATATTCTTGGAAGCAACACTTAAGTTACATATCCGAGAAATGTGACAAATTACAGCGTGGATTAAATCGGATTGCTCGCAACACGTTCGGAATAAATTTCAATGTACATTCTCTCATTTATAAGCAAGGAATCGAGCCTTTCATTTTGGATGGCTCTAGAGTTTGGGGCGAGGCACTTAAAAGAAAGATGAATTCTAAGTATCTGCGACGCATACAAAGAAGGATACTTTTACGGGTCATATGGGGTTATCGCACAATAAGTTACGACTCAGTTTATGCTATTTCTGGCTTCCCTCCAATCGACATTACTATTCTTCATGATATTGCTTTTAGGGAAAATCTCTCTGCTTCTTCCATCTCTAATTATGATTGTATTCTCTATCTCCATTTTTATCCCTCATCCTTCAAAGAGGAATGCCATCAATACTGTTCAATTTAGTGACAAGAGCACAGAAGATTTCCCTGTTATTTGCTATTGGCAGTAAAATTGATGGAAGAGTTGGTTTCGCATTTGTTGTGTTCAGGAGTGGTGTTGAATCCGAGAACTTTCAATTTAGAATTCGTGATGAATGCACAGTTTTTGTAGCTGAACTTTTATGTTTAAATTTCGCCGTTAAATGGATCACTGAGCAAAATAGTGCCATCTCAGAATACCTCATCTGTACTGACTCTCTTTCCTCCTTGGATTCTCTTAAAAATGTATTTCTTCATCTAACAATATAATCGTCGAGATCCAAAAGCAACTTAAAAGCCTAAGAGATAAAAACATCTCAATAGATTTTGCATTTGTTCGCGGACACACGGGTGTTCTTGGAAATGAGCGAGCCGACTGGCTTGCAAAAGCTGCAACCAAGCGCAAAATTGACATTGACGTTAATATTCCTAAATCGTTTTAAAAGATCACAAATGAAATAATGATGAAGTCTTGGAACCAAGAATATCTCATTTCTAATAAGGGGAGCATAACAAAGAAATTTTTTCCCACCATTAATAAGAGACTATCATGTCATCATTTTTACACTAACTACAAATTAACCCAATTTCTCACTGGTCATGGTAATTTCAAAAGCTACCTGAACAAATTTAATTCAGCTCCTTCATCTTTCTGTGACTGTAATATTGGTGGCGAGGAAAATGTAGAACATGTGATCCTTCTGTGTTCCAAGTATGTCAGAGAGAGAAAGATCATAAGACTGGCGTTCAAGAGACTCAACATTAATTGGCCACCGAATTGTCACCAATTTCTTTCCACCAGAAGTGCTTTCAATAATTTCTGTAAACTTGTTGTAACTGTTTGTAATCCTTCTTAACTTCTTTTTTTTAATTGTTTATTTCCCTTGAATGTGTGTTTAATACTTACTTCTGTAAGCCCCATGTGATACTTTGTGGTGCACGGGGATTTTATAATTGTTTTCAATAAAAAAAAATATGTTACTTGTAGTACATAAAAAAATTTTAGGGAGTAAAGCATAGTGTAAATAGTAATTAAATTGATTATTAGAATAACGCACATAACTCAAATGTAAACAAAAATATCCCTTTTCTGTAAATTGGATGATGATCATTATAACATTTTTTTGGGCTGGTACTATTTTCCTGATGATTATCAATTTATTACAATTTTTATCAAGTTTCGAGTAAAAGAACATTGAAAAATCCTTAAAAAATTATTACGAGCATGACATATACCTTAGTTACTAAAAACATATCAACTATATAATTATGAAAGTAGTAGGGGTTCTTTAAATCTATAAAACAAATATATTTATAAAATTTGAACTAATTTGGTTCACAACTTTTTCTGATATTTACGTTGTCAGATGTCAATATGTTAAACAAATTCATTTTGAGATAAATCAGAAATAAACTTTGAACTGCAAATTTTAATATTAAATACAATTTAATATACTTAAAAGGCTCCTGATTTATAAATAACACCTTCTTTACTCTCTAAAACACTGATTATTTTTTTTCCTTGTAGCTCTTAAAATTTTTCTACGCTGCTTTACATTTGGTGTTGAATGCCGTTCTGCGTCGTTAATTCTATTGATGTCAAGATGTTTGTATGCTTTTAAAGTAAAATAACCAGGAGTTATATTAAGTTTTTTAAAAATTTCAACACAACCCTTGTATCCATCATTAAATTGGATCACAGCATCCAATGCACCAGATTTTAAAATTTTGAAGCACACGAAAACTTCCTTGGGTACTCTCTGCCATATAACGCCATTTAAACACTCGTTTGAATTTTGTGTTTTGCCATGCAGGCATTTAGTAAGCAGTTCTTTGGTACACAACTCTAAATATGTAGGCTTAATCGTGTTTAGTACTTCATTTGATAAGCCTTTATATTTTTTCGTTTGGCTTTTGCCACAAGACAGTGCTCGCTGGTAGTAGCACCAACTATCTTTTCCGATGGGACACTGCCCATGCATCAGTTTCTCGACACTTAATGAGCAATGAAACAAAGCCGCAATAACATTTTGCTGAAGACCGGATAGGTTTCCAACATTGCTACGAACAGCAATCCCATAATAGTTTTGCAATCGGTCAATAAAAGAGTCGGTGAGTTTGCCTTTACCAGACAGATTTTTATTTTTAGACTTTAGTTTGCGCAATCTCGCACCTACTCTCTTTTGAACATGACCAATGCATTCATATTTTGTGACGCTATCCTTCCCATAAGTATCTTTGACACTGATAAAGCCCTTAGAGTTCCCGTCACCATAATAATGTGCATATTTAAGGCCTCGTTTGACAATAGAACGTTGGAAGATTCTCGTAGCACCAACAGCTTCCATTTTTAACGCAGAACCTTGAAAATTGCTATGGCACACGTGATCTGCTGCAAAAGTTTCCGACTCAATGCTTCTAGGCATTTTAGAAATCTTTCTGCAGGTGGGACAATATGACGACATTATTTCAATGTCTACTACTTTACCAGTGTCAACTGACAAAGCTGCGACACACCCATTCATGGAAGAGTAACCTCTACGCTGCCATGTTCCATCAACTGAAATGCCACATTCAACAATTTTATTTTTAGTAGGGGATGTAGCACTAACAGTTCAGAAGCTGCTTTTTGCATTGATAGTTCACTAACATGAGTTTATTCTCATGATTAGTGTACGCAGTTTTACTGAGCCTGGGTAAATTTAACGTACCACATAATTTAAACCCAGCAGAAAAACATTTCCCAATTTGTCTCATACCATACACAAATCTTGTATTTACTTCAGGACAGTTTAAAGTGGCGTTCTAACCAGAGCAAAGTAACAATGTGAATCAAGAACGTGTGAGTTCGAATAGAATGTGTGGAGAAAAAACCGCGCGATATTATTGAGTTAATGTGTTTGTCGCTTGGAAGAAACGAAGAAGACATTCGTGAATTATCTCTGTTCTTGCTTCTGAAATTGGTGAAAATTTTTTTTCTTTAAGTTTATATTCTTACAAGGACTTGGTAAGCGCATTCTTTTTTTTCTTTTATGAACGCAAATAGACTCAAGGTGAGTCTTTGAAAGTCTGACTATCCCATGTTAAAAAACAAATAACAATACAGATGGAAGATAGCATGGACGCAGGGAATGCAAAATACTTTCGCACTCCTATGTCTATAAAGGAACTCGTCTTACGAGCCGGTCAAAGAAAAATATCTGAGATAAATATGTTTTTTAGAAAATAAACAAAAACCGTCATCTATCCCCAAAATAAACCCACAGTTGTTATATATGGAGATAAAAAGTAAAATCCCCAAATTTGATCAAATTTCTAACATGTCATTCACTAGAAATGGAAAATTACGTTTTGCCACCTCGGATCCAGTATGTGCAATACAAATTCTATCTTTAGATCAATTATTCAATATTTCGGTTAATGCAAGTGTCATATGGGAGGGTATTACTTCCCGCTTCTTACTATATGAAATTCCTACTAATGTATCATTGGAAGAATTATCTGCGGAATTACAAGACAGTAATAATTTTGAGATTGTAGAGATTCGCAGATTTATAAAATCGGGTACAAATCCTGAAATATCCCCCCGTTCTGATAACCATACTTGGAACTGTATTACCAGATAATGTTAAGCTTTGGTTTATCAATCATAAGATTCAATTATTCATTGACAAACCTAGACAATGCACCAAATGTTTCAGTTTTTCTCATCCATCTCGATTTTGTCAGAGTCCAGCTATATGTTGTAATTGTGGTTCTTCTCACTCAGGAGAGTGCACTGTAAAGGCGAACTGCATAAACTGTAAGGGTAATCATCCGGAAAATTTTTCTCTCTGTTCTTCGTTCTTAGCAGAAAAACAAATTATGGAATTAAAATGTAGACAGCACGTAACATTAAGTGAGGCGCGACGACGATTTCGTGCATCTAATTCCGAAAATCTTTCGACAGTACTTAAATCTAAATCTCAAGAAAATAACATACAAGAGTTAATAGACAAGAAGTTTGAGAAAATGATGACTGCTTTCCTAACAGTTGTGGAAAAACAAACGGCATTCCTAATGGAAATTTTACAAAAATCAATGCTCTCTCAAGTATGTAGCATAGTGGATTCGACTACGCGATCTTCTCCCCCAGGCAGGAAAAAAAGAGCATCCGACACGTTAAAAACATCCATAAGCCCAGTTCAAGTTTTTTCTGGGAATAGTGGAAAACTTAACACTGAACTTGGATAAAATATATATATATATATATATATATATACTGTATATATGTTCTTGATTTTTGTATATATCTTATCATTCAGTATTTTACTACAAATATATAAATATCTATATATATATAATTTTTTTTTTTCCTCAAAAGGGAGGAGATTTTTGAAATTTCAGTGAAATAATTTTTCCCCTTTTTTATGAACTTTTTACAATGGAACTGTAGAAGCTTAAAAAATAAAAACATATGGTTAAATATCCCTCCCTTTTCTCAAGCAGATATCTTGATTTTTCAAGAAACCTTTTTAACCAGTGAAGATACATTTAATTTACCAGGGAAAAAGATTTTCAGAAAAGATAGACAAAATAGATCAGGAGGTGGCTTGATAATAGCTGTACCTTTAAACGTTTCTGCTCAACAAATCCCTCTACAGATATCACAAATAGACGATTTAGAAATACTTATTGTCAAAATACATATTGAAGATATTTCTTTTTATGTTATAAATATCTACGCACCACGTGGACTAAATATTAACTTAATAAAATCTTTTTTTGAATCATTAACAGATCCTTTCTTCATTTTTGGTGATTTTAACCTGCATCACACACACACACACACACCCGATGTGGGGATCGGATCACAGCTCAAGGAATAGTAATATTTTTATTGACTGGTTGACTGATTCTAATTCAATACTTCTAAACACAACTGTTCCTACTTATAGAAATTCCACGGGTAAAACTTCTTTAATTGATCTCACAATTTGCTCCTCGAGTCTCTATGGACATACTAACTGTTACGTTTCAGATTGTTTCTTTGACAGTGACCATTCTCCAGTAATTACCGAGTTTTCATTAATAAGACCCAGTAAAAGGTTAATCAAAAAAATTGACTGGCAAAGGGTGAAAAATGAAGTGCAGATTACATTAAGCAACCCAGAGAAGAATATAGATAATTTTACTGATACAATTTCAAAAATTATTTACAGTAATACCAGAGTTGTTCAAATTTCTAACAAATCTTTCCCTCCATGGTGGAATGGTACTTGCCATAATTTTTATAAATTAAAAAAGAAGTTCAGAAAAAAGGCTATCCGTAGCATTTCTCCGCAATTATGGATCAAATACAAACAATACGCTAGTACTCAGATTTCATATAAAAAATGCCAAAAGATTGTATTGGGATAATATTTGCAATAATGTTTCTAATCCAAAGATATTTTTTAATATTCTGAAAAAGCTCTCTAATACTAAGAAAATAGAAGCCAAGTATAATATTCTACAAGTTAATAATAGATATATTACACAACCTCAAATTCAAGCAAATATTTTTGCAGACTTCTTTGCATCTAAAAACGCTTATCATGAACCAATTCCTTTGGACTTTTTAGACAAAGAGGACAACAATCTTAATAAACCTTTTCATATTTTTGAAATCCATAGAGCAATCAAACTTTCTAAAAATTCAACTCCTGGAGCTGATCATATTACAGTATCTTTTTTTAAAAATCTGGATCGTAATGGTTGTTAAATAATATTAAGATATTTTCAAGATTTATTTGATAATGCAATAGTTCCAAACTCTTGGAAACATGCAGTCATTCTCCCGATTCCTAAACAATGTAAATAAAAAACTCGCATATCCTCCTATAGACCAATAGCACTGATTTCCATCTTTTCAAAAACATTTGAAAGAGTTCTCACCAATAGATTAAGCTATTTTCAAACCACAGAACGAAAACTTCATCCTCAACATTACGGTTTCGTTCCTTTTAAAGATAGCAGAAGTGCTACCTATCTCATTCATAAAGCAATAATGGATGCAAAATTAAAAAAGAAATACTTTGTTGGAGTAAGTTTGGATATAAAAAATGCAAACGATTCAGTTTATGTAGATGGTCTTCTTTATAAATGCCTACAAATCGGTATTACAGGAAAAACAGCTATTTGGATCCACAAATTTCTCACTTATCGATCTTTTCAAATCAAATGGAGGGGCTATCTTTCCTCCATAAGGATATTTCCCCAAGGTCTGCCACAAGGCAGTGTTCTTTCCCCCATTTTATATATTTATATGTATGATTTTTTTGAAACTCTGGAAAATGACATCGAATGCTCTGTTTATGCGGACGACGTTTTTCTTTACTGTTCTCATCATTCTCTTGATTATATTTGCAAAAAAAATGCAAAACACGCTGGACAGAATTTCTCAATGGTGTAAATATTGGAAGCTTTCTCTTAGTCCAGATAAAAGTACAATATCAGAGTTATCAAACAAAAGAATTACTACGTTTCCTAATATTTTATTGGAGGGACATTCTCTCCCTTGGCAATCCTCTATCAAATATTTAGGAGTTCATTTTTCCAAGCGGAGCCAGAATATTTCATTAAGAAACCAATTAAATAACAAAGCCTTGAAAAAAATTAATAGCCTTAAGGCTATCATATAAGCATCATGGACCAAGAACAGCAGATCTAATCAAAATAGTAAATAATAGTATATGCAGTATTTTCTACTACTTTAGTCATATAATAAATAAATGGTCTGATAACCAACTGAGACCTTTTAATATCATTCACACCAAAGCACTTCGAATTGCACTGGGACTTCCACAATGGACCCCAAACATCGTACTTTTAAAATTGGCTGGACAAGAAATTCTGTCGGACAAAATACGAAGATTGGCAAATAAGGTTTTCCTTTCTCAAATTTCTAGCCAAACCTTTTCTCCATTATATAGCAATAACCTTGAGTTTCTGAATCTCAATATTATGGAAGAAGATAAAAATTCTATTATAAATATACTAAACCCTTTGAATGCCATTAGTAGTCACATTATCTCAATCCCCAGAATAACATCGTTTTCAATTCTCCCATGCAATATATATATATATATATATATATATATATATATATATCAATAATTTCGCATTTCAGGATAAAAGCTTACCAGTTCAAATTATAAGGGGCTTATTTGATGAAACGGTAAACCGTAACTTCCAGGACTTTTATATAATAGCTACTGATGCCTCAAAAATGAGCAAATTACATCTATTGCAGGTATTACGGCAAATTCCCATTTTGCTTATAGAATAAATCACAATAATTCTATTTTTACAGCTGAAGCTCTGGCTATTTGCCAAGCTCTAGATGATCTATCTATTATAAACAAGAATTTGTTAATTTTGTCTGATAGTCACTCTGTTCTCTCTGCTCTTCAAAATTACTCAATTAAATCCCATAGTGTCATCCATAAATTAGCTAGCAAGATTTACATTCTATCACTTTATAATAACCAGTTGATTTTACTTTGGACTCCGGGACACTCAAATATATTGTGGAATGAACAGGCGGATAATCTCGCAAGAACTGTCACAGAGTCTAATGTTTACATCGACTGGATTTCCTCAGAAGACATCAATAAAAAAATATATCAAGAGAGTTTTAAAAAAGCCAATGATAATTTCTATTCAAACAAATATTTTGTAAACTTGGGAAATATTCCTAACATAAGTACCATCTCTAAATGGATAAGAAACAGAAGAGAAGAAATCCTATGTACTCGAATCTTCAGCAAAATGATCATCACTCCAGGACTTCTGCATAAATTCAATTTATCGGATAACGCAAATTGTAGATCTTGTAATTGCTTAAACGATTTGGACCACATCTTGTTAAACTGCAATATATTCATCCTCGAAATCATCTACAACATTTTCTCAAAATCGATCCACATCACAACCTGACTTTCAAAAAATTATTGGAGAAAGCTATGTCTAACAGATTAACATTCAGATTTTTTATCCAGAAACTGAAATATTTTGACATTTACTAATTTTTAAGAAACATCTGTCTTTTAGGGGATCATAGCCTTTGTTGCTCCATATCCCACAAAACCTGAACTGAACAGTTTAAAGTTTTCTTTGAACTAGAAAACCCTGAGTAAAAGTCACAATGTTTACACCTGATAACAAAATTTGAGCACAAACCATATGTGGAATGCTCAGAAAGCAGGATACCTTCTTCGAAACATCTTGGGCAGCAAAGTTGTAAAAACAAATTTAAAAGGACTTCCATATCAATTATTATGTTACCAGTAAGTGGTTTACGTTGATATTCTGCTATTTCTTCATCAAAGGCAGCAGGTATTTAATTTTTGAAGAACTGGCGTTGGTAGATGTTGCGCTGCTATTTTTTGAATGTTTAATGGTAGATCCATTTACTAGAAATTGGCGTTTTCTCTTTGCACTAACTCTACGTTTAGCATTACCCATTTTAAATGACAAAAATTAAAATTTTCTGCTATAAAAAAGGATTAAACAAAAGCTTAAAAAGAGCTACGCAATCATAAGCAAATGTAAACAAACAGTAAAGCACTCTATTTTCTTGCCAGATTCTAGATAAAAATATAAATAAAAACCTGTTGCCAATTATATTCTTGATAATTCTGAAAACTCAAATTCATATTTTAAAAAAGTTTAAATTTCTTACTATTGCATATTTAAACGATACTTTGAAAAATAAAAATGTCAACAAACATTTTTTCTACTTCGCAATGCAGACTTGTACTTCCGGGTTCAAAAAGGTGCTATCGAATGAAACTCAAATCCCCATAACTTAAGTTCTAAATAAGATAGAAACAAAATTTAAACACCATTTTAAAGAAAAAGTTCATATTTTCGAATAATATTTAAATTAAAAAATCGAAAAATTTGACGAAAATGACGTTTTGAAGGTGTACGGATACCTTAACTGTTGTGAAACCCAACTCTTTCAGTGATCTTTGGACTATTGTTTGGTAACGCTGAAGGCCGGCTACTTCTTGCATGATTAGATTTGAAAGTTTATTGCTTCTTCAAGAGCCTATCCTTCAATGAATGAAATATACCTTGCCTGATTTTAAGAGCTTTTATATTCTTCCTCAAAATTTAAAAGCATTCGCAATCAGGATAATGCAATTGCTGTCGGCAATTGCATTATCATGATAAACGTGACATGCTGTGCAATTCTTTTACTGTAATAATGCTTTTGTTAACTGGTTCTATTGGGTTGTTCGGAAAGTAATTTCGTTTTTTTTGTGGAAATGAAAGACAATTTTCGTATAATAAACAAATACTTTATTAAATTATATATTGGCCGTTGTGGTCCAACACATTTTGCCATCTTTCTGGTAGTAGCATAATTCCACGCTCATAAAATTTTTGGTCTTTGCTGGCAAAAAACTGATCGAGGGAGTTTCTGACTTCCTTATTTGAGGTGAAGGTTTTACCGTCAAAAATATTTTGGAGTGAACGGAACAAATAATAATCCGATGGTGCCAGGTCTGGAGAGTATGGTGGGTGTGGCATTGTATCCCATTCAAGCTGTAAAAGCTTTTGGCGAGTGACCAAACTTGTGTGAGGTCTCGCCTTGTGTTGGTGAAACACTGCACCTTTCCTGTTGATTAGTTCTGACCTTTTCTGTTGAAGTGCATCATTCAGTTTGTCCAGCTGATTACAGCAGACTTTCGAATTAATCGTTGTGTTATCCGGTAAAAGCTAAAAAAACGATTCCTTTAAAATCCCACCAAACATACAGCATCACCTGTTTTTGGTGAATATTGGCTTTGGAAATGGTTTGAGCCGGTTCATCTTTTTTGCTCCATGGCCTTTTTCGTCCCCAGTGATGATGCTGTTCAAAAACGGGTCATTTTCGTGACGTCTGAGAAGCGAATCGCAGACGTCAATGCGGCGACACAGATTTCTCTCTGTGAGAACTTGGGAACTCATACATCGAGCTTCGAGGATAATCCCAGGCCTTTCAAGTGGTCATAAACTGTTGAATTTGATAAATTTAACCTCAATCCGATCTCACGTGTTGTTATTCGCCGGTTCGCATCAACTAATGCCTTTGTCGCGTCTTTATCAGCTTCAAACGGCCTTCCCGAACGTGGTGCAACTTCAACATCAAAATTGCCGGATCGAAATTTAGCGAACCAGTTCTGGCACTGGCGTACTGTCAACACATCTTCTCCATACACATCGGTCAATTTCTTTCTGGCTTGAACAGCACTTTTACCCTTTCTGTAGTAAAACAGTAAGATATGTCGAAAATGCTGCTTATCGCTCTCCATATTTAAAAGGGCACCAACCAAAAACTACTGCGTAGAATTAATTGAAAGTTTTCACACACAAAAAAAACCCTTGCTATATGAGCTCTCAAAACATATAAAATTATACGGCTTAAATGTGAAGTTAGGTGCAAAACAATATACAATTAAATCCTCTGTCGGGAAAAAACGAAATTACTTTCCGAACAACCCAATACAATAAATTTCTCACATGCACCGAATCACTTACCTTCTTGCACCATCTCCGATGTTTTTGCAGATACTGCACAATCAAAAGAAACTTGCATTTATTTATATTCTGGTTTATTGCTTAGTGATTAAGATCGACCTAACGTGTTGTGTGACATTAGCGTAAATAAAAATGAGGATCTCTAGAGATGAGGAGAACTTTGGAACATTTACGTTAAAAAGTAAATGCATGCTGAAATAGATATTCCCAGTCAGATAGCGCTTCTCTGACTGTTAAAAACTACAAAACAATATATTATGTCCGCTTCTCCAGACAAGTAAGTATTTTTGGCATGTGTTTAGAAAAAGATTTGCTCATTAGAACATGCTAATACCGCCATTTGTTGACCAACTTTGTAATTGATTTTGAAAATTGATGAGAGTAAATTTCTTGGTTACTAAAGCAGAAGGCAGCAAAACCGTGTACTGTTGTATTCCCTTTCGTTCTTTTTTTAATTGATTTTGCAAATTGTTGGTCATTTTGGGGACAATTAGTATATGGATAGCATTTAAGTTTTAATGTACAAGTTATGGTAAATATATTATTTTGGAATTTCAGCCGAAGCTTGTTTAGTGGGAAATGGTAAAATAAGCAAATTCTTACGCTACTGCCTAATCTTATTCCACCTACGCAAGGCAATCAGTGCGTTACATTATTATCCTGAATTAGACTATGAATCTCCATACTAAGAATCTAGAACAGAACATGATATAACAGTCTTTGCCTATCTAGTGTGATGCATAAAATTACACAAATCCTAAAATTATTTGAGTAGAAATTACAAAAGAGATCAATGGCCCCTTCTATTTAAAGTAACATAAAATAAACCACTTTTCTGCTGAAAAGGAACAGTTACAGTTCATGGAAATCTAACAGGGAAATCAAAATTATGCTAATGAATTAATTCATTGGAAGTTATTAGAAATAAGAATTCATCGACCCCTTTTGTGCTAACGAAATTATTCCAGGAAGCATTAAGAAGTATCGAAGCATCAGCATTTTACATCATTTTCGTCCCATGATTATTTTATTCTTTACTGTTGCCCTAAATTTGATGGAGTTCCTGTTATTTTATGCACGCGTGGGAGGCTAAGAGTACGTATGGACACCTGAAGACAGAATAATTGGATGATGTTAGGAAGAAATGATACTCTCTCTCTCTCACTCTCTCACACACACACACATTAATGTTGCTAATATAAAAATATTTTTGTAAAAGTTTCTAAAGAAATAAATATGAATGTAGCTTACTGTACCATTTGTTCCTCTGACCATTTGTATTGATTACACAAATTCGAAATTCTAACATATCTCTATAAATAAATATAGCGTAAAATGAGAAATATAGGTTCAATGGATAAAATTCGAAGAATCATCGAAGTCACGTGTAATTTCAGTAAGTATTTATACGAAAATCGTTCTCAACTTTTTCAAAAACAATATAAAAATTGAAAGAAAATTATGCAGATTTTCAGTCAATAACTTATTTTTTTCTCGCACTTGTACAATAGGTAAACAAAAAAAATTATCTGATACAGAATATATTAATTTGAATATATTCTAAGAATTAAAGGTACTGCCGAGATACCAAAGGAGCTACGGTAGCGCAGTGATTAAGGTATCGGATCATGGCAGGCATGTTATGAGTTCCAGCCCAGTACAGCTAAAGACCAGCCGTGTAGAGGCGCGATGCACGTTAAATTCTTCGAGAGCTCAAACGTCCTCCCATTGGTGTTATAGTTAGGAGAGAGGGTGCAGCTCATGTGTCGTTTTCGTCACTTAACCATGCTTCAAAATTACGAGGTCCGTCGCCAAAAACCCTCCTGCATGTGCCCAAAGCCCATTGCGACGTTAATATTCACTCACTCACTCACGCCACGACACCAATCCCTGCAAATCACCATCGTGTACGAAGAGACATCGGCAATACTTTGCCCATTTTATGGTATGCCATATTTCTATGTTAAAATATTTTTAATGAATAAAAAATATTTCACAAACATTGAAAATTGGTACTGACGTATTATACCGTCAGCCAATTTTGCCAAACGAAAATACATGACCAATTAAGAAAACGTTGTCAAATGGAGTCACACACATATAATTAGTATTACAATTTTTAAAAGTTTGAAAAAATATTTCCATTAATGGCTGTATATCACGGCATTTGGCGAAGTCTTTTTTTCGGCGACATAATACGTAAGTACGGAATTAAAATATAAACAAATTGAAGTTTCTATTTATGTTTTATATAATTTTAAAGTAACAAAACCTACATATTTAGATACAATACAATCCCTCCAAAACAGGGTTTTCCTTTTAGAGATACTAGAAGACATTTTTTTTAAATCATTGCATAATTTCTTAATTATTATGACTCAAGAACATGTTACTTGAAACTGTTCCATTACATCTTGAATACCCCATTAAAAATGAACTATTTAACAGAAGATAATATTATTTGATTACATTGTAATTTAAAATATTATAAAATGTTTTGTATTTTGAATCATCATAGTATATGATAACGAAAAAGAGAGAACTATAATCCAGTAATATTTTAGGCAGAATTAAATACTGAAGATAAAACTCGAGCAGATACATCATTCTTTTAACTTCCTCTCCTAACCACATTAGATAATTATTTGAAGGTCGGTTCCAATTAACGAGCAAAACCCCTTTTTCTTCATCACTATTGCTCTTAAAAAGAATGAGGATTCACATACATAGTCAAATTTAATTATCCCGAACATGAAACTCGTAAACATAAACATTCACCCACCGTGGACACATAACGCGAGCCAATGATATTTTGTTATATTTTCCGTTAAATGTTTCAAATATTTTGATTGGATAATATGCCGCGCAGGACTTAAAGCTAATATTTTATTCAATTAATAGCTGACCAAATTGTGTTACAATGATTTGATATTATATGATTCGTATTTAGAAGTTTTAAGCAAAATTTTGTGAAAATATTGGTTTTATTGTAATACATTGAATCTTAAAGCGATCTTGAAATCCTAGAGCATTTTATATTCCAAACACATACAATTCACCAGCCAAAGTAAAAAGTGGTTTCATTTTTCTTGAACAGGCCATTTAGTATAAAATTATTTCAGTTGTGTGCGATCATTTAAAATTTACACAAAGCAATCTACTATGATGCAGGTTACAGTTGCATCGTTACTATGGCAACCTCATTCTTAACCCATTCCGCCATCTTTTGCAAATTTCTAAGTAGGAAAATAGTATGACTCATAACATACTTATAAGATAATCCATTCACGAAAAAAACATTCATGATATAAACGATGTAGCCTTTCAACAGTCATAAAATTCCTAATAAAGAGTATTTTTTTCCAGGTGTAGAAGTTTAAGTTGGCATTACTTTCCAAGATGGCGACCGATTTAACAGCTGTCAAGTGATTTATCCTCAGTTTGGTTTGGCAATTCATCAAAACGATCATCAAGCAAAGCGTAGATTCGTCGAATGGGCCCAAAACGAGATTGCCGTTGTTCCCGATTTTCATAAGCGAATTTTGTTTAGCGATGAAGCGCACTTCTGGTTGAATGGCTACGTCAACAAACAAAACTGCCGCATTTGGAGTGAAGCTAATCCACAAGTGTATGTCGAAACACCGTTACATCCAGAAAAACTGACTGTTTGGTGCGCTTTATGGGCTGGTGGAATCATTGGTCCGTATTTCTTCAAAAACGATGAAGGCCACAACGTTACAGTCAATGGTGATCAGTACAGAGCCATGATTAGTAACTTTTTCATTCCTGAATTGAACAATCATGATGCCCAGGAGCTGTGGTTCCAACAAGACGGCGCAACATGTCACACAGCTCGTGCCACAATCGATTTATTGAAAGACACGTTTGGTGACCACCTAATATCACGTTTTGGACCTGTGAATTGGCCTCCAAGATCTTGTGATTTAACACCTCTAGACTATTTTCTGTGGGGCTATGTAAAGTCATTGGTCTATGCGGATAAGCCGCAAACGCTTGACCATTTGGAAGACAACATTGGCCGTGTTATTGCCGATATGCGGCCACAAATGTTGGAAAAAGTCATCGAAAATTGGACGTCCAGATTGTACTACATCCGAGCCAGCCGTGGCAGTCATATGCCAGAAATCCTATTTAAAATGTAATGCCACAAGATTATCTTTCGAATAAAAAAAATTCATGTCAATCGAATTATACATCGTTGTTTTATTGCAATTTAAAGTTCTATACCTCTAAAAAAACACCCTTTAGTTTGATTCTATTTTAATCTTTTTTTAAATTCTTAATTAGATCTAAGTTGTTATGATACTTCAATTGATTAATAAAAAATTGCTTAATTTTTACAACAATTTCAGTTTAATGTAGAAGAGAACTATGAGTCACTTTTTTAACATATTTTAAAAACTGACATCATTATTGGGGAAAACAAGCGTTTTTAAAGTTGTTAGGTACAATTTATTGGTATCTTAAACAACATCCTCTTTATGGTCAATAAAAATGCAATCAAATAAGTGTGTCACATGGTTTAGATTAGCCTCAACACACATAGCCCAAAGCGAAAATCTTTAATTCCAACTTTATGTCACATCAAACATAATTAATGTCTTTTTTCTTAATCTGTTGGCTATTTTTACAAAATTTCTTTTATTTTCCCTGTAATAAAAGGTAAAACAGTTTTCCGTACGTTAAAATCTTTGTGTTTTGGTCTTAATTTAAAAAGTTACTTTAATTGTGAACAGAAATGTATATCGGCTTATAAATTATTTTGTTTAATTAATCCAATATCATTGACTGCGATATATTCTATACTTAAATAGTACAGTATATAGATTCTCTTTTCACTTAATTATAAAATAAATACTTCCAAATGAACATTTTTTTTATTTTATGAGAGCTTGTTGTTTTAATTAAAATAATACAGGATAGAACTTAAATAAAATATTTTGAAGGGGATATTTCGGTTTTTATGTCTATGAATAAAAAAATTAAAAACATACATATATATCACACATTATTTATTATACAAATCATGCGCTTATATTACATAAAGGACAATTTCGTATATTTCTTCTGTGACTGTGATTACAATTTTTTTTTTGTTTCAGTAATCTTCTGCCAATTATATATTCCCATATTTTCGTTTTCTTATATTATATTTGAGCATTTTATTTAAAAATTATTTGAAAAATCTCTCAATCCTTCAACTAAAATTAGGCCTTAACTTTTAATTATTTTTACAGATATATCAACTTTTCTAAAAATGATATTCTATTGTCATTTGATCTAATTAATTGTAACATTGTTCTAGAAATAATTTTAAATGCACAAATATTAGCGTGGAACCTAAAGTGGCATTTGTTTCCAACATTTAAAACAATTTTTTTTTGCTTAGATTCCACCCCACCCCCACCCCCCCCCACCCTCTCATCTGTAATTATTTTAAATACCATATTCACTCGAATCTAACCACCGTTTATTCTAAGCCGCAACCCCAATTCTCTACAGAGTTTTGAGAAAAATAAAAAAAATCAGTATATAAGGTTCATTGATATCCAATACTTAGGGATTTTTTAAAAATAAATTTTAATGAGAAATAATAAGAAGTTAATAATTAAGTTATTTTACCAGTTTTAAAAACTTTTCAATACATACATGAACCTGTAATTAATCTAACTTATCATGTTTCAAAAATGATTCATCTCTCACATTGCCATTGCTGACAACAGAATTGGAGCCGGTGTCACCATCTCCGGAAACGGTGTCGTTCTCCATGCCACCCAGTGCATTTGCTATGAAAATGTTTTTCAAAAGAAAGTATTTTTGAAGAATGTAAAAGAATTATTAAAGGTTGTTGAATATTTACAAGCAAAAATTATATCATTTTGCTTACTGTACACTACTCACTGGATACTGGACACTACTTTTCAGTGGACACTACTCCGTTTTCGTTTTTTCTGCATATCAAATTGCGTCCCTTTTCAAACTTCCATCATAAAGTTTCGTCATGATACTTGTACCGATATCTATTATGGTTAGGTGATTAAGAGAAAGCATATAAAAAAACATTTACTAAATACAAGTTGACAACGATATTATAGGATAGACTGAAGACAGGTGATAAGGTGCGAAATGGGAAAAGACATTGATGCCAGTGGTGAGAATGAACGGTTTCCCTTTTTTTGTAAGGGGTAAAAACTCAATTTCGCCCATCCAACAAATGTTTTGCCTTCGATACTAAACCGCAACCGATTATCAGTAGCATTGATATGGGTAAAATAGCGCTGCTTAGATTCGAGTAAATGCGGTATAAAACTTTAATTAGGGATAATTATCAAAACTAACAATTTACACTAAAGAGCCAAAAAAACTGGTACACCTGCCTAATATCGTGTAGGACCCTAACCCCTCTCCCGAGCACGTAGAAGTGCCGCAACACAATTTTGCATGGTTTCGATTAATGTCTAAAGGAAGGCTAGAGGTAATTGACACACCATGAATCCTGCAGGGCTATCCATAAATCAGTAGGAGTAAGAAGTGTTGGAAATCTCTTCTGATTAGCACGTTGCAAGGCATTCCAGATATATTTAATAATGTTCATGTCTGTGGATTTTGGTGGTCAGACGAGGTGTTTAAATTCAGACGAATGCGTCTGGCACCCTCTGTAGCAGTTCTGGACGTGTGGGGTGTCGCATTGTCCTGCTGAAGTCGGTTGGAATGCACAGTAGACATGAATTGGTATAGATGATCAGACAGAATGCTTACGTTCCTGTCACCTTTAAGAATCATATCTAGACGCACCAGGGTCCCATATCACGCCAACTGCACACGCCCCATATTATCATAGAGCCTCTATCAGCTTGGACAGTCCCCAGTTAACATGTAGGGACCATGGATTCAAGATGTTGTCTCCATACCCGTACACATCCATCAGCTCAATTCAATCTGAAACGAGACAAGTCAGACGATGCAACATGTTTCTAGACATCAACAGTCCAATGTCGGTGCTGATGGACCTAGGCGAGGCGTAAAGCTTTGTGTCGTGCAGTCATCAAGGTGCTCTTTCGGCTCCGAAAGCCCATATCGATAATGTTTCGTTGAATGTTTCGTACGGTGACACTTGTTGATGTCCCAGCAATAAAATCTGCAGTAATTTGCGGAAGGGTTACACATCTGTCACGCTTAATGATTCTCGTCAGTCGTCGTTGGTTCCGTCCTTGCTTGATCTTTTTCCAGCCACAGTGATGTCGTAGATTTGATGTTTTGTCGGATTCCCGATGTTCACGGTACACTCGTAAAATGGTCGTAAGGGAAAATCCAAATTTAATCATGCTATGTCCCATTTCTCGTGCGCCGTCTATAACACCACATTCAAACTCACTTAAATCTTGATACCTGCCATTGTAGCAGCAGATGCCTATCTAACAACTGTGCCAGACACTTGTTGATTTATGTAGGCTTTGTCGACGGTAGCACCATACTCTGATTGGTTCCATATCTTTTTATTTGCATACGCATGCCTGTACCAGTTTCTTTTTTGGGGGAGGCTCTTTAGGATATAATTAGAATAATTTATTATGTTACATACTGAGAATAATAAATCACTTCTCTTAAATGGTATTGAAGAAACAGATACAAAACACATCTGATATATGTAGCTTCAAGCCCAAAAGGTGTTTAAAAGGGCTTTTTGAGAGATTTTACACATTCAATCCCATTATGCATCATTAGACCCCCAAAAAATCTATATATATCAAATATAGGGATTTAAAAGGTCATTGAATTTTATATATACCTTACTACTTAATTTAAGTTGGCATAAGGTTTTATTCAGGAATACTTTTTGATTTATTCATTTGAATGCGATCTATTCTTCTTATATAAATGTTACTATGAGTTCCCATCGTTGGCGTTATGCGGTAGTTAGAAGAATGGGGTGTCGTCTTCGTCACTTGACGTGGCACAATATTACGGGGTCTGTTGCCAGTAGCTATCACATTGCTTTAGAGTGTGAAGTTGCTAAACACTCCCTCCTTCACCTTGAGATCCAGATTTTCATCTTCTAAAAAATTACTGTATATTTAGATTAAAAAAGTTACATTATTTTTTTATGCATTCTACATTTGTCAAGCACTTTATTAAACAAAATATTACTTTAAAAAGTAAATGAACCTTCGCTAAAACATTCTTACTGGTTTTAGAAGTCTGATCATCTTTGTTTGATTAAATTAAATTCTTTAAAAATTCGCAATGAAAGGTAGATATTCACCCGAAATGAATTAAAAACTAATAAGGTTTCTTCTTTCACTTAACTAACTAGTTTACAAACACCCTCAGACTGAATGGTATAACAATAATAAGCTTCAGCTCTAGATAAATATATTAAAAATCAAAAGAATCAAGAAGAAAACAGGAATTTCTGTTAAATTAATTTTCGAGCTATATAAGCGGTCAATTTTTTCGCTTAAATCATCCCGAAAAAGTGCACATTTTTTATTGCATATAAATAAGCATAATACTAAGCAATGTGCTGAAATGGAAAATTTTTATTTTAGTTTTCAATTTTAAACTTTTCGCACTATTTTTTATTTTTTAATTGTTGAACACAAAAACCTTTAAATGTGTTTGTTTTTTTATAAGTGCACTGTGCATGCTATGAAGAATAATATTTTTCATATATCTTAAAATATAATTTTTCCTTTACTTACAAAAAATTTCATGTTTGTAACTCTTTTTTTCAAAGGGTTGAAAACTGTGTGTGTACATAAATATATAAATATATATATATATATATATATATATATATATATATATATATATATATATATATATATTCTGCTGGACAATTGCTAAGGACGGATAACACTATCATCCAAACCAACCACAAAATGAAAGGAAGCAAAATGTGGAAAATTAGAATAAGTGCGGGATATTAGTAAAAAGAAGTATGAGTATGCAAATTTTTTTCCCACGTCTGTTCATCACGTGATAGCGTTCATAAGAGCTTTAAAGATTTTGACGCGAGTGGACAGTTGTTGTTTCAAGTCAAAGTTTTACAGGAAAGATTTCATAGACGAACTTAAAATTTTTGCCATGTCTTCCCGACATCACATAGATGATTTTGTGCGTGTCCGAATTATTGGAAAGATCGAAGAAGGGCGAAAAATAACAGATGTTGCCAGGGAGTTCGACATCGCTCACAGCGTTGTTTCACGGCTGTGGAAGTCATTTAAAACTACTGGAATGTATAGTAGACGGCAAGGGGGAGGTCGTGTTAGAAATACGACGCCTGCAGAAGACAGATATATCGTCCTATCAGCAAACAGGAACAGGCGCACCACAGCTCAGCAGGTGGCAAATCAGTTTCTTGCTGCCTCAGGAAAGCAGATCTCCCGAAAAACTGTTGCCAGACGTTTGAGGGGAGGAGGACTATACGCACGCAGACCTGTTGTGTGTGTCCCATTGTCCAGACAGCACCGTACTGCCCGTTTGCAATGGTGTCGTGAGCATTACAATTGGACTGAACAGGACTGGGCATGCGTACTATTCTCAGATGAGAGTAGATTCAGTCTGTCATCGGATTGTAGACGCCAACTGATCTGGCGAGAGAGTGGTACTGCTTATCGTCCAGAAAATATCCAGGAAAAGGACCGATATCCGACATGCAGTATCATGGTGTGAGCCGGCATCATGATCAATGGCCGCACGCACCTACATGTGGTTGCGAATGGGACTATGACGGGCCAACGATACATTGATGAAGTTCTACTTCCTCATGTTCGTCTTTTCCGTGGTGCTGTCGGTGATAAATTTGTTTTTATGGACGACAACGCAAGAAGTCATCGAACACTCGCTGTTCAGGATTGTCTAGACAGCGAGGGTATTCAACGTCTCGTATGGCCAGCGCGTTCTCCAGATCTAAACCCCATTGAAAATGTGTGGGATGCTTTGGGGAGGCAAGTTGCTGGTCGAAACTATCCTCCGACAAACAAGAACACCCTCATCCGTGCACTCACAGAGGAATGGGATAAATTGCCTCAACAGCTGCTGGATAATGTTGTGCAAAGTATGGTACGACATGTGGAATGTTGCATCACACTCCACGGTGGACATATCCCGTACTGATACCTTTCTTTAAGGTGCCTGCTGACTTTTAGATGCATTGTTCCATTTCTCCGTACGCAGATCAAATGAACATTTTTTTTTCTTTCAGATGTTTCACAGCTTTTGTACTTTCCAGAACAATAAATACTTTTTATTCTAATGTCTGAACAGTGTGGCAACTATATTTTATCCTACTAGGCCTCATGTCTCGCTTAATGTTATGCTACATAGCAATTTGTGATCCGTCCTTACAATGGTAATTGTCCAGCAGTGTATATATACACTCTGTCGCAAAAATATATGCACCCAGAAGAAATCAAGCTACAATCACGAAACTCGGCAAGAATGTAGTCTGGTAAGAGATATGCAAATGATTAAAATTTCCGAAGCCAATGAGACAAGGCTAAGTGTGCTATGCGCATATTAGTTGCGCAACTGGGAGAGTTTAAAAGCATGAGTACGAGCGCCATACGGCTATCCAAACGAATCTGATGACTTTGATAGACGATATTGAGACTTAGGATGCCTCTAAGACGTAACCGGCGGCAGTACGAGCAGCTGACGGACTTTGATAGGAGCCGTATAATAGGCCTCAGAGAAGCAGGTTGGTCGAATAGACGTACATCGGCCGCCACCTCGGTCGGAGCGATATGGTAGTTGCTCGGTGTTGGCAACAGTGGATCACAGAAGGTAGAGTGTACCGTCGCGGAGGGTCAGGACGTCCCAGGAACACAAATGATCGCGAGGATCGTGCAATCAGAAGAGTGGCCACTTCGGCACCAACAACGTCGCTAGCATCGATTCAACGCCATTCTCTTCCAGACATCCAGTGCCATCAAGAGAAACCATGGAGACGACTTTGGCTTGAGGAGCCGACTTCCGCTAAGACGCTTACCACGACCCCACATTATAGGCAGTGTCGACTGGATTTTTGCCGACCTCGGGCACTTGGAGTGTGACAGACTGGAGACGTGTCATCTTCAGTGATGAATCCCGATTCAGTCTCAGTGCTGATGACCACCGCACACGTGTCTGAGGCGCACCGGCCAGCGATCCGATCCGGCATTTATTGTCGAGCGGCATACAGCAATTTCACAAGGTGTGACAGTGTGGGGAGCAATTTCTTGGGACACACGATCATCTTTAGTGGTCCTTCAAGGCACTTTGACAGCTCGCAGATACGTGGACGATATTTTAAATTGTGCTACCCATGCTATCAAGTCGCCCAGGTGCCCTTTATCAACAGGATAATGCTCGTCCACATACTGCGCGACTCTCCCAACAATGCCTTCAAGGATATGACGTCCTACCATGGCCTGCCAGGTCACCAGATCTTTCGCCAATAGAGCATGTCTGGATCGCGCTGGGAAGGCAACTGCAGCCGTCCTGAGATACAGGAGAATTAACTGCGCAGATGCAAAGACTATGGCAGGATCTTCCACAAGGGGTCATAGTGATCTAATTGAATCGATGCCACGCCGAATTTCGGCTTGTATAGCTGCCAGAGGTGGCTTTACTACTTACTGATTTTTAACCTTTTGCAAGCTGTAACCGCTTAATAAAATGATATTTTGTTCTGAATTTTAATCATTTGTTTATTTTCATATACACTACATGCAAATTTCGTGAATGTAGCTCAATTTTTTTCTGGGTGCATATTTTTTTTTTGCGACAGAGTATATATATACGCACACACAATTTGAAGAATGGTGTTTTCCAAGTCTTGCAATGCAGTGTCATGGGAACAGAGATATTATCGGCATTTTTGGGTTATATTTCCATTCTTCTCAAGCAATAAATTGTACATTGCTTCTCAAATACCTGTTCTTTATAGAATATTTTCAAGAATATCAATTCCTGTTTTCAATGAAAAATCGTCATTTTCACCACAAAGAAAATCCTGGATGAGAAGTATTCAGTACCATGGACAAACTACATCTCTTAAGAACAATAGCACTAATAATCTCAATAAAATAATTGAAAATATGTGCAATTCAAAGCTAGACAGAAAAACTATCAGTTCCCGTACAGCGTTCAGGCAAACCGGTTGTGGCGTGATTTCGATAGCCTGTAGGATGTACGGTCAAACCAGTTAAAGGTTAGATCAAAATTCAAAATATTCCAAGTTAAATTGGTGTCATCTGCAATGTCGGCAGGTAATATTTCTACCGTAGAAGGAAATGTAATTCATCTATTGCTCAGTATCAGTCTCTCCCATGAATTGCACCTGCTTTATATGTATAGTACTAGAAAATGTAATTTTAGCATATTTGCATGAATAACTTCTGGTTATATGCATGGAATCTTTGGATAACACAGAATAAAAGGAGATAGAAAAAAATTATCCAAAATATGACAGACCCATGTAAATGTATTATAGATTGTGTTTGCTGGAGTTTATGTCTCATGCAAATTTGACAATTCGCAATTCTTCCAAGTTTTATTTTCTTATAACTTTTGATAAGGATACGAATCTATTATTATTTCAATAACTTCGGATGTGTTCTGGATGGAAATAGCTTCAAATATTAATTTTCCTACTCTGAATGATTAAGACTTCTTAAAATATTTTTAGATTTATATAGAAACTCAAGCAAATATTTATTCATTAAATTACCTAACTAAATAAAGATGCCTTAACCCTGAGAAATATTTTACTTAATTTCAGATTTTAATTTCAGAAAAACTTTGAGGTTAACATAGCATCGACTAGTTTTATAAATTTGTTTTCTCAAAATACTTCATGAAAAAAAAATTTTAAAACGCGAAAGTACATATTCAAAATATCGTGCTGTTTTATAACAATAATGAGAATAAATTTATCCGGAATACTTTGTTACATAACGATTTATTTTAAATATACCTTGTCGAACTACATGGTTGCTTACAATTCATTTCAACACGTTATTTACATAATCGAATATGTTTGTACTAGACAGTGTCTCCTCCTGGCACTTTGTGCGTATGGATATTGACGCACGTTATATTTGTTGAAGCTCATTTGAGTGAGTGTTTATCAACGTCACATAATAAAACAGCACAAGAGCTATTGGCGACTGAACTCGTTATTCTGAATCGCGATCGAATGATGGGTATGATACTTAAGATGGTACCCATTCAAATTAGCACGCCATGCCAAAGGGTGGACTTAGAGCTATGACAGATTTAACATGCCTCACCTCCTTTATACGACGAGTCTTCAGAGACACTAAGGCTCTGCCAAACACGAACTCGTGACCATGAGAACTAGGCTACAGCGTTTACTAGTCGAAGTTCAAAATCCTCACCTTAGAGTTAGAATAATCGTGCAGTATCTCTCGTGTCCTCTTAGTCACTTGATTATGGTTCAAAATTACATGATCTGTCGTCTATAACCCTCGTACAGCTTCCGAATGCAATGTTGATAAATCAACAAATAATCAAAGCCTCTTCCAGATTATTTGTTTGTCAGATTTTCTTTCTAAATAATTCATATTCAACGAAGCATATATATACCAAACATAAAAGTAGAAACATATCAGAAAACAAAAAATGTATTTTTATCCGTCATTAGCCTTCTGAAAATCATAGACTTCCAGAAGACGATGGCCTCCAATAAACTTTGACGTTCAGTGAGACACCTTAAAGCAGGACAATCAATAACAGATATTACTCTTTTGTTTCGGTGTTCATTTTATCATTTCACAATTATGGAAATAATTCTAAGCAAATCAAATAGCTGCCCCAGGACCTGCGGCTATTCACCCAAGGATTACGACACTCGAGAACGATCAATATAATGTTGTTATAGCCAAACGGAATCGAACAGTGACCTCCACACATGTGAAATATGCGGTTGTAACGTCCGTTGGTAAGTTGATATCTGTCACTTCTGAGAACCTAAGGCTCTACATGTGAAAAGATTGTAAGCCTAGATATAACAGGTTTGTAGTAGTAGTTGGCACTACTTTCGTTTTTAATGAATGATAATAGGATTATAAGAGCGAACGTTGTTGACTATTGTTAGAAGAGGGAGGGGATTACATATATGGATTAGTTGACTCCCTCGTCTGATCCAAATCCTTTTGAAATTCCTTGGGAGGCGCTCGGCCATGCTGTCTCGGGTTCGATTTCTGGTGCCACTGAAGAGATAGATACCACGTAGAAGAGGCTGGCGGACGTTAATCTGTCGAGGTTTAATACCCTACCAATGGTGCGGTGTGATAGTTCGGAGAAGGAGATGCCAGCTTAGGTGTCGACTTCTTCCCTTTGTTTTTTTCAAAATTTACAGGACAATCACTAATAGCCCTACGGTAGCTATGTAGTGCGATGTTGATATAACTCTTACTCACCTAATTCTCTGATCAAACACTGTAAACTTTGTATGAGCACAAGGAGTGATCACATGCCTTATTAATGTCAGTTTTTGTTTCTTTCGAATTTAAGGGAAACGGAACGTTCTCTGTAACGCTAAACAAGCAAAGTTTTGGGTTTCGAACAAACATTCTTTTCAAAAACAAATGAACTCCCTAAATAAAAAACTTTCAGGCGATCTTTATACTTTTCTAAAAAAATTTAATATAAAATTATTATATATGTATATGATATTTCTTAGGAAAATGATTCAAAAAAGTGCATTTCAAAAGGAGCTTTCGTATACATGGTGGTGATAGGTACATGTATTTTTCCTATTATAACATATAAATCAAAAAACATGCTATTTTAATTACAAAATTATATATTCTTCAATATAAAAATGTTTTAGTTCTCTCTTTTTTATATTTCATTGCTTAGAATATTTTTTAAAAAATTTAAATCTTGACTTTTTTAAAATTTTGATAAAGATAGTTCTTTTTTTAGAAATTGAACAGTAAAAAAAATTACTAACACTTCAGCAATTAAATTAGTAGCACATTATCATTATACAAAAGTTCATAGTTCATACCAAGTTTCCTTTAAATGTGATAGATATGCTTTTCTAAATACGTACCGGAAAACTGGAAAACACATTTTGAGTAACATGAAAAAAAACTAAATAAGATGTGTGTGTGGCACAGCTATCTAAAATTTGATATTTAAAAAATTTCTAGCGCTGTATTTATCTTGCATGGACTCTTTCAAAGCACCCAGCTTCCTTTTATTTTCTTTCAATAGTCCTGGCTTCTTTTGGGGGCTTTTTGAACTGTCATCTTGGCTTCACAAATTCTAATTCTTACAATTTTTCGAAGGTCTTCTGAAGCGTTGATCCCTGGATTTATTTTTAGTTCTCTTAATGCATCTGCTCTTGCACATATGAGCCCCCATTTAAACATATCATTGCGTCCACTATACCAATCTGCCAAGTTTTTTTTTTTTCCCTCACAAATGTGTTTTTAGGAATTCGATTCCATTGAAGCTTTCATTTGAGCCCCGGAAACGGCTATGCAAATATTCTGCACAGCTGGGCGTGACAGTTGATCTTTACATTTTAAAACTTCAGTTACTCGGGTATAATGATTTAAACCTTCATTTTGGAATGTATACATTTTTAATATATTACATATACATTTTTGGTATCAGCATTAAATCTACTTTTTAAAAAGATGAAAGTACTCAACCTTTTTTAACACTGGGCATCATGCATATGACAATTATTTCACGCGGACCACAACATAAGGATTAATAAGGTGAGGGGTTGTATAAGATAAAGGACATTTTAAATGCGGAAAAATTATCAAAATATTATATAATTTAGGATTTTACTTTAAAACTGTATTAAACTCTATCAAATTCAACTCACAAAAATAGGTTTTAGGCATTTTTTGCCCAGTGATGGGATAATTTCGATTTAATTTCAACAATGATCCTTAGCCCCATGTTTGTATTATACTGTCATAAAACCAAGGCTGCCATATACTTAACACTAGAAAAAGACTGAAATTTAGTATATACCTTTATTGCCCCCAAACAGTCAAAATGACTACATTGTGAAAGAATAACTAATGTGTAAAGAAATTGGTTTAAAATTAATCTTTAATATTTTTTATATTATTTACAGTCATATAACAAGCTATTATCGTAAATATTAACAATTAAAAAATTTACTTCTCTTGGGAAAGAAATGTATCCTAAAAAAATCTCAGAAATTATGTCATTTTATACGTAATTGTTTTTCTAATTGAAATTAAAAAGCAGTCAAAATGACTTCCTTGGGCAATCTAGTGTTAAATATTTTGATTTTTTTCTTCTGACAAACCCTCATATATTTTTATTTGATATTGATTTATCAAGTTTTGGATAGAAGCAAAGAGTTTTTATTGAATTCTAGACTGGAATCAGTATTATTTGTTTGAAATTAGTCCAGACTTGCTTGTGCAATTTTGTTTCAAATTTATTCAATTACTTTTTGATTTTACTAAAAAATACCTGAATAAATAACTGAATTTATCAAAGAGTACATCGGAAGCATTTAAGAAACACTCTAGCGATTTCTGTATTAATTTATATATTTAACCTTAACAATTTCATATGTTTATCAATATATATGACGTTGCAAATTTTATCAGATGCTTTTGTTATTTCTACATTTTATGACATTACCTATGACAAAATGTTTTGTTACTGCTACAAAGATTTTTTTAAGAAAGTCACAGTTTATCTCGTCTTCAAAAAGATCCTCAAAAAAATAGCCATTGAAATGTTTATGCTTAGTGGTATAGTGACGAGTAAAACTACATTTTTTAAATGCGACATTTTCACGATAAATCAAACAAGTTGTTGATCCATGTTTGTTTTTCTCTCGAAATGTAGGCACCATCCTAATCGTCTTGGAAACAACAACATATTTTTTTTAGATATTTTTCGCTTGGAAGACGTGAGGATTAATTAAAAATTAGTTTCACCCAGAAAATTGTCGATACTTCACTGTTATTTGTTATCACTAACTGTTACAATTACAAAAAGAAGAATCTAGAGCAATTCGTACGATAGCAAAATTTATTCTATAGAAAAATCTATATATTTGATTGCTTAATTCACAGAATTTCTAATACATTGTTCTTAAATAATTAAATTTGTTAGTGCAACGGGTCATGAAGAGCTACCCAGGAAGGTCCGGTTTGCCACATTCGGGCTGCAGTTTGAGTATCACTGGTTTAGAACGTTTTGGTTCCCTAAAGTGTCATTTTGTTTATGATTTCATCTCGTGAAAATTAAATATTATCTACCTATCACGGTTTGCTTTTATTGTTTCCTACAAAAGCATATTTACAACATTCTTGACACAATTTGTGTCAATCAAAACAGTATTTGTCGATTTTTTCGCTTTCCACAACTTTCGTCTTGAAGTTCTGGTATTAAGTGTAGATACACACACACACACACAGACACCCACATATTTTACAAAACATACATACAGTGAAAAAGAGAAACTCTCTTTTTAATACACTATCATTTAAACAAAACTAATCTTAATATTTCATGCATTAAATCAAATACTTTACTGTTCCATTGATTTTCAAAAATCTGATTTTAATTCCAACAGCTTTTGCCTTACAACGATTACTCCCATACACTCCTTTATTTTTTGTTTGACGATTAAAACATAAGTCCTGATTGGAATAGTTTTCCAGTTGGCATCAGCAAATGAAAAGTCAAAGCGGATCATATCAAATATATTGACACTGAACTTTGCTCATTGCTTTATAAAAGGTAACATCTGTACGTAAATACACTACGCTATTTTCAAGTTTAAAAATGTATAGGAGAAATAAATTGATTTTTTTATTTATAATTCTATATTTTTATTGGTGTCATTTTGATTCATTCAGTTCATTCAATTTTTAAGACATATTTTGATTCAATAAAAGGTATGAAAGAGAGATATTATTCAGTGTCTGCAACATATTCTTGTGCATTTGAATACTTGGAAAGTGGAAAAACACAAAGATGAAACGTTGAGATGCATTGTTATATTTTTCTCTTATTACATAAATAATTCTGTATTTATTTCCATTTAGTCCAATGCAAATTTTTGTTATGAACGCCTGCAATTAATTCGAATGTCACCTTAAGGTATTCGACTACATTCGGAACCGCGATTTTACAAAAGTTTACAAACAGATATTTCTTTGTATATTTGGCCACTTAGATAAGAATACAAGTATAAAGTTGTTTTAAGAATATTATTAGTCATAGTTTAGCAAAAAATGAACATAGAATTACCTATTTTCAAACCATTCTCCTTTCATGGAAAAGGCTTTTATTATAATAATAGTTTGCCTATATATAGCTCAGACCTTCGCACAGAGCCTGAACTAGGATTTTTGAAAGATATAACTTGGAAGCTGATTTATTCATATTTTAATAAATCAGAGTGGAAAAATTTTAACAAAAAAACACCGAGAAATATTTCAATTAATGTTAACTCAGAAAATAGTGTGAAGTTTTTGAAAATCTTGGTTTAGGCTCTATGGAGAAGTCTTAACTATATATACGCAAAGTATTATCATCGTAGAAGAATTTTTTATAAAAGGAGAATATTTTGAAAATAGGTAATTCTAAGTTAATTTTTTGCCAAAACATTGCATTTAAATAATTTTTTATTGTAATAATATTCTTAAAACAATTTTTTACTTGTATTCTAAGCTAAATGACATTAAATATTCAAAGAAATATCTGTTTGTAAACTTTTGAAAAATCACGGTTCCGAACGTCATCGGATACCTAAAATGCAACTATAGTGTAAAGTTATTTTTATTTATATCAAACTAAAGAGTGTTTTTTCCCAGGTATAAAAGTTTAAAACCAAAATGGCGACCGATTTAACAGCTGTCAAGTGATTTATTCTCAGTTTGGTTTGGCAATTCATCAAAACGATCATCAAGCAAGGCGTAGATTCGTCGAATGGGCCCAAAACGAGATTGCCGTTGTTCCCGATTTTCATAAGCGAATTTTGTTTAGCGATGAAGCGCACTTCTGGTTGAATGGCTACGTCAACAAACAAAACTGCCGCATTTGGAGTGAAGCTAATCCACAAGTGTATGTCGAAACACCGTTACATCCAGAAAAACTGACTGTTTGGTGTGCTTTATGAGCTGGTGGAATGATTGGTCCGTACTTCTTCAAAAACGATGAAGGCCACAACGTTACAGTCAATGGTGATCAGTATAGAGCCATAATTAGTAACTTCTTCATTCCTGAATTGAACAATCATGATGTCCAGGAGCTGTGGTTCCAACAAGACGGCGCAACATGTCACACAGCTCGTGCCACAATCGATTTATTGAAAGACACGTTTGGTGACCGCCTAATTTCACGTTTTGGACCTGTGAATTGGCCTCCAAGATCTTGTGATTTAACACCGCTAGACTATTTTCTGTAGGGCTATGTAAAGTCATTGGTCTATGCGGATAAGCCACAAACGCTTGACCATTTGGAAGACAACATTCACCGTGTTATTGCCGATATACGGCCACAAATGTTGGAAAAAGTCATCGAAAATTGGACGTCCAGATTGGACTACATCCGAGCCAGCCGTGGCAGTCCTATGCCAGAAATCATGTTTAAAATGTAATGCCACAAGATTATCTTTATAATAAAAAAAATTCATGTCAATCGAATCATACATCGTTGTTTTATTGCAATTTAAAGTTCTATACCTCTAAAAAAACACCCTTTATAAAGCAAAATTAGGGCTATTGGGAATGGGTCTCGTAACCTCGAACCATGGTCAAGTGACGAGGAGCATACATGAGCTTATCAACCTCTCCTCCTAGCTTCCACATCATGCCAACGGAAGAACTTTAAATCTCGGCAGATTTAACGTGCATCAGCACATCTTCACGGTGAATCTTCAGTGGCAATGGGGATCGAACTCAATACACACCGGCTGCGAGTTCGTGGCTATAACTGCTGGGTTACTGCTACCACAAGAAACTGTATCATAAAAAAATACCATTTTATTAATTCTTTACATTCGAAAAGATCCCTCATTTAGTTTTCCTTTTTTTCTTTTTTGTTCTGAAGTAACAGGAAAAATTACGATTTATTAATTTTTGATCAAAATTAATTTTTGACTTATTTTATACGAATACAAGAAGTAACTGTCAAATAAAATAAATTTAAATCGTTGAAAGTTTTTCTAAAAAACATATAAAAACTACCAAAACTTTATAACGTAATGCATATTTATTGGAAAAATTAAAAATTGCAAGTACGTACTTGAAAAGTTTTGAGTGTTAATTAACTATTGAAGAAACTCTAGAAATTTTGAATCGTCGGACTTTTAATATTTTCTAGTACGGGTATTCGACCACTTTTCACCCGCACACACATCAAAGACTTTTAATTTTAAATAATTTACATTGCGTTCCTGTCTATGAAGCGCAATAATTAATTTTATTGTACTTGATTTATTTATACTATACCAACTTCGGTATTTATCAAGAACATACCGTTGAATTCGTACTTACTTTTAGTTCTCATACAAATCATATTACAATTGTAATATTTCAAAATATGCTATGTTCATTGAATTTTTTATATCATGTGCGCATAAAATGTTAAAAAATTTATTTTGTATTATTTCAGTTATTCACGTTCGTTAAAAATGTAAAAGTAGATAAGATTTCCATGCATTATCAGAAATGTGTTCTTACGCAAAACAATGCATGCATCTTTCTTCAGTACAAAGAAAAACCTTTTTAATTTGCATAGGTGAACATTTATAGTGGGGAGATACCTATTCTTTACTAGCAATATTACACAATAGAATCAAAAAATTTTTAAAAAAGAGATTATTCTCCACACAAAAAGCAATCAATCTAAAGCTTAAAAATAAATCTGATATTGTTTGAATATTTAAGTTCTTTAGAAGTTGAATTCTTCATTTTTTTTAATAGTTTTCTCATATTTTTCACAATTAATTTCAAACATAGATTCAAATCCTTCTCTATTCCCACTTTAATTAAATGAATAATAATCAGATATTTTTCTCTCTATTCCGATTAGTTTTTTTCTTTCTTTTTTATCCTAAACACGGTATATCTATTTTTTCATTTATATCAATGATAATACCAGACAATTCAAAAAGGACTTCACACAATTGAAGTACTATATCTACACTGGTATTCGGTATATTTTAAGAGAATTTTTGTCTCTTTTTTTCGAAAAGAACTGAAAAAAAGATAGAACTAATGCCTCAGGAAAAAAAATTATATTAATTTTTACTTTTGTTAATGTAAATGTACACATGCGTGTGGGTTGTATTTTCAGAAAAAAATTCTTCCTACGCACCTGCCAGTTTCTATACTTCTTTCATTCTCACACCTCAAAGAACCTCACCTTTTATCCTATAGCATTCACTTTTTAATCAATGTGTCTGGATGTGAAAGGAATTCCCTTTTTACACTAAAAGTTTGGTGACAGAAACGAAATGGCTGGCGCAAAGTTGCCTCGAGTGAAGCCGTCCTACATAAGGCCTGGGAAGATTGCCAAGAGCAACGATAACCAATATTACAGAGAGCTTAAAGGAAATGCAATACAGCCTTCGTGTTGTTTTTAATTGCGACGTCAATAAACAATTATAAATTAATTAATGGGAGTCAACAAGTTCCAAAAACATCGAAATTGTAGTAAGGATCAGTGTTTTATTGTTCTATTCATTGAAAGGATCCAGACTCAGTTTTATCTCTTTATTTCAATGTATCTTCATATAGCAGGAATAAATTCTTCGTCATCATTGTTGAACAGACCGATTCAGCAGTGGATATGTCGCAGGGAAATGACGAAATTATTAATTTCCTCAAATCCCTCCCTTAGGGAAGGGGTGTCGAACCTTTATGGAACAACGCGCCATTTTTTTCTGAAGAAATGTTTCATGAGGTATAGATGTGACGTCAAATAACTTTGACTTGTGTTTATTGAGGGGGAAACAAATGCAACAACTCAAAAAACACTTTACTACAAAAAAATACGTTTTATCCTGCATTCTTGTAAATGTTTTAGTTATACGTGTAATCCAAATTAAAGTAACATTAGTGTGACTCCTGTTGCTGAAGGTTAGATTACAAAATAACTTATTTTAGGATTGTAAGACAATAATAAACAAGTATGCTCCCAGCCGCCTCACGCACCACATACCGATCACTCGCATTTGTTAGTAATGCTTCAGACTGAGCTTAGCTTGGTAATACGTCATACTAAACTTAACTTAGTAATACGTCATACTAAACTTAACTTAGTAATACTTCATACTAAACTTAACTTAGTAATACTTCATACTGAACTTAACTTAGTAATACGTCATACTAAACTTAACTTAGTAATACTTCATACTGAACTGAACTTAGTAATACTTCATACTGAACTGAACTTAGTAATACTTCATACTGAACTGAACTTAGTAATACTTCATACTGAACTGAACTTAGTAATACTTCATACTGAACTGAACTTAGTAATACTTCATACTGAACTGAACTTAGTAATACTTCATACTGAACTGAACTTAGTAATACTTCATACTGAACTGAACTTAGTAATACTTCATACTGAACTGAACTTAGTAATACTTCATACTGAACTTAACTTGGTAATACTTCATACTGAACTTAACTTAGTAATACTTCATACTAACCTTAACTTAGTAATACTTCATACTAAACTTAACTTAGTAATACGTCATACTAAACTTAACTTAGTAATACTTCATACTGAACTTAACTTAGTAATACTTCATACTGAACTGAACTTAGTAATACTTCATACTGAACTGAACTTAGTAATACTTCATACTGAATTGTTACTTTGAGCATAATAGGCGAATCGATTTGTTTGCGAAAAAATGCGATCCCAAAATATTGTAATACATACGTCAATGGCCCATGTGCCATTGGTTCGCCATTCTTGCCTTGGGAGATGATCCGTTGACGGGAGATGTTATAATAGGTCTCTTTTCAATGTCATTTCCTAATACATAGTGTTTTATCAAATCCCTGAATTGTTTCAGTGAAATGATGAAATTAACTAGTCAGGATTTGGACAGGCAAAACGTCCTACTGAACACCTGGGGAGGGGCTCAAGTACATACTTCCTAACTAAACAAGTTGTACTATTGATCCTCTAAATATCAACCCCATATTTTCAAAAAAATGGCACCATAGGATTAAAATAGGGACTGACATTTTAGTGTGTAGGCAACTGAAGGAAAGATGTAACACATAAAAAATACCTGCCTAATTTTCTAATTATTTGTTAATTACGAATAAATAATATGTATTTCATTGACTATTGTTGTATTACTTACGTTCTACGTTGAATAATACACCATATTTGTTAAATAAACCGTTTTAAACTCTTGGTAACATTGTGAAGATCCCCATTGGATCCTCACTTTGAGAACGAGAATAAATTGGAATCATATAAGAGCCAGTAGCCATTTTTATAAATAACTTTCTTTATTTGGTTATCTCTTCCAAATAGAATCAAAGACTTTTATTAACAAATATATCTAGATAGTTATATGAGGTCATAAAGGACTTTACTTTAAATAAACTTAAATATTTAATGATCCAATTAATTAACAATTAGAATATCGATACGCAGAGATTACCGCGATAAGAGATCACAGATTTATATTCAATAATGTTCTATTGAACATTTAACTTTAATCTACTAATATAAAACTTCACGAGACTTGAAAATATAAATCAATATTTACCACACTGCAGCTCAGCTCTTCCCGAGATTTATCCACCTAGAAATCTAACTTCACCGTTATACCTTCCTGCTTCAATCTCTCGCTCCTACTGCTTTTTGCTTTACTATTCCGTTTGACTTAAATACTTTATCTAATCGTCATAACAAAGAATCCTGTCCTCTTTTTGGAGCTGATTAAATAGGTAGGGAATTAAATTTCCCTAAAAGGACGACTCAGAAGGTTAGTGATAAAGTTCCGTATAGGTTTGTCACAATATTATTTCATCATTTCACTAAAACGGATCAAGGATTAGTTCAGATTCCTTACGTCTTATCAGGGAAATGTCCTTGAAGAAACGTTATTTAACATCTCTCATCAGTTCATCATCTACCTTGGGGATTTGATAAAATTCCTAGTTTCAATATTTTCCAGCGACAGATACTTGATAGTGTAAGCAGGCATACTTTGTTTAATCCCATGAATCTCCGAGTTTTTGACACAGGATCTTTTGCAGCTCTGAGGAACAAGAATAAATCTTTGAACTCTATGTCCATCTTTATAAAAATGTTATGTGAGCGAGATTTCTTTTTTAGGTAACAAAACTCGTCCAAATGAATACATCTAGATGAAGATTTTTTTGGAAATTTGAGGAACACTCACCATATGGATTGACCAACTAGATCTCCAGACCGTAAACCCAGAAAGGATATTTGGAACGCGCATGCGCAATTCACTTACCCTCTGACAGATCCTATCATTATCTAAAATTAGAATTGCTGAAGAAGTGGAAATTAGAAAACTAAATTAACGTCGCATCATAAAGCAAGACGAGGGCTATTGGCGACGAAAATCATACTTTTGAACCTCGGTCAAGTGACGAGGGTGACACCAGAATTAATACATCAAATTACTACACCACACAAACAGGAGGATTTTAAGCCTAGAATGACTTAAAAGACATCAGTCTTCTAAAGAGTTTTTTTTCCAGGAATAGAAGTTTAAGTTGGCATTACTTTCCAAGATGGCGACCGATTTAACAGCTGTCAAGTGATTTATTCTCAGTTTGGTTTGGCAATTCATCATGAATAATCACGCCTGAACAACGCTTTCAAATTATGCAATTTTATTTCGAAAATAATGGTTCTGTGCGGAATACGTATTCCCAATTTTCATAAGCGAATTTTGTTTAGCGATGAAACGCACTTCTGGTTGAATGGCTACGTCAACAAACAAAACTGCCGCATTTGGAGTGAAGCTAATCCACAAGTGTATGTCGAAACACCGTTACATCCAGAAAAACTGACTGTTTGGTGCGCTTTATGGGGTGGTGGAAATTGGTCCGTATTTCTTCAAAAACGATGAAGGCCACAACGTTACAGTCAATGGTGATTGGTATAGAGCCATGATTACTAACTTTTTCATTCCTGAATTGAACAATCATGATGTCCAGGAGCTGTGGTTCCAACAAGACGGCGCAGCATGTCACACAGCTCGTACCACAATCGATTTATTGAAAGACACGTTTGGTGACACCTAATATCACGTTTTGGACCTGTGAATTGGCCTCCAAGATCTTGTGATTTAACACCGCAAGACTATTTTCTGTGGGGCTATGTAAAGTCATTGGTCTATGCGGATAAGCCACAAACGCTTGACCATTTGGAAGACAACATTCGCCGTGTTATTGCCGATATACGGTCACAAATGTTGGAAAACGTCATCGAAAATTGGACGTCCAGATTGGACTACATCCTAGCCAGCCGTGGCAGTCCTATGCCAGAAATCATATTTAAAATGTAATGCCACAAGATTATTTTTATAATAAAAAAAATTCATGTCAATCGAATCATACATCGTTGTTTTATTGCAATTTTAAGTTCTCTACCTGTAAAAAAACACCCTTTAGTTCTGAAGAGGCACTAGGGCTCGAACTCATGAAACTCCGGCTACGAGTTCGTGACCATAACCACTAGGCTACCCCGGCCATCCAATATTTATGGAGATAATCAATAACAACAGAAAATTATTTATCACTAACACTACTGGGTCAATGCAGAGTTCCTCGAACAGTAAAGCGTGAATTCTAGGAGGGCGTCGTAACTCTACAGGAGGGGGGGGGCGAGCATATTGAAAAGTCGAAAACAAAATATTATTTAAAAAAAATTATTAACTTACTGAAAGTAAACGAACAAAATGCATTCTGACATAATGAAAAGTGAAATACACATTCAAGCTGGTATAATACACTTATAAACGTACTGCCTAATGTATTTTATTACCAATTTAACATTACTAAGATAAGAACAAGTTTAATGATTACCAATGACCCAGTGTCTTGTCATATATATATAATAATATACAAAAATCAACACTCTTGTCATTTCTATGGTTTGTAAACAACCCCTTAACTGCTGGTTAAAAGCTACGCAATTTGTTCCCCAATGTTAACGTTTTGCACTTAAGCGCGCGTATGTGATGCATTGAAGGAGGGGGGTTGAAAAGAAATAAAAAAGTAAGACGCTCTTCGAAATAAGTATATCCTTTGCAAACACTGCCAAGGTACTTTTACTGTATTCCAAATCCTTCGGATGAATGAATGAATATTAACGTCGCACTGTTCAGCTACACGAGGGCGTTTGCCGACGGACCTCGTAACTTTGAACCATGGTCCTCCTAACTACCAGACCACACCAACGAGAGGATGTTTGAGCTCTTGACAGATTTAACGTGCATCCCTCCCCTACACGGCGGGTCTTTAGTGGTATTGGGCTCGAACTGATGACCTGCCTGCCATGATCCGATACCTTGACCACTGGGCTACTGAAGCCTCCTAAATAATTCGGAATAATTTTATGGATAGCAGTGCATAGAGAAGATCATACTTCGGAAAGACGTATATATACGCTGAGGGCAATTATAGCTTTAGATGAACAAGACGTTTATATACGCCAGTGGCACTTAAGAGGTTAAAGTCGTATTGTAGCTTTAGCGTCAAAGTATAGTATTATTGAATTCATTGCATTTTTTATGGGAGGGCGACGTGATGAAAATTGTGATTGAAACTTTGAAACTTTTAGAAAAGCACTGGGTTAATATATATTCATCTTTTTTTCTTGAGTGGGAAATTAATTCTTTAGCATATTATATCCTAGATAGCTTATTTTTGCTCTATCGTTAGTAAAAGTATTTAACAGCAATTTGTTCCCCCATTC
The DNA here is from genome assembly GCA_019973935.1 of Trichonephila clavipes. NCBI lineage: Eukaryota > Metazoa > Arthropoda > Arachnida > Araneae > Nephilidae > Trichonephila > Trichonephila clavipes. Next base: position 372,695 of record BMAU01015934.1, read on the forward strand.
GGTATTAAGGAAACGTTTTCACATACCTAACGATTACAACAAGTGATTACTGCCAAGTTTCTCTCGAGTTCTCTAATTAGAAACAATTGCTTTATTTAAACACTGGACGCTGTTTGCACGTTTACGATAGTTCAGTTGATCCTACGTTTGGAACTTCATCAAGATTTAATGACAAAATTTTCCATCCGAACTTAATGTAGTAATCTTAATCTTCGAACCGTAAATAAGTTTCGCAACCGCGTTTGACGCTTCGAATTTGGCCTAAGGTGTATAATTCTCCCACGTCAACCAATAACTTTACGATTTCAGGTTTATTTAAGGAGTAGCCCACTATCGGAGCTAAATTTAACTCTCCTCGCACTGAGAAATGAAATGGAAGATATCAACACGAGAGTTAGGCATGGAGTTCCTAATTTTTTACGTGTTTATAAATTCTAAGCTGTTTTTCGAATAAAATGTTTATAAATGAACTGTCTCCTTTAATAACACATTTTCCCTCTTGTATAATTGGTTGTTAAACTAATTAAAGCTGAAAATTATTTTGGTAATTATTTGGTGAAAAAATAAACAAAATGTTGAGTGAATTTGTTAAATGATTAGACTTAAGATGCTTTCTCTATATACAAAGGAGAAAAGCGACTCACTCACTCACTGACTAATCACGATATCTTCGGAACTATTAAAACTACAAATTTGAAATTTGGTAAGTAGGTTCCCTTCATAAAGAAGACATCAGCTAAGAACGGATTTTGCAAAGATCGAACCACAAGGGGCGTTACGGGGGGTTAAGGGGCATTATAGATAATTATTTCCATTATTAAACTATTATATCTACAGTCTTGAAACTTAGTACACACAGATTTCTTTCATAAAGTAGATATTCTTTACATAATGATTTTTATGTAAATCGACCACCAAGGGGTGTTGAGGGCGCTTAAGAGGCGTTGAGAGCGCTTAAGAGGCGTTAAGCATAATTATTTCCATTTTTAAACTATTAGACATACAGTTATGAAATTTGGTAAGCGGATTCCTTTCATAGAGTAGAGATCCGCTAGAAAATAGAAAATGGGTTTTGTCAAAATCGACTTCCAAGTGGCGTTGTAGAGAATTAAGGGGCGTTATAGGCAATTAATTCCTTTTTCAAACAATTAGACGCAAAATCTTGATATTGAGTAAGCAAATTCCATTCATTGAGTAGAGATCTGCTATAAGATGGGTTTTCTGAAAATCGTTTCCTAAGTGGCGTTGCGGGGGCTTAAGGGGCGTTATAGATAATTATTTCCATTTTTAAACTATTAGACTACAGTCTTAAAATTTGATAAGCGGGTTCCTTTCATAGTGTAGAGATCTGCTACAAAATAGTTTTGGGGGCAATTGATATCTAAGGGTCCCTGAGGAGGATTAAGGGGCGTAATAGATAAATATTTCCGTTCTTCAACTAATATACCCACCTGCTTGAAAATTAGAAGGTATGCTCCTTTCATGGAATAGAGTTCCTTTTACAAAGAGTTTTGTGAAAACGGACCCCCAAAGGAGTGGAGTTGCAAGGGATTAAGGGGTGTTAAAGAAAAATTCCTGTTTTTGAATTTAACACATTTACTTGAAATTTGTTGAGCACGTTTCTTTAGTTGAATAGAGTTCCACTAAGAATGGAGTTTACGGAAATCAACCCCATGGGGGAGCGGGGAGAGTTATTGGGGCGTATTGATACACAAAATTCAAGTTTTCGAACTGCTAAGACTATAATAATAAAATTTGGTTTGAATGCTTCTTTTTTGTTGAGTTAGAATCCATTAAGAATGCTCTCAACAAGGTATTGATGATAAAAATTCCGTTATAGCTCTGTTAGATTTAGACTTGAAATTTAGCACGCATGTTTATTTTATGGAGTAGAGATCCACTGAAAGTTGCTTTGGTGGAAATACACTTGATTATTAGGTTAAGTGAGCGCAAAAAATATTTCTACTTCTATTTTAAATATAAATAGAAATTAGATATTTTAATTTATGTCCTTTTTGTATCAAGAGGCAAGGGTTACAGCTATAAATTTATTTTTCAATACAATCGAATTCTTAATGTTAGATATCAATAATTCATATATATGTAAACAGTATACATTTATATAACATCGTTAAATAGCCAGTGAAGTGGGTGTGTAACAGCTAGTATATGTATATAACTGGCTACTTACTTTTTATGTAATTAAGAGGAGTTGGAAACCTATCTCTCTATATATACTGACAATATTAAATTGGCTGTTTTCGATGTACCTTTTCTCAAAATCTGTTTTATGTACATGCTTGAAATTTTTCATACTATTAAAGTACACCTGTCTCATTATACTAAAATGAGCTTTTAGCTAATTTTGAATTTTTTAATAAATTATGAAATATTTTATCAAACATTGCAAAATTTGACCCATTTTTTACTTAAAAAATTTGTAAAAATTAAATTTTTGAGTTTTTTTCGCATATTTTAGTATATCTTAGACATCATTATAAATAATTCATAAAAAAATTTACATACCTGTGAATAGTAGTTTCTCAGAAAAGGGGTACATCACACATTAAAATTTACATTGTGAGATAAATTGATTTTAATGAACACAGTGAGACTTCTAATTGGCTAGGAAATAAAAAAATAAAAGGCTAAATTTAAAATAAAAGATACATGTTTTGGTTTATATCAGTCATTACACTTTTAAGCAAAAACAAAGTAATTTGTTTACAATTTTCGCCATTAAAATGGGCGTGGCCCAAATTCAACGATTATTTAAAAATACGTTTTAAGGGCTTCTAAATACCCTAGAGGTTAAAGTAAGGTATTTTTAAAAAGGTTAAAATCTATACAATTTGAAAGTGTAAAAATCTCAAATTGTCAAAAAAATAAGATTTTAGCTTTCCAACACTCTTTAAATAGTTTTAAAAAAGATTGAATTAACTTTTAGGAATTAAAATAATTCGAAATGCAAGAAAGTAGTTGTAGAAGTTTAATACACGATAATATATTATTTGTAATTTAATATCTATTAGTACTAATCCTCATACAAATAATTCGACTTTTTTTAAAAGTCGAAAGTTAAAGTCTTTATAGAAGAGTTGTTAAACAAATACATAAAATTATTCTAAATTAAGATATGTAAAAGTGATTTAAAGACACCAATTAATTTTATTATATCTGCTTTTCTTTCTTCTTAGAACTTTCATAATCCAGCTTTTAAAACCATAAGAACAATTGAGCTTGGTTTTCTATTCTTTTCCTCTTAACTATAAAGGTCGATTTTACGTTTTAAATAAATGCGCTTCATGAGTTAACGCATTATTGTATGTAACAAGAGTTGGCAACCTTTTAGCTATGGTGTCTGCAGTGTGCCAAACCAATCTACCAATATAATTAAGCATGCTATACAGTAGGACATTTTTTAAACAATTCTATTCCCGTGATAATGCATGCAGAGTTAGAGAATAGAGTTAAGTAATATAGAGATTTACAGTTTATTATACATTTATTTTACATCACTTAAAAATATTTCTTAACATCAAAAGAAACAGCATGAAATATTACTATTTCGCTAACAAAAAATAGATTAAAATTGTACATATATTAAGCATTTTTAAACATATATATATATATATATATATATATATATATATCAAAATAAAAAATATACAACATAAAATATAAGTATTTCCCCTTCATTATAGTTCAATAAAAAGATAAGTAAAAATTCAAATACGAATCTAATGCTTGCACCGCTCTACATTCATATCGCAAAAATCAGGGGTATCATGTGTGACTTTCAATTTGACACGATTCTGAGTATTCAGTTGTTAAACAATTTCTTTGCTGATTCGAAATATTTTTTATATGAGGAAATGTATTTTTTACTTAGATATGTAGAACCAAAAGCGAAAAGCAGTATACATACAATTCAATCTCTCCAGCAATGTTATTCAATGTTTCAAAATAGCTGTAAGTTTATCTTTAGAGTTATCTTTCATATTTTCTCGTAATTCCGTACATGTCCAAGAATCTGAAGATGTGTGTCAAATAAGGTCACTTACAAATTTATCAACTTCCATCCACTCAACAATTGATAAATTTGTTCAATAGTGCAGAGTTCTACCGAGAATTGTACCGCGTGCCATAGGTTGCCAATCCTTGGTATGCAAGTCAAGAAATTAATCAATAGCTCACAATTCTAATTCATACATTTAATATTGTCTTAAAAAGTCTCAGGGGTGCTAAATTTCTCAAGAGGTCTGAAAATATAAACAATTTTCAAACAGGTATAATTCCTTTAAATTTAAATTAAATAATTCGAATCTTTTACACATTATTTATAAAGGAATGGGGCTTCAGAAAAGTATAAAATGTTTAAAATATAATCATAATTTTAAAAATTATAAGCATATGTCTTATTTCCATATGCATATAATTTTTAAAAAATATTTCTTGTAGAAAAGTTTCTAAAACTTTTCAATAAAAAAAACTTATTAAGTTTTACCTCGCGCATGCTATTTTCTAAAATAGTAGCTTTAATTAGTAGCTATAAGTTGATTTAAAAAGTTAAATGTATTATTATTCAACACTGTAGCTATTTTTTATATAAATAGAACAATAACTTACAAATTTTAATAAATAAAAGAAATACATTTTTTAAAAGTATTTAAAAATTGCAATATTTCACACATATTTTGAAATACAAAAGATATATAATACTAAAATTAGGTAGGGTTTAAAGAAAATGATGCATTTTTTATAATTCTATAAAGTTTTATACATCAGAGGCTACTATTTTAGACGCAAAACATACTTAATATTTATACTAATTAAATATTAATTTTTTACTATAGAATATGCATATGCTTATGTGTGATTTTTACAATTATTATTATATTTTAAACATTTTATATTTTTCTGAAGCCCCATTCTTTTATAAATAATGTGTAAAAGATTCAACTCATTTAATTTAAATTTAAAAGAATTATACCTGTTTGAAAATTGTTTATATTTTCAGGCCTCTAGAGAAATTTAACACATTTGAAACCCTAGGTTAAAAGTTCATCGTATGCTCCAGAACAGTGATACTCAACCGGTGGCCTTTTTTGTGTGGCCCAGTCATGGCCCATTGCTCTAAGAAATTCCATCATTGGAGATCAATGTACCAAAATTTTAACAGGAAATTCTACCAATAAAGCAATCAGATGTTTTTTTAATAGTATAATGTAAGCAAGAGGCTTAGTCATACATGAAAGGAAATAGAAATTATCCCATAACTCAGTAAAAATTCATAGTGTTTCCTACACTCCTCTCACTTAACTGTGACTGAGCGCGATACTTTCTCGCCTTCCTACCCCAACGGAAACTCTTGAACCCGGTACCGGGACAATTCTGTAAACTGGAAACTCAAAGGGCAGACGCAAGGTCTTGTCCGCATCAATCCGCAGCACCTTCAAAGGTGTAATTTTCATTTAACCGCATTAATACTTTTAAGTGTAAACGTTAACTGTAAATATTTATTTTCTTGTAATACAAACCTATGCACCATCTCCCTCTCTGGCTGTTATTCGAACTCAACCAACGGCATCACATTGAAATAAATATTCTTTTGTGTGTGTTTTTGATAGAAAAGTTAATATAGTTTTAAAATAAAAGCTAAAAATAAGTTTTAATTATTTGAGCACTTTTGTTTTTCAAAGTTGTTTTGTTCTTATAATGTGCTTTTTTCACTATCCGAATGTGGGGGCCCGCATGAAATAACTGTCATGTGTATGCGGCCCGCGTGAAATAACTGACATATATATGCAACCCACGCAAAATACCTATCATATATATACGGTCTGGCGGGATAAAAGGTTGAGTACCCCTGCTCTAGAATGAAGTTTATTCAAAACAAATAACGATATATGTAAAATATTCCTCTATAAGCTATACATTGTCTGTAACCTCAAAGCTGCATTTAAAAATTTTGAGTTCTGTTTTATTAATTCCTTCCTCAGTGGCTCTGTAGCCCAGGTTGGGCCTTGGCCTTCTCAAGAAGCCATTTCCACACCACACTTTTTCATGTTAGTGATCTCCAATTTTTAGTATTCAAAACTAGGAAATCATTTTCTAGGCCATCATTCCATCTTAGATTTGGCCTGTCTTTTCTCCATGTACCGATTGGTTGGGCATTGAAGAATTTTTAGTGGTGCGGTCTTCGTTCATTCTGACAACGTTACCTGCCGATTTAATACGTTGTACTTTGATGAAGTTAACGACGTCAGATTCTTTATGCAAGTGATAGAGTTCTAAATTTTATCTTCTTCGCCACGTGCCATTTTCTTAAATTCCTCCAAAAATACACATCTTAAAATCTTCCTTTCATGAATATCATGTTCTCGTCTTTTCGAGACATGGACCAAGTGCTTTATGAATACAAAAATAAAAATGCCGAATTTAGTAAGTTGTAAGCAGAACTTCACAGGAGACTGGATCGATGACACGATTCTCCGCTCCCTATCTTGAAATTACGATATTGCTGGTGTTGTTAGCTTGGCTTGTTGGAGTAGGAGTGGCTTCATTAAGGCAAAGGTCGATGGGGAAGCTGATTTCGGCTATTGGGATTGAGCATTGCCATTGGTTGTGGAGTAAGCTTGCGGAGACTGCCCTTCTCAGAGAAAAAAAATTACATAACTATTGAGATAAAAATACTAAAACAGAGAAATTAAAACTAGAAAGAGAAAAATTAAAGAATTAATTATCTAGGAGCGATTCTTCAAGTAGAAAAGCTTTTTGCCTATATCATCTTTGGATGCTTTAAGAGCTGGGAGTAGTAGCAGTAACTTTGTCATTTTTTTTAACAAGATCAGAAAGAACTTTAAAAAGTTCGATTAAACTAGAAATTTCTGAAATATTTGTTTCAGGGGTAGATGAATCATGGGATTGACTTTGTTCTGTTTTATTATTATTTTCATTTGAGTCTGAGGATTTGATGTTATCTTTTTATCTCCACTAACAATATTAGCGAAGGAAATTCCTTCAGTAACAACGTTGCTAGAGAAATTATTTTTATTTAAATTTATGGGGGTTCCTTTCTTTGGTTATGGAAATTCAGGAATTTGGTATAACTGGCAATAAGCTCAAAATGGCGAATTTGAGAATATTTTGGTTTTTATTCAGGCACAAATTAAAATTAAAATAGTGGTAACAGCAAAATTCTCAAAATTAAAGTAAACATTTTCAAAAGTGATAGTTTGTGGTATAATCTGCTTAAATTCCGAAAGAACTCATTTCAAGGATCATAGATATCATTAAAGTTTTCTTAAGATAACATAAATAAAATGTATTTATTATTTTCTTCTTATATAGAATTTTTCGAGAAACAATTCTCTGTTTTTAAGAAAAAAACATGAAACTTTTTTATGATATAATTATAACCATAAATGAACATGTATATAAGGTTATCGTCAAAAATCCATTGTTACAACAAATAAAAAAGAATATGAAATTTCAAATAATTTTTTCTGTGTGTATAATTATAATTTTAAACTAAGCATTGGTGAAATACACAAAATAAAGCATTCTTGAGTATCTCAAATACTGTAGCATATTCCCGTAAAGAAAAAATAATGTGAAAAAAGAAAACTGCGTTTTTTTTCTTTCAAGCGTTGCTTACACTAAATGAATCATGAAGCACAATTCCCTTATGAGACTATGAAATTAAACTAATTTTACTTTATTTTCGCTCCTTGAAAAGGTTTTACGTCTTTTTTAAATTTTTGCATTTCTCTTAGAATTTTCACCACTACTGTACAAAATTACCTCCCACTAGTGAAAAGATATTTATTTAAACTCTGAACACAATTATGTTTCTGAAATGGTAATGAAAAAAATCACATTAATGTTTCAAAAAAGGAATAAAAATTCTAAAGATTAATTGCGTTATATACATTTGCTGAGCCAGTAACTATACATTTGCAGAGCCTGCATTAATTTCTATGTATTGAAAGATATAAGTAGAAACAAAATAGCAAAAAATATTCGCATGCGTATTACACATTAGATATAGCAAATTATAGTTATGATACCCGAATTGTACAGATGAGAGCCGTAGTGTATTCATTTGTTATTTTTTAGAATTTGGAATAAAAGATTTATTTGCCAATTTTTTTCTGTCACACTTTGATAAAATTAAAATTTGAAAGAATATGCCTAATACACATTTGCCTTATACACATTCTTATAATAAGTGCTTTTTAGCGTATTTTCTTACTTAAAATTACAATAGATGCAGATTAATAAAATATCTTAAAAATAAATTCCTTTGTAAATAAATAAAATAATCTCATAACAATGCCCATTTGTTTATATTCAAAACCAATGGAATTTTTAAATAAATATTTAAAATTTATCTTGGGAAATATATAATGTCGACACATCGTATATATTAGGTTTTGGACATTATACTGGTTTTTTTTCCTCTTTGTAAAGCTGCTTTGTAAAAACAAATCATCATCTTTTGTTATTCATTTTCATTAGTCCTGAATATAAATAAAACGTTTATTTTTTTCATTGTTTAATTACGAAAAAAGACACACGTTCTTCCTTAGTGTTTGATTATATATATTTTCATAACTATATTCATAAAAATTGAACTGAATAAATCCCCTTGAGATAATGATTATTTGTTTAGGTTTTAACTTTTGAAATTCTGTGTACATATAGTGAACATCAGGGTTTCTCAAACTGTGGGGTGTGAATACTCGACAAGGGGGCCGCGAGCATATTGAAAAGTTGAAAACAAAAGATTATTATGAAAAATTATTAATTTACGGACAGTATATAAAAAGATACATTCCGACAAAACAAAAAATATAATACACATTTACCCTGATATAATACATTTCTAAATATATCAGTATTACACAATCCGTATTTTATAATTAATTTAGCTATACTAAGTTAGGAACAACATTAATGATTACCAATGACACATTGAGCTTGTCATGTATAAAATTATATACAGAAATTAACACTTATCTTGATAATGTGTTCGGTTTAAAATCAATCTCTTAACTGATGATTAAAAGTTACGCTATCCGCTCAGCAATGCCGTCCTTTTCCACATATGCACGCGTATGTGATACATTGGAGGGGCTGGAGAAAAGTAATAAAAATAGCTAAATCTTTTCTGAAATAAGTAAATCCTTCACAAACACTGCCAACTCCCTTTTATTATATTTCAAAGCCTTCGGAATAGTTTTATGAATAGCAGTGCACAGAAAAGATAGTACTTTGGATATACGTCCGGGACAATGAACACTTTGGCTGAGCGAGACGTTTATATACGCCAGGGGCACTTGGGTTAAAGTCGTATTGTAGCTTTAGCGTCAAATTATAGTATTGTTGAATTAAAAACATTACTATGATTTAATATTGGGTCACAAAAATTGAAACTTTGAGAAACACTGCTGTACAGGAAGTTTTTTTTTCTCATTTTCTTCGGTTGCAGTGCAATTGCTGTTCTAAAATAGAATAAAGAGGGTCCGAAAACTTATTCTGGAAAATAATTAGGTGAAATACCTCTGAATCTCTTAGTACGCCAGCTGTGCTATAGCAGAAACACACGTGGTAGTAAAATTGCGGTACTGCATACGCACTAGCGAGATTTAAAGGTTAAAGAAAAATACGAGAGCTTGTTGTTTTGTACAGCCAACAGTCAATAAACACAATTAGGGGAAGTTGCAAGGTTCGATACTCTCTCAGCTTCAAATAGTTTTGAGTTACGAAATTTACAAAGTACTCTAACTTTTTCTTTTAGAACAAGCCAAGTGCGGCGCCCTCTAGCGCCCGCTATGTGAAGCAACCTGTTGTAAACAAAGGACTGGAGAACGGTCGAAAGAACTGAAATGACATGTAATGAAGCGAGCGAGCAGAATGTGTTATGTAGCGATTTTTGTAAAAAATAGTTTTTAGTTTAGAAATTATAAATGTAAATAAACGTTAGCTATCTACCAAAAGAAATATCTTTGCTGTCAAGTCCATGAGAATCTCTCATTTAATTTAGCAATGATCACATGGATCTAATAAGAACACCACACCAAGTCTTTAAAAATAAATTTAGTGGCTCATCTCGATAGCACATTCATCATTTATATTACATTAAATAAGTATTAACGTAGAGCAAATATTAAGCACTGTTACAGAATAGTGCTTGACTTTTCGAGCTTCATAATTGATGCTGATTCATATACTTTTAACGTTAATTTTATCTACACTGACGCGTAGAATAACAGGAATGTCATATGGCAATTCCCTTCGTCTTAAGAAAATCAAATGGTGAGGTAGTTTAGGCAAAATGTAACTTCTCAAACACAAATTGCAATATCCTATGACACAAAATTGCTATATCCTTCCTTAAAAATTATATGTAGCTCCATGTTTCCGAAATGACAATGTGAATGCTGATACAACTAACGGGAGTGGTGGAAAACTTTAACACATTTGGAATTAAAAGTAACAATATTTGAGGATGGTGTTTTCACCATAATTACGAGACGTGTCTGGAGACTGAAGGCCGTATCACACGTTTGGACTTTTAAACCAACTTTTCGTCCTATCTGAGGGCGAAGGGTTGCCGTAAACAAAACGACATGCTTTGACGTCAGCCGCGCTCTATCTCCACATTGAAAAATTACTCGTCGATTTTTCTTATTCAGCAAACGAACATTCAAAATGATTTCTTTTATTTCACTCGCGTATTTGTTAATGGGCCTAAACAGAAATGGAGCACCATTCTATTTAAAATATTATACACCACTGAAATAATGTATGCCGTATCTAATGCGTTTGACAAAATCGAAGCCACCATCTTCTTTATAACGTAGGACGCCGAAGAACCCCATTGGCTGGAATTTCAAGCAACTTTTATTTGGAACAACTTTTGAGATTACAAGCAAAAAATTGTTCGAAAGCCGTTGTTATGGCAACTGAGTAAAAATTGTACGAATTGGACGAAAAATTGTTCGTAACGCGTATGTGTGATACGGTTATTTCGTTCTACCGCAGCCGCAGCGGTATTATCGGAGTTTGATCCTTATGCACACGCGTCTTTAGTTGATTGTCAGTAAAGTAACACCAGTCGGATTGAGTTGTTTTTGTACATGTTAGTCAGTGTTCAAAATGTTTCAGTCGGTTGCCTGTCACACCTATTGTGAAGTGTGTTCTGTAATCCATTCGCGGAGGATAAAACCTGCGACCAACAGTTCCGGAGCCGAGTAACATGACCACTAGACAAAAGGGATCATTCATGTTCGGAGTTCGAAATATCTCAACTGGTTAACTGGTTTGAGAACGATTTAAGTTTCTTTTTTATCGAGTATTTTCAGTCTGGTATGCAGTATATATAAGAATTAAGTTAATTTAAGATTTAAAAATAAAAAAGTGCATTTTTCTAATGTTGGTGCATCACAAAAATTGAATTTTCCTATCCTATGCCTTTCTCCGAACTTTCGGTTTTAAGTTGACGAGGAGTCAAGTATACAATGGAGAACGATAAAAACTGTCGCCAAAGGCACAGTCAGCAACATCAAAAGCAAAACAGTTTGGAACCCCATGGCCTATATTGAGGTGGTCTCTCGTAAGGGGTAAGTCATGTTTGTAAAGTGGGCAGGAATGTGAATCAGCTAGTCCAGTGTTTCTCAAACTGTGGGGCGCGCCCCCTGGGGGCACGATGACCTTACAAGGGGGGCGCGAGCATATCGAAAATAAAAGAAGTTTACTGGAATGAATTAAAACAAAATACTTCCAGACATAATAAAAAATGCACTTTTACTCTGATATAATTTATAGGCGCGCGTGCGCGATATTAAGTCAGCAAAAATAAAAACTTCTTCAATACCTAATTAGTCATCTTTGATCCTATAACATTATAAAAAAAACTTTTATTTGATTTGCTGTAATCCCATGATGAGAGAGATTTTTTTATTACGCTGTTTTTAACCTAACACATACTACTTTTTCAGAGAAAAAACAGATCCCAGACCCAGAATCGAAAAAATTTAGGAACATAAAAAATTCATCACTGTCATTATTTTTGAAATACTGCACATTATAGTTGTAATATGTTTGACCTTCAAAGTTATTGGTACAGTTAGTTATGACCCCTCTCTTATGTGTTCTCTGTTGCGCTTTTTTCCATGCAAATGAGTTTTATGATATTTGGAAAACCACAGAGAGCACACACACACACAAGCACATGAAGGATTACTTGGAGAAGACATATTTTTATAAATATTCTCAACATGTAAAGCATAACGAAAAACGTTTCACACAATTTTTTTAGCAGTAACATACATATTATCATACTGAATATACTTTTTACCCGGAAGTGGTCGCGTGGGACACACAGATTACGAAATCGTTAATTCTGGCAAAACTGTTTATTTATTACCAAAGAAAAATTGAAAAGTCCTTGAAAGTAGGTAAGTAAACTTTCTCTTAATTAAATTATTCACTGGAATCATGATTTGTATCGTGTACAATAAAGTAATTATAAAAAAAGGATTGGGGTGACTCAATAACCCCGACCGTATCGATTGCACGCCTGCTCCCTGGTTAAAACATGTTGAAGTCTAATAATTCAATTATTCTTCATCGATATTTTATATTATTGATCATTATTTAACATCAGTGGCGCACACAAGGGGGGGAGGGTCCGGACCCCCTCCAAGGTCCTTGATTTTTTTCCAATTGATTATAATTCTAAGTTTATAGTACGCAAAATTTAATTAAGTATTTGTTATTGATGATTAATTTTATTAATTAATGCTATTTATTTATTCAAGAATTAGTTTTTTACTGTGTTTTGTTCCCCAAAATCGACAAAATCAAAAGGAACCTGATATAAGATTGGTGAACTTTCAACCCCGGACCCCCTTGAAAAATCCCTTTGTGCGCTACTGTTTAACATCAATTATAAATGCTAATTCTGTGAGGCTTAAAATTACAATTCGTTTAAAACTAATTATAATTTGAGCAACCATTTTAAAAAAAATCATTTTACGTCTTTGTAAACATTATCGAGCACTTGGCATTGCTTCCCTTACAATTCAACTATTATATCAATAATGTTTTATTTTCTTATAAATAAACTTGTGCAAAGAGCGGGCACTTCAGCCAGTATACTTTTAATGTATCAGTGCTGCACAGAATATTTTATAACTAATTAATTAATACTAAATTAAGAAAAAGTTTAATAAGTATTAATGACGTCCATGAGCTTGTATTGGAAAGCAAAGTTTTTATAAGGAATGCTTATGATTAGATATTAACCCTCTGAGTTCTTTTTCTATATTTAGCAGATATCTATATTTTGTCTTCTAAGCAGCTACCGCATTTTGCAATATGTTCAACTTAAAAATTAGAGAAAGGAAAAATAACATAATAATTATCTTATTATTTTATTTATTTATTTATTTTGCTTAAAAGTAGTATACAAAATTTAATACTTATGTTACTAATTTGTATGGTTTATAATTAAGAACGCCTATTGTAGCTTTAGCGTCAAAGTGCATTATTATTGCATTCAGTACATTATTAGTGTATAAGGGGGCGCGAAAAAAATTGTGATCGAAAAGGGGGGCGCCAGTATTGAAAGTTTGAGAAGCACTGAGCTAGTCCCATTCTGTACTGCAAAACCTGCGAAAATTCATGACCAGCATCAAGTCTAAAACTGACTGTTCTATACAAGGAACTAGAAATTTTTGTTGATTTAATCAAAAACGAGTACTTAAGTATTATCGGAACCTTTTGGCGATATTATATAAAACGTAGCACACAGTTGCTAATTCAGCGTGTACGACACATAGGAAATAGGGGTTGCCAACTTGTCGAGTTATTAACAGAGTTGGCGATTGTTGCGATAATATGTAAATACCCAGAAAGAAGCTCAATGTTTTCCTGAAACCCCTTCATATACAAGCTGGAACATTTGGATATAATGGTACAGGATATGTAACGTTTACATGGCTCGAAGGCAAAGGATGTTCTGGTTGTGATTTTTGAGATCCTCTCTTGGCCAGCGTATCTGCTTTGTCGTGTCCGTATACCTTTCAATGACTTGGAATCCACTACAATATAATGCAATACTTTATATTCAGCAAATTATCTATTTCCTTCCAGAAGAACCTGGACATCTCAAATTCGGAGTCATTGATAGTTTTTAAGGACCTGTCAAAATATTTTCCAACAAAAGACTTTGTTAACTATGTAGAGCAGGGACGTCAAACTCACGACCCGATCAGTATATAACGGGACACTATAATATATAATAAAACATCATAATTTCTCACGTAATAAGAAAGACTGTAGCTAAAAAGAAATGTCAAGATCAGGACATAAACCTTAAACTGTTCTTGTTCTTTTATATATGTTTATTATAACGTATTGTTCGAAATAAACCCACGCTTCTATTATAAAAATTGATTTTTTGTGGTCCACCTAGCAGCATTTTTAATAACCCCTGCAGCCGAACAATCAGTATATACACATAGCCAAGAATCATCCGGGTAACGATCATGAGTAGTAAACAGTAATGGCAATGGCAAAAATTTCAGTTCAGAGTCGATCCAAAATTATATTAAAAGCAAAAAGAATTTTATTTATTTTTCAAGTTACATTTAACTGTTGTATAAATAATTTCAAGAAAACATTTTAAAAAACTCAAATTTTATAATATAGTTTATTTTAACACGAAATAAATCTATTCTATATTTAATAATATCTGAAAAATAAATCTAATTATCACACACAGACACACACTGTTCAATAACTGAATTAGTTAATTTGGAATAATTGAAACATATTTTAAACATCAGATCAACAACTATGAATCAACGATATTAACTATTTCAAAATTGCATTAAAGATACTAAATAAATATGTCAGTATTTAAAATACTTTGATTTATCATTATTATCAGTTTATCTGTGTCTCGTATCTTTATTTCTTGTCTTAAGCATTCTAAGCTTTGATTTTAAGTAAACCCACACGTTTAAGTAATAACTCTTTATAAATCGATATCGTTGAATCTTTATCCTTATTTTGGCTTCCTATACAGCCAAACACAAATATCACCAATCTGGAGCTTTCTGAATTTAAATCAAATATTCTTAGGTTCAAGAATTTGTGAAAACCTTTTAATTCTACCATTTAATGATTTTCAATAACCGATGGTGCACAAAACTCGGCTAGAAATATTTTAAGATAAACATAGGAATGTTTACGTTTCTTTTCTGAAGCAAGAACGTTGGAATTCTATAAAATGTAATGGTAGCTGTAACATGGGTTACAATGCTGTTTCGTAACCGTTTAAAAGGGAGATGAGGTTATCAAGGTATGTTTATCTAAAAATATTTCAGAACTTTTCTATAAGGTAAATACCGAAATTCATTTCCGAATATTTTCTTTAGGTTTCTATTTAACTTATAAAGTCAATTTTTGTGTGATTTATTTTCAACGTGTGTAAAATTAAAGATTGAGCAACTTCGTAGAAGGAAATCAAATATGCTATGACAGGTAATTTGTAAGACGTATTAAATAAGAACTAGGTTAGGAAACTAATTCGCATGTTGATGCACGAATGATTTTGAACTATATTCATGATATTTCAAATAAGTTTTAATAACACCCACGCTTTGTATTTACTCAATTGGAATTATTCAGACAGAAAAAAAATAATTTCAAATCATGGTAAAATGTATTCTATGAGAATAATTTAAATAATTATTCTGACTCAACTTTAATATGGAAGATGAAGTAACATTATTCAAATAAACGAAAAATGGAAAATTGTGTCATATTATGAAATAGTATTAATATAAAATTAATGGAAAATTTATGACATCAATCGGATATTCAAGCCTGAATGTTTATTTTGATCATTTAGAACATCTCACTGGCATACTTAAAAATTGTATTGAGTGGAATTCTATTAGATAATTAACTATCAAATAATTCATGCGTATAAAATAGCATTTCTCAAACTGTGGGGCGCACCTCACTTGGAAATCGTGATAACTCTAAGAAGGGGGCGCGAGCATATTTAAAAGTCTAAAACAAAAGATTTTAAAAAATTACTAACTTAGTGAAAATAAACAAAATACGTCCTGGTATAAAAAAATAAAGTACACATTTACACTCATATATTATAAATGTACCAATACTACACAATGTATTTGATAATGTAATAACAATACTAATTTAAGAACAAGTATAATAGTTCCCAGGGACCTCATGGTCTTGTCATAGGTAAAATTATATACAAAAATTAACCCTTATCTTGATCATTTGTTCGGTTTATATTTAATCCCTTAACAGCCGGTTGAAAGTTACGCAATTCACTCCCAACATACTTCGGAAAGTCGTATATATACGTCCGGGGAAAAGAATGCTTTGGTCGAGTGAGACGTTTATATACGCCTGGGGCACTTAAGAGGTTTAAGTCTTCTTCTAGCTTTAACATAAAAAGTTTAGTATAATTGAATTAAATACATTGTTATTTATAAAGAGGGCGGGCGATGAAAATAATGATTGAATATTGGGTGGCAAATATTAAAAATTTGAGAAGCACTGGTATAAAGCGTACTTTTAACACCAAAAAATGAGATCAGAATTTGACAGCGCATGTTATACGCCAGAAATTAAAATGATAGCTTTAAAAACTAAGAGGAGAAGATGAGCATTAAAAATTATATTAATTATAAATGCTTATTTGAAGTAAAAAAATGACATACTCCTAATAAATATTCATAAATTGATGAAATGAAAAGTTCGTCCTATATTCGTCTTCCGATATACTTTTAGTTTATCTGCAGTCCTCCACTTTTAAGCTGCTTCATAAATAAATAATCATCTTCTGTTCCATCTAGACTGTTATAAATATTACATTATTTATATATCTTTTGAATTATATCAGATTTAATTTCAGTCTATGCTTTTATTATTAACTCACGAACCATTTTCAGACGCATGGTACATTTGGCTTCCTTTTGAAATGTTTTTTGCATACTAACGTCGACGTACTTTTTAACACCTCCTTAGAATCTTAGTTCTAGAAGTATACCATTGTTCAAAAGATTTGCATAATACTTTAAATAAAGGACTTCAAAAGATATGAGCATTGCGTACTATATTTGAGATTTCTTCGTAAAAGAAAGGGTATGCGTTATATGACAAATACCCCTAAAAAATTAAGAAATGCAGCTTAAAAGGACAGAGAGGCGCGTTATACTCCGGTGAGCGTAATACACCGAAATATATATGGTACATTAATACTTGACTGAAGTCACTAAAATTTTTCTTCTTTTTATATAATTAATAACTGGATAGCCCTTTTTCTAATTTAAGAATTATAAGAAAAATTTTTGTTCTTATAAAGTAAAAATGCCAGTTATAGTAAGCAAATTTTATCTAATTCATTTTCTTAAAGTCTTTTCTGCCAAGTTTATAGTTTATGGTTATGTATGATATACATATCAATTAAATTGCATTCTACTTATTTAATTATCTTTCACAATTTCGACATTTGATGGCTTTCGAGAAAAAATAATTGAAAAACATAAGAAAGAAATTTTTTTGTATAAGGTTTTATACCGTCGACCAATGTTGACAGATAAATGCAGTGATATGCAACCAATAGTGGAAAACGGTTTCAGCACATATTACAATATATTATAATAACATTAACAACGATTATTATTTGGCGACAAATTGTTGATTGCCTACGTCTTTATATTTGGCGAAATACGTAAGCTAAATTTTCTTCCTCTGAAGTAAATATTAAATATTAAAAAAAGGCTATAAAAACTTTTTAAATGAAAGCCATTAGAAGAATGCGTTAAGATCGAAATTAATTAAAAAGTTTAAGAAGGAATAAACTGTTATTTGGTATGAGGCATACAAAAAATTTGATTAAAAATATTAAAAATTTAAAAATGCCAAGGAAAATCATTTTTAGTGAATTGAGTTAATATTAAGAATAGTTAGAAATTTTAAATGAGGAATAAATAGTTATTTAATTAAAATATTTTTATTCTGCAATATTTATAAATTTTAATTCCATTGATATAAAAAGGATCTTTTTTAATACACATTTATTTCCATATCTATTGGAAAATTTGCCTGAAAAGTAAGAGAGCATCTTGGTTTTATCCCTGTCCTCTTGATTTTGTAGCAAAAATTTAGCGTAATCCAGTGTTTCTCAAACTGTGGGGCGCGCCCCCCTGGGGGGAGCGATAGACGTACAAGGGGGGCGCGAGCATATCGAAAATAAAAGATTAAAAAAAAATTATTTACTAGAATGAAGTAAAACAAAATACTTTCTGACATAATAAAAAAATACACATTTACACTGATATAATTTATATATCTGCGATATTACGTCATAAAAAATTAAAGCTTCTACTTTTATTACGGTTTCTTTTCAAACCAAATTGAGAAAAAACAAAACCCAGACCCATAATCGAAAAAAAATTTTAGGAAGATAAAATATTCGTCACTGTTATATTATTGTCATCAGCTGTAGGTAGCAGAATGTAGTTGCTGCGGTTTGACCTTCGAACTTACTTGTACGGTTAGTTACGTCCCTGCTTTTATGTGTATTTGTTTTTTCATTTAGGGAAGTTGCAAATAAACTATTTCTGCTGCGATTTTTTCCTTGTAAAATATTTTTATGATTTTTGGAAAAGCACAGAGAGCTCTTTGAAGGATTACTTGGCCAAGATTTATTTCTATGAGTTATTCCCAAACATATAAAAAAGCATAATGAAAAACGTTTTACATAATTTTTTTGAACATCCATATTGTAATGAATACCCTTTTATTCCGGAGCTGTCACGCCGAGCACAAAGTGCACGAAATCGGTAATTCTGGCAAAACTGTTTAATTGTTACCAATGGCTCTGACACTCTCTATCCTACTGTTTGACAGTCTTAACGTGTGAACTATTGTGATTGAATTGTGATTGATAAGGGGGGCGCCAGTATTGAAAGTTTGAGAAGCACTGGCGTAATCTTTTGCAGAATTTTAGTACCAAGTTGCAACCATTCACCACTTGGCACCAGAAAAATTAGGTGGTTCAACTTAGACACTTTACAAATTTTTTAAATCAAAGTTTTTTAAAAAAAAAAACTTATTTAAAGAAATTTATTCTATGAACGATCTTAACTTTCATTGTCTTTATTTATAAATCCAAGTCTAACTGTAACGGTTCTCTTACGTCATTACTGGGTAAACCAAAATAATGGATAAGATCTCGGGGTAATTTAAAATAGTTTTAATGACATAAAATAACACAGTTACAATGGACAGACTTTTAGACACAATACAGGTTAAACATTTAGAGAAAATAAGGGGAAATTAAATTTATTACATAGTCCAGGATTGGACAGCGAGACGAGTAACGTTTACTCATTCAAATCCCAACTCCCTCTGGCGGTGACGCAGGGCTTCGCTCGGTAACACTTCCGTTACAAGTACCGCCATCTACATTTCGGTCTTCGAATTAAACCGTGTTTTACAGACTCCACCTCCGGTTCCGTTGACATCTCGGCACTGAACCAGGAGGTAATTTCTTTTTTGGGCGTCCTCTTTTCCTTAGAGGAGCAACAAATCCGGTGTTTCTTTCTATTTCAGGTTCTTGATAGTCCTTTAAGGCAGAAACATGGTAAGTTCCAAGGGATTGGTCTGGGTTGGCCGGGTCGGCCATCTCATATGTTACTGGTGATCTCAAGGTGAGTATGAGGTAAGGACCTTCTCTCTTGGGCATGAATTTCCTGCTCCTGTTGTTACGACTTATGGGATGAATGGTCACCCAAACTTTGTCACCAGGTTTGTAATATTTTCTTCATCGTCGTCGATCGAAGTTTTCCTTCTGACTATCTTGTTTCTGCTCAACTCTGTCTTTGACATCCAAGATTGAATTGCCAAATCTTTTGAGATATAGGGTGATTTCAGGGACGAAGTTATCATTATCAATAACTTGTCGAATATCATGCCTGATATCGTCTGATGTTCTTAATTGTCTTCCAAACT
Organism: Trichonephila clavipes; assembly: GCA_019973935.1. Taxonomy (NCBI): domain Eukaryota; kingdom Metazoa; phylum Arthropoda; class Arachnida; order Araneae; family Nephilidae; genus Trichonephila; species Trichonephila clavipes. The sequence continues at coordinate 392,771 of BMAU01015934.1, forward strand.
GTAAGTAGGCAGCCGTGTGCCCAGTGGTGTCGCATACTGAAGTATTCATTGCGAAACGAATTAGAGGTAACTTATCCTCCCAAGCCGAATGTTCTTCCCCCACCAGAATTGCTAGTCTCGACTTCAAGTCACGATTTTTACGTTCCGATGGGTTCGCTTGCGGGTGGTAGACGGGGATAAAGTCTTGCGTAATCTCTAACAAGTCACAAGTTAGCTGCATGACAGCACTTATGAACTGTGGCCCGTTGTCACTTATTAGTCTTCGCGGAAGACCATATCGTAGGAGTACTTCTTCGATTAGTGTTTTGGCACAATTTTCAGCATTGACTTCAGCAAGAGCAAAGAGTTCTACCCATTTGGTGCTTGTATCTTCTACAATAAAGATCCACTTTTTGCCAGTGGGAGTTTCCGGAAGAGAGCCAAAAAGACCAATGGCCAGGGTCTCAAACCTTTGTGCGTAGGCGGGTGTTCTCAAGAGTCCTGCTGGTTTTTGGTTTGTTGGTTTATAACAATTGCATTCGGGACAAGTCTTGATGTACTCTGAGATGAACTTTTTCATACCTTGAAAATAGTACCTGGATGATATCTTCTTGTAAGGTAAGTGTTCTCTACACCATAATGAACAGCTGTGGGGGCATCGTGATTTTCTTGAAGGATTCTTTCTCGTTCTTGTGCAGGAACTACAAGTTGAGCTTCTTCTTCACTCTCAGATGAATACCTATATAAGATACCCTGGTTCATTAAGTATCCATGACTGGTGTAGTTGGCAAAGTTTTCGTCTTTGTCCATACTCTCAAAGCAGTCAATGATTTTCTTCAGTTCTTCGTCTTCTAGCTGTCCCTTTCGAATATCACTGGACTTCCTGGATGCCATGTCAACAGTGATGGCACACACATCAGAGGCTGCACCTTCAGTGTAAGAAGGTCTTGACAGCATGTCAGCTACTACATTAGCTTTTCCTGAGGTGTAATTAATCTTCAGGTTGATGGACTGAATTTTCAAGGTCCATCTTGCCAGACGACCAGAAGGTGACTTTATACTTAACAGCCATTTGAGTGGTTGATGATCTGATGCGAGGAAGATTTGTTGATTTTCAACGTAACCTCTAAACTTCTCTAAAGCCCACACTACTGCCAAGGCTTACCGCTCAGTTGTGGAGTAGTTTCGCTCTGCTGGGATCATCAGTCGACTTGTATACTCGATGACATGTTCATCGGGGCCACTTCCTTGGAGAAGGACTGCTCCCAAGGCATAACTACTTGCGTCGGTACGAATGGTGAAAGATTTTGATCCGTCAGCTTGATTCAGTATAGGAGGAGTCACCAAGCGCATCCTCAACGTCTCAAAGGATTCTTGTTGCTCAGGACCCCAATGCCACTGCACTTTCTTCTTAGTGAGGCTACTAAGTGGACGTGCTATGTCAGCAAAGTTAGGGACATATCGACGAAGCCAAGAGCATGTTTGTAGTAAAGATTGGACTTCTTTCACATTGGTAGGGACTGGAAGTTTTTTGAATAACAGAGATCTTCTCTGGGTCAGCTTCAATTCCATCCTTCATTATCCAGAATCCCAGATATTTCACGCGGTCACAGGCAAAGTGACATTTATCTCGGTTTGTATGAAGTTTAACGATAGACAGTCTATCAAAAACTTTTTCGAGATCTTCCAGATGTTTCTCAAATGTTTCTGAGAGGACGATGATGTCATCTAGGTAAGAAAGTGCGAAAACATCTTTCAAGCCACTTCGAAACTTGTCGATTAATCTTTGAAAGGTGGCCGGAGCATTCCGTAGGCCGAAGGGCATACGTAAATAGCGGTAAGTCCCAAAAGGACAAACGAAAGCAGTTTTGTCCTGATCAACATCAGCAATCTTTACTTGATGGTATCCCGATTGTAAATCAATTGTTGACATGAATGATGTTTTGGTGTCACTTCACTCAGTAGATCGTCCATTCGTGGTAAGGGGTAGGCATCCCCTTTCGCAACCGAGTTCAACTTCCTGTAGTCGACACAGAGACGTACTTTCCCATTTGGTTTAGGGACAAGTACCACAGGTGCGGCATAGGGAGAGACTCGCACTCTTCAATTACTTCCTGCCTCAGCAGTTCTTCAATCTGTTCCCTCAAAACCTCTTTCTTTACGGGATTCATTCTGTAGGGGGACGTTGCTATTGAGGCGTGATCACCCGTGTCAATACGGTGTTCAATATAAGGCGTGGACTCTCCCCCTGGTTGGAAACATGCCTCATTTCTGTCCAGGAGTATATTGATTTTTCTTGCCTGTTCTGGAGACAGATTTTTACCCTCATCCTCTCGAAGTTCGAATGCGCTGAGTGTTATATCTTCTAATGTCTTTTTGAAGAATTTGTACTGTTTCCGAGGATTTCCGGAAAAGTGCCATTTCCCACCCTGGACGTCAAGGACGATACCAGCTGCATTGAAGAAATCCAGTCCTAACAATGTCTTATTTCCTTTGGCATCAGGCAATACTAGAAATTCTGTTGCAATAACTTTGCCTTCAATGTACAGGTCGACGACAGAACTCAGAGTCATAACGGTCTGTAGAATTTCATCAGCCATCATAAATGAAATCCTCTTGTTCGTAAAGGTAATATCATGCTCTTGTAGGAATTTAAACATCTTTTCACCTGCAATGGTATGGGAAGCACCGGTATCGGCACATACAGCAATATTTTCTCCAAAGATTTTGAGAACAATTACACTTGTGGGATACAAGTTTGAATTCAAGTTGAATAACGTCATACAGTTCACCGCTGTTTACATTTCATTAGCTCTCGTGCGGGTAGGGCACTTTGGCTTGACGACTCCAGGAGTCCCACATCCGTAACACTGTATGGGGTTTCTTCCTTCATTTTTGAAACTTGGGGATCTAGGTACAGTTCTAGAGGGTCCAGATGAGTGGTATTCATGGGATCCTCCAACAGGCTGATTTTTCTTTAATGGAAAGGGTAGGGTTTCCTGAATTCTTCTTTCTTCTTGAAAGTCTGATTTGAATTACTTTTCATTCCAGGCCTTAGGTTGTCATATGCGTCCAACTTCTCAGCCAATTCCCGAGGATCGTTCAAATCCGCCCAAATATCCAGAAAATGTTCTTTGATATTTGCTGGAGTTTTTCTTTTTATCTGATCAGCAATTATTAGACTTTTAAGTTGATCAAACGTGGTTATCTTCAACTCTTTGATCCAACCTTCAAAATAAGAACTCAATTCGAAATAAAAGTCTCGCCATGTCGAATTTGGGTTTTTCTTCTGTTGGGAAAAGTACTGTCTAAACATATCCCCTGGAACTCGAAATCTTTTGAGAAGCATTTCTTTTACCTTTTCATAGTTTTGAGCATCCTCTTCATCCTCTCTTGCGATGAGCTGAGCTATATCAGGTGGCAATGAGCCAATCAGTTATGCTGCCCAAGTTTTTTCAGGGATGTTCAAGAACTTCACTTGACGTTCGAAAATTGTTAAGTATAGACCCATTTCATCTAATAATTCTATTTAACTCAAGCTTTGGGTTTTCTAGCTGTTGGCTTGTAACAGGTGCTTGTGACAGCTTCTGCATTTCAAGTTGAATTTTCATTTTTTCCAGTTCGAATTCTTTTTCTCGTTGCTGAGCCACAACCACGGCTTTCTGTTTCTCCTCCAGTTCCGTAGCTTTTTGTTTTTCTGCTGCTGTACGTTCCTCTACAATGACGCTGAGCACATCTTTGACGAATTCCCCATCATACCTATCGCTGTTGGTTATGAGATCTTTTAGTTCAATAATTTTGAGATTGCCCGACGGAGCCAGACCCAATTCTGTGGCCAACATTTGTAAATCCTCTTTTCTGGACCTTCCCAAAAAAGCCATTTTTCGTCACTTTTAGATTATTTCAAAGTTAATTTAGTAAAGTTCAATTAAAGTTAATGAATTAAAGTTCACTCAAAACTGTTAATTCTGTGATCTGAAAATATTATAGTCAAACAATACTTATGCACTTAAAGTTTCCGATACATACAAAAAAATACTCTATACAATAATACACTCTTCCTCAATGACAATATAATTCTCTAATTTCAAAATGTTCTAATTAATTTTCACTTCAATATTAATGAGATTAAAAAAATGAAACAAATTCTTCAATATCAACTATCTTCTAATTTCGTACTTCAAAATCAAAATAATAATATATTTCAACAATATTCAATATTAATCAAAAGAGTATCAGCAATTAACAGGAAATCATTTAAATTAAATCAAAGAAAAATTTCGTTTTCGTTAAATTAAATCAATTAAAAATTTTTTAATCAAAAACAATTCATATACGTTTAAATAGAAATACCATTCATAAATTATTTCATCCTCTCCGAAATTAACACTATTACAAACTTGTTTACACTTAGAAGTACTTGAAATTATTTTCCAAAAATTTTTAAATAAAAAGCATAAATGTTTATACTTTATCAAAACATACAAGTTTTCAAATGTTATAGTATTACTTCGTAATAAATCATGTACTTCACAAAATAATTATTTTTATATTAGACATAAAAAGTAAAAAAAAAAAATATTATGATAAAAATTGCATTCAACTTAAAACTTAATTAAAAGTTTAGTAATCAAACAAGAATCAAAGTGAAATTATTTAAATAAATACAAATCGCAATAATTTCTTGAAAATGAAAGTATATACATATGTTAATGGCATTAAATTCTTAATTAGTAAGAAAATATACATTCATAAATAACCTTCAATTAGCTTTAATGAGAACAAACAATAGAATGCTAGTTTCGTTTTCAAAAAAAGTATTAAGAATACTGACAAATAAATAAGTGAAAATATCGCTTAAAATTCAGTTACGTTACTATATACTGTAACACACAATACATACTAAGAGCAATAATCTATAATCACTGTTCTTATACGGAGTAACAGAGCAAGAGTATTTAGAATAAACAACACTTATCTGTTCACAGGTTTTCTGGGTGAAAACAATAATTATTCGCAGGGTTGCGAATTCTCTATTTGTTGTCGTGTGACAACGCCTCAACCTAAGTGGAAAAAGCGAGAGAAAGTTGGGAATTGTGCTCGGATCGGCTCGACGTTTGGGCGCCAAGTTGTAACGGTTCTCTTACGTCATTACTGGGTAAACCAAAATAATGGATAAAATCTCGGAGTAATTTAAAATAGTTTTAATGACATAAAATAACACAGTTACAATGAACAGACATTTAGACACAATACAGGTTAAACATTTAGAGAAAATAAGGGGAAATTAAATTTATTACATAGTCCAGGATTGGACAGCGAGACGAGTAGCGTTTACTCATTCAAATCGCAACTCTCTCTGGCGGTAACACAGGGCTTCTCGCTCGGTAACACTTCCGTTACAAATACTGCCATCTACATTTCGGTCTTCGAATTAAACACCGTGTGTTACATAACTTAATAAATTAGAACAACACATATCAGAAAATACCAAACTATTTTAAAAACAAAAGAAATTAATTACAACAGAAGTAGCTTAGAAATAGGAAATTTTAACTGGAGTAAATTGAAAAAAATCCAAATTTGCGTGTGTTCATTTTTAATATGATATTTCAAGATCGGGAGAATTTTTTTTATGTAATGAATCGTAAATGTATTGAAGTTTAAAATTTACATAGCATATATTTCTTCTCATAACAAAACTATGAAGTTAACTGTTTAAATCCATTTAAAAGGAACTGCTATGAAAATACTTTCTGCATTTATCCTATTTAAAAATAAAAATATGTTAAATGAAAAATATTTTTTTTTAATCTTCCTATACTGCCTTAATACACTTTTTGAATAACCTAAGATTAAAACTGTTTTTCAAATCAAATGAATTCTTATTTAACTTTAATCAAACTCCCTGATACTTTACTATTTTCATTAGTTTTGTTCTCACATCAAAGCAAAATGAAAGGATCTCTTATTTTGGATATTTCTGCATAAAAATTCACCCACTCACCATTCTTAATATGAATTTCAATTTTTCTGCTAGATCTTAATGTGTACAAAGAAATGAAATAATCAAATTATCTATTCTTTTAGGAGCTAATGATAAATCCATAAAGTGGCTTCAAAGCGGAACGTTAATAAATACTCACTATATATAGTTGCAGCTGAATTTACCTTAACTTATTTTTCTTGATTGAATCAACATTTTATTTCGTGAGTGGACTTGTTCTTGCTACTGAGCATAATGTGTTTATCAGCGATTCACTAAGAAATCCTTTCCTTTATTGTTGCAAGATCAAAGATTCTGGCATAATTATTCTAATGTGCTATTTTTCTGGACTAAAAATAGACTTCAAATGGTTTTTTTTCTTATTGATTTTAGTCAATATCTTTGGAAATATGCGTGTATAGTATCCATTATTTGTGAAGTCAGTTCCATACGTTTGATAAAAATATTTATTTCTATATTACCTAATCAAAATTCTCAACAGAGATAAGTAACTGACCTTTTATGTTGCGTTTGTATCTTATAAGTAAATCGAAATACAGTGAAAATCGTTTAATACGGGAATGAGGGAACTGAAATACCTTTCGTGTTAAAGGATATTGCAAAACAAGTCATATATATTCAACACAATTAAGTTTATTAGAGTACACTTTGTTTACACAGATATTTATAAATACATGTATTTAATAAAAATTAATGAAACAAAATCATTCACAATGAAATTTTATACAAAATGTTCCTTTATTGAGTTTTTGGAAAATAATCTGATATTTTTCTTTGCATTGCCTTTTTTAGCATCAAATTGTCAACAAATTGTTCAATGTCGTCCTTTTTGTTATTCATTTCACCATTTAAGTGTGAGTCTAAGCAATTTCGCATGTTTTTCATGGTGTTCCTTATTTCGTATGACGTGGGATCAAAAAAGCTGCATAACTCATTTCATTTTCAGCGTGGGAATCCTGCATCAATATTTTTTGAGGTTTAAACAAACTCTAAAATATTTTTATGGGGCATAACTAGGGCTGAACGCCAGTGTTTCTCAAAGTTTCAATGTTCACGACCCAATATTCAATCATAATTTTCATCGCGCCCCCCTCATACAATAACAATGTATTGAATTCAATCATACTGTACTTTGACGCTAAAACTACGATACGACTTTAACCACTTAAGTGCCACCGGCGTATATAAGCGTCTCACTCAGCCAAAGCGTTAATTTTCCCGGACGCATATATACGTCTTTCCGAAGTCGATCTTTTCTGTTCACTGCTATTCATAAAATAATTCTGGTGGATTTGGAATGCAATAAAAGGACCTTGATAATATTTGGAAAGAATTTACTTATTTCAGACATTATTTTTGCTCCTTTATTCCTCCCCCCAATACATCACACACTCGCGCCTACGTGGGAAACGGTTAACATTGCGAAGCGAATAGCGTAACTTTTAATCGGTAGTTAAAAAATTAATTATAAACTGTACAAATTATAAAGATAAGCATTAATTTTTTTACATAATTTTACATGTGACAAGCCCATGGGGTCACTGGTAATTATTAAACTTGTTCTTAACTTAGTATTGTTAAATTAATTATAAAATAAATTCTGTAACACCTGATACTTTTCTAAGTCTATTATATCAGTGTAAATGTGTATTTTACTTTTTACTATATCAGAATGTATTTTCTTTGTTTATTTTCAGTAAGCAAAGAATGTACTTTCTTTGTTTACTTTCAGAAATCGATAATTTTTTTAAATAATCTTTTGTTTTCAACTTTTCAATGTGCTCACGCCCCTCTCGTGGATTTGTCACGTCCCCCAAGGGGGCACGCCCCCACAATTTGAGAAACGCTGCTGCACACACATTATCATCATCTTCTTCAACAAATTCTGATGATGATGAACCTGCATGGCTTGTGTTTTCCATATTTTGTTGATTCCCAGAAGGGAAATCTTTTTGTGCCAAGCTATTTTCGTTTCATATTAAGAGAAAAAATGTATGAAAATACACAGTAGTTTGTTGGGACCATTGTATTTTTCCGATATTTCTTCATAAGCGATTTTGCGTTAACGAATTTCACTGTATATCTTATGAATTTTTTTTTCAATTTTTGTATTAAAAGTTTGTGGTGTTTGTTTTGTTTTTTTAGCTTTTTTTATTTTTTGTTTCATTAATATTTTTTTTACTTTTGTTTTTGTTGCATTATTAGCAAATAATGTCCGTTTTAATAAAAATATTCAATGAATAAAAAAAAAATTCTCATGAAATTGAATATGATATTGTGACGTAGCTGGGAATTCCCCATCGCACAGCTGTGAATCGGCTTCTTTGTGGGTATGGTCACCACACGTGCAAAGACACATGCACCCTTAAAAATAATGTGCTGTCTTGTCTTGGGCATCGCCTTGGCAAACTTTGATACTAGGAGGTACCTCTATCCGCTCACGAACTGGATGTAACTCGAAGCTAAAGACGCCGATCTCTGTCATCTCTGAAGCCTAGAGAGGTTAGGGAAAGAGAACGGGAGATGGTCTGAAAACTTCGTTGACAAAGGACCTCAAAAACTCCTCCCTCACAAACAGAACTTGGTCTCTAATAATCTAATGAATAATTTCAATAACTTCAATGTATAATCTGTAAATAATAACTGTGACGTAAATAAACTAAATATTTAAATTAATCAATATCATGCTACCTTTATTTATCTCAAACGTTGCAGATATACTTTCAAATATTTACTTAAAAATCAGTTTTGATGAAAATTATTTAAAATCAAATAAATAAAAAAACTCCTCCAAATGTAAAGCAAAGTAAATTTACTTTACTGAGCCCCCATCAATGCATTCTTCACAGCCTTACAATAGCTGACCAATTGACCTATATCACACAACTTCACGGCTGCAGTAAAAATAAGTGGAGATGACAAAAATTATATATAATATGTATACAGGAAATACTCACGGATAATTTATTTATTTTAAAATTTAAACCAGTAAATTTTAAAAAAATCATATTTAATCGATGTCTGAAAATGGCACCATAAACTTTAATTTTTATGATAAAAATTTTCCAGAAAGGATGTAAAACAATATCAAATCACATATGATCACGGCCGAGTAGCTGAATGTTGAGTTGGCAGAATATTTATGTTGAAGAGTACTATCATCTTACAGTGAAAGAAAGATCTCCGAAAAAGAATCATTCTGCGAAGGTATATTAAGAGTTTGAAAAGAATATCAACTCTAAACGTAATAAAACTATTTTATATTAAAAAATATTTAGCTTTATTTAAATTTCTGTTCCATATTTTGAACTAATTTTTAATTACGATTTAAATTATACATTAGATAAAAACATTATTTAGATTGAAATTCTATTCCATATTATAATCATCTGTTTTTAACTTAGTAACTTAATTTATCTGATTACTTAATTTATTTGCTGAAATGTAATCGGCTTTTGTTGAGGTTATGTTGCTTAAGTTGGTATATTTTGTAATTATTCTAAAAATATGGTTTTTTCATTTGGAGAAATTAACTGAAATGCATAAACGACACTAGCTGAACTTAATATGTAATTACTTTTTGAATATTTTCGATCTATTTTCATTCCTTTGGAAATCTTTTGATCATTTCAGTAGTTATAAGAATAAAAGGTGTCCATAGAATATAAACTTTGTCTACTATTATCCACAATATTCTGTATCCTGAGCAGCGAAAAAGAAGGAGTAAAAGTATTACTCTCAAGTAGTTAGCCGTGTACCTTAAACTGCTTTCGTCTCAGTCGCCTAAGGCATTCACGGAGTAGATGCGAACTGGTAGGTCGATGGATCAGATAAACATCCCTGCCAAGGTCAACAGCTTGTCGCCGAACTGTTATCACTTTCAGATTCGCTTATGGACAATCAACTCATATTAAACTTTTTATACGTATCTTGCTCATTCTTTGCTCTATATGCATACTATCATTGGAAAAGACTACGTAGATGAAATCATCATTTTAACTGACCAATCTGACCTAAAATGCATCCAAATAACATATTCATTGCAAAATCCTATTGACAACATTCCACAATCCTGGTGAATGTTTGTTGCAAAAAACGAATCTTTTTTTTTTTTTTAATTATGATCATTCTAATAAATATTTAAATTTACTAATCCAAATTTTGTAGCAAAACAATTACTCCATAATTCCTGAAATAATTTCTCAAATCATGTTATGATATTAATTAAATATACAATAAACGAAATATTTATTGGCAGCTAAGCTAAGTAAAAAAAGCAAAAAAATAACGTTGTATGAGGTAGGATTCAACCTGAGAATCTTAGTATATAGCTTAAAAAATATTGTAAATTAAAAAAATTGCTAAAACATTTCCTCCTTCAAAATAAGATCCTCGAGTAACAACACACTTTTGCCATCTCTTATAAGGATCTTCGAAATATTACTGGAATCCATTTTTAGTCATGTACTTTAATTCAGCCCACCATGAACTTTTAACTTCATCTGCATATTGAAATCGACGACCCTACAAACAACGTTGCGGCTTAGGAAATTGACTGAAGTCACCGAGGGCGAGATCAGGGATGTAAGGAGGATGAGGCAAAACAGCTGTTTTCGGTTTTAGAAGAAAATCAGGGACGAGGAGGGATCAGTGTGCAGAAGCGTTGTCATGCATAGCACCCATGACTCTTAGACCAAAATTTTGGTCTATTTTTTAGGATAGATTCATGCAAACAACGCTGGTTATCTACGTAGTTCTTTGTTCGCAGTGAGTTCTTCAGAGATAAATTCAGATGCACAATGCCTTGGATATCGAAGAACACCTCTAGCATGACTTTCTATTTAGAGTGATCTTGGCACAATTTCTGCCCTTGCGCGGAAATTTCGAATATTCCAATTCTCTCATGTTTTATATGACCCGCAATCCACCATTTCTCGCTTCCAATAAGAATTATGCCAAGTAAGGAAGGATCTTTGTCAACAGTCGAGATTAAACATCTCGTCATTTCGATTCTAATTGCATTTTGGTCTTCGTTTAACATCGAGGTACTCGAGGTAACTCGATAACTTGTCGAGGAACAATGTGCTGACATACACTATGAATATTAAGATCCTTAGCGAGTATCCATTGACAAGTGGCCTTGAATATTCTAATTGATTCTGCTATTTGCGTTATTGTTTGAAGTCTTTTCTTACGGATCGGTTCAGAAACCTTTTCGATGTTCTCCTCGATGTGGGAAGACTGCGGACGACAAGAGCATCCGTAGTCTTCGACACTTTTCCTGCCTTCTCTGAAACTTCGATGCAAATCAGAAGCTTGCGTTATCGATAATATATCACTGCCTTAAAATGCTTTAGCATTTTATAAGTCTTTAAAACTTTTTCCCAGCCAACAAAAAAATTGATATTATTCTCTGCTCAACAAACTCCATTTATTTTAATTACTGGCTACTAAATGCACCCATCTACAAAACATGATGTCATGTCAAGACACTGAACACGTGATTTGGAACAAACTTTTTTTAGAAAAGGGGGGAAATGCAGTGATTCAGAAGCGTTATCGTAGTCGCTCTACAGCAAAAACTATTCCCGTTACAGGGTCAGTCCGGGAGCATTTGAATCCAACCTCTTATTATGTTTATCCTAAATTCAGGACCTATTTTGCTTTTAGTATTTTAGTAAGACTTTGTAGCCTTCTTTCCCAAACGAACACTCCATTTGATATTCATTTTCTGCTCAACAGACGTTATTTCTTTCAATTGCAGGGAACTAAATGCATCTGCCTACAAGATACGACACCATGACGAGCCATCGACTCCGTGATTTAAGACAAACCCCTTTTAGAAAAGGGGGACGCATGAAGTAATACAGAAGCGTTATCATAATTGCTGTACTGTAAAATTTGTTTACATTATAGCAACGTTTCTCAAACTCTGAGGCGTGCCCCACTAGGGGAGCGTGATAAATGTACGAGGAGGCGTGAGCATATTGAAAAGTCGAAACAAAAGATTATTTTTAAAAATTATTAATGTACTGAAAGTAAACAAGCTCAAAATGCATTCTGACGTAATAAGAAATAAATACACATTTACACTGACATAATACACTTATAAATGTATCAGTACTTCACAGTATATTTAACAATTAATTTGGGAATACTAAGTTATGAATGGGTTTAATAATTACCATTGACCACACACATGGGCTTGTCGAAAATAAAATTATATACAAAAATTAACACTTCTCTTGAAAATTTGAACTATTTATAATTAATCCCTTTACTGCTGATTAAAAGATACGTGATTCACTCCCCAACGCTACCGTTTTCCACGCAGGCGTGTGTATGTGATGTATTGGATGGGAGAAATGGAATAAATAAGCTAATTCTCTGAAATAAATAAATCCTTTGCGAACACTGTCAAGGACTTTTTGTTGCATTTCAAAGACTTCGGAATAATATTATGAATGGCAGTGCACAGAAATATCGTACTTCAAAAAGACGTATATATACGTCCGGGGAAATTAACACTTCGGCTGAGTGAGACGTTTATTTACGCCGGAGGCACTTAAGAAGTTAAAGTCGTTTGCAGCTTTAGCGTTAAAGTATAGTATTATTGAATCCAATACATTGTATTGTATGGTAGCGGGCGCGAGGAAAATTATGGTTGAATATTGGATCGCAGATAATGAAAGTTTGAGAAGCACTGCATTATAGGCTTAGTCTGGGAACTTTTGAATCCTACCTCATGTTTAAGTTCATAGCATTGTTTACTTGTTCGCAACCTTAACGTCATTCGAATTTTATGAATTAAACAAATACAAAATATTTCAAAATATTTTCTTTAAAATGATTTCACTTGTCATGAATCAAATACGCATAAACAGAAATATCTTTGGATTCTTGAATTTTTTAAGAAAGATATTTTATTTTAGGTAAAAAGTTACTTTGAAAAATCATACCTTTTTTATTTACTATTTTACTTGATGAAGAACTACGATGATTTTTCAAAATAAAAAAATAATGTATTCAGTATAAAAAAATAAATTATCAATCGAGAAACTTCTTTAAAAACAAATTCTTTGAAAAACTGTATACGGAAATTTTTATGGCAAAAATAGAAAAATACGGCCTAATTTAATAAGAAAATTCGTATAAAAAAGAAAGATGGTTGTTTTGAATACATTGGCATGTAAGAGACCTGTCATTTGAAAGTTTTTCAAGTATTCATAATTTTCAAGTGCAAATTATTTCATATAGTGTAAGTCAATAAATAAAGTAAGACAACTCAGCATTAATAAATATTATTCTAACCATAAAAACAAACCTGGGTTGCAATTACTAATACATTTTTATGAATTTAAGAACATCATCCTTTCACTGGTGTGAATTACCATAAAAATTTGAACAAAAGTAGTATTTAAAGTCAATAAAAAGAATATTGATTACAATGCGGTAAAATGTTGACTATATTGTTAAGAGACAAAACATAAAAACCAAATTAATATGACTACTGCTGCCAATCTATACATAATTAATGTACACTGTATAAAAAAAAAAATGACGCACCAAGAAGGAGTTGCCAAATTGTAATGAAATTTCGTATGCGAAGACATTTCAACCAAGCATGCAACTGATTAAAATTTGGTGTTCAACGAATGAATAGCGGGAGCTACAGCGCATCGGAACTGCGCACTCAGTAGGTGTCTATAAAAAGTGGTTCTCGATCTGATGGTGAAAATTTCTTTTGCATTGAGATTTAGGATATCTTTGAATAACTGAAAAATGCCTCACCGCAGGATTCGAGCTCATTACGAGTAACTGCCCCAGAGTTTGATAGAGGTCGTATCGCTGGATTGAAAGAAAGAGGTAGGGCGAATCGGGAGAATCACTCGTCATATGGGTCGAAGCGATGCGGCCATTAGAAGATGCTGGCAAGAATGAGTGGACAGTGGCAGATTTCAGCGTCATGATGGTAGCGGTCGACCTGGGGTCATAACAGATCAAAAGGACAAATTGATTGTCAAATCAGCTGTCACGGCGCTTGATTCAGCGTTATCAACCATCAGACGTACGACCCGCACACGAGTGTCCAATATGAATATTCACAGACGGCAGATAGAGCAAAAATTACGCTCGTACCGACCGCTACGCCACCTGCCATTCACGCCTACACACTATTGAGCAAGATTACTGTGGTGCTTGAATCGATCAGATTGGAATCATGCTGACTGGAGACGTATAGTGTTAACGACGAATCCCGCTTCCATCTGTGTTTTGACGATCATCAATGACGTATCTGGAGACGGCCAGGGCAGCGTACCGATCCGGCTTTCACTATTGCACGCCACACAGACCCTCAACAAGAAGTTATGGTCTGGGTGCCATTTCATTTGAAGCCGGACCCCTTTGATCGTCATTATAGGCACACTTACAGCACATTCTTACGTCGACGGCATTCTGAGAACTGTTTTGCTACCGTTCCTTTTGCAGTACCCTGGCCTTATTTTGCAGCAAGATAATGCCAAACCACATACCACACGTGTTGCTATGAACTGTCTTACAGCTTATCAAACACTTTCTGGGCCAGCCAGATCAACAGATCCCTCTCCAATCGAGCATGTCTGAGATATGTTGGGAAGGCAACTGCATCTATCAGGGAATGTCGATGACCTGGCCCGACCATTGGAACAAATTTGGCAAGAAATACAGCAGGAGACCATCAGGGTGATTTATCACTATGTGCGGCAGCTTGCATCCAGTCTAGAGGTGAGTGAACTCCTTATTGAGCTTGTTACTTTGTAACTATGCAACTCTAAAAATCATTCAATTTTTTGAAACTTTAATCATTTTTTTTATTCTCTACGTAATCTTTCTACCCATCAATTTTTGTCTCTATCGGACAACTCATTCTTGGTGCGTCGTTTTTTTGTTTTATAGTGTATTTATCAACTCTCTTTGTTGCGGCTGATATTATTTTATTCAACAGACAAACGACAGAAAGCCCTAAACTACATGCTTCCTCTCCTAGCTTTTACACCACTTAAGGACTTTGAGGCTCAGTCTGCGCAGTGACTGTGTAGCACACACACAGTCCCTGTTATTCCACAAGGTAGATTTTGGGTTCAGCAACTATTCAAATTTTTAACTCGATTTATGCAGAACCAATGGGCTAAATTCATGTGACGTCATTGTCACATGATAATTGCGATCACGTGTTTCTAGCCAAATCAGTAATGTTTCCCACTTTTAATTTTTGCTGAAACCAGTGGTATAGCGGAGAATATTAGGGGCCCTCTGCAAATTTAGGTTTTGGACCGCAAGATGGATCTTAAAAAGGATTGGCAAACCATAATTCTAGAGTCCCTTAGAACTGCGGGCACTCCCCCTTCAAAGCGGGAGCAGTGGGAGTGTGCGTTACTCCACAGGCCAAAACAATAACTCACATAGGTAAATAATAACACTATAATATTGAAATTTTTGTTTAATTTTGATAGAATTTTAATAATTAAACACAACTTTATCCAACAATCAAATTTGAAATTTTATCTAAATTTTTACGAGTATAGCAACAAGTGCAAGTCTAATGTCATTTTTAAATTCAATTGAGATCACGTGATTGCACTTTCCATGTGACCCTCAGGAATTCAGCCCATAATTATACCCCCGGGTCTTTAAAATACTTAATTTCAGGAAGTAGTACTGAAAATAATGGTGGTTGATTTTTTTATTAATATCGTATTTCAAAACAACACAAAGGCTATTGGCAGTGGGTCTCATAATATTGAGTCATGGTCAAGTGACGAGGACCATCACTCCAAATTAAGGACATAGAACCTGAACAGATTTAAGGTGCATCAGCCTCTCTGTCAGTGGAACAAACACGGCGAAAAAATGCATCAATAAAGGAAATATTTATTCTAAATAAAATGCATTATACAGGGTGTCTTAAAAGTAGCACCTAAACTCTGCATAGCTAGACTACTAGTGAGGAGTATGCCAAAATTCGTACAGGACAGGTACAGTTCAGTAGGGAAATGCTCCAAGAACTGTATATAACATGTGGGTGTGCTTGGGAACGAAACAGCTGATGAGCTGACTGGTACGGGTTGTGATCTCTCTAACCCCTCTTAGCCCATTTGGAAATCCATTCCCTCCAATGAACTAAATTTAATTTGACTTGGCGAAACCCTCCTGCTCACCACTGGTACGCAGCTAAGAGTCCTGGCCTATCTATACAGTGCAGGAGTTCCAGGGTTCTTCATATGGTCTTGGCGCGCTTTAGAAGAGGTCAGCTGCGTAGTATGACGTTGTGCAGGGGGTAAAGTCTTTCTTTACCTGTCTCTGCTCTCTCCCTCCTTCTCTTGATCATCTTCAGGACTGCTGGGGCATTTCCCTGAGGCAGTTGTACAAAGAGCAAGACCTGGTGTGGGACACTATTTCATGGAAAGGTCAAATAGACTTGGTGTAGGCTTTCGTGCCCCAAGGGGATTGGAAACAACATCAACAACTGTACATATACGATCCATAGTTAACGAGGAAAATTCAAAAACAAAGTATGACACAGCAAGAATAAGATACCATATTGGACACATAAACAGTAGCGTTTACAAATGTTTAATAATATTTAAAAAGGCAGGTGTTAAAAGCGTCCACCTTGCAAATCGAGACAGACTTGAGTGTGTCGTGGAATGGATGAGTGTACACGTAGCTGCAGCACAGTGCCCAGAGAAGTACAAGCAGCACAGAGACGAGCAACAAAGTCTGTTCGTGTTCCTCTCGATACACCAATTCCTTGAAATTACCCCAAATGGGAAAAAAATTCAATGGTGTTTGATCTAGCGATCTCGTCATCCAAGGAACCAGATCCGTACATTTGATCCAGTGGCCAGAACATGTCATATCCAGTAATTTACGAACAGGAATTGATGAGTGCACACGTAGTTTCAGCACAGTGTACACCGAAGTACAAGCAGCATATAAACGAGCAACTAGGTCCGATCGTGTTGTCACTATCCTTGACCCACCAATACCTTGAAATTGCCCCAAAAGAAAAAAATCTAATGGTGTTTGTTCTGGTGATGGTGGTGGTCATAGAATCATATACCCCCGTCCGATCCAGTGGCTAGAATTTTTCAAATCCAGTCATTTAGGTACAGGTACACAGAAATGCGCCAGAGCCATCTGAACCATCATGCACCCTTATCATTTAACGCATTTTCTCATAAATTATGGATCATACAGGTACAGTTTATTAATGCACTTTTCATGTACTCCTAAGGAAGAATCTGGCTCTACAGAATTTGAACGCTATTTTGGGGACATCCTATATTAAAAAAAACAATATAAGGTTATTTTACAGTAATTTGGTACTTCCAGTACATGTAAGAAGATTTTTAATGCTTTTCGAACATAATATATGAATAGCGCTCTTTTTTTTCTTCAAATCCTGTTTAAATTTCCTCCTACCCACGTAGTAAAAATCTGTATCTGAACTAAATAATTAATTGAATGATAATCCTACAAAACATTTGCATAAGAGCATAATATATTTTTTCTAAAAAAAAAAAGACTTTGTTCAAAAAAAAATTTATTTAAAATTTTTAGCAAGCGTATCTTTTTAAAAAAATATTTTAGAAATATAAATGGCATGTGTGTGTGTTTGCGTATGTGAAGAGAGAGAGGACAAAGGGATTTAATTTTCTATTCGAAAAGTCTTAAAAATTTTATCGCATAAGTAATGATGAAGGTGTCCAAAGTTTTTTAATCCAAAAAATAATATAAATTTTTTAATAAATCTGAAGACGTATTATAAAGAAAAAGCAGAAAAGTACACTTCGAAAATTAATAAAGAAAAATTATAAAGACATCTTCAAAAAAATTAAATTGGAAAAGCTACCCCACGAACAGTGTAGAGTGAATTATTGACTTTAAACTCTACTTCCAAGCCAACAATTCTTGTGACTTATCATCCTTTTAATTTAATAAAGATTTACCGCCTTTTTTACTGTTCAAAACAGTCACTGAATAAAGAAAAATAAATTTCTACCTTCTAATTAAACTATTTCTATCTTTTAATTTTCTGTTAAGCCCAATTAACATACACCTACATAGATATTCCGAGGGGTGAAACTAGAATTAAGTGTTCTAATTCCCAAATGTGATTTTCCCTAATTTAGGCGTATCTTTCTGAGTTACAAACTGAAATTATGCAGGTTGCTCTCTTGACAAATTAAATGGAAACAAAAGTAAAAGCAAAATTCATGCCATGTTTCGTTTCAGCGGACAACACATCTTTTAAGGCATATTTATGGAATATGTACTTTGTTTTAAAGGCAGATTAGATGTTGGTAAAAAACAATTGTAATGAATATACAAAAGAATTCAGTTCTTTTTGTATGTTTTTTAGAACATTTATCAAAACCTTTAAAATGAATTATCTTTTCACTGGAAATATGTTTATCATTTTAGAACTAACATATGCGTGCAGAAGTGCAACATTGAGCAGTAGTGCTGTAAATTACGCGGGGAAAAACTTTATTTTATATGATTGTTTTTGGATTTTATTATTCATCATAAAATGTTTTAATTCGAAGAGATGTTTGCCTTTTTGTTTTCTTACCTGGTAATTCATTTCGTCAATAACCAATTTAAAAAGAATAATAAAGTTCAATTATTACAAATTTTGTATACTTTGACAAAATAAAAATAGCAATTAATACAATTCATGTAGAAATTTTTATAGCAAAAACACAGTTCTTGAAGCATCAAAGATTTTTTTATAATTGTTGTGATTTCTAAAAAATAATTTTTTTTTAATTATAAGACAAAAAATTCTTCTTTTCATCAATGAGTGACAAAATTGAATACATGTATTTTTTCGTTGCAGTAATCTAGAAACATTATTTTTTTTCTCAGTTAAGTGATTTGTCAGGTGCAGAATGCAAAAAGTAGTGTGTAAATCTGTTAAATTAAAATAAATACCTATGTTGCAGAAATACAACAGCGTGAAATTAAGGGTTAATGCTTAAAAATGAGAATATTGAACATGTTTTTAATTAAAGCAAACGTATGCAGAAATTTTAAATACAAAGCGGATATATACATACACATTTCAGTTATATTTCAATATAGTATTGTTTTTGCAAAAAAAAGCAATAAATGTTTTTAAAATTTATGAAAATGTTACAAATTTTAATACCTAAATGTATTTCCACTGTTTGTAAAAACGGTTTTTTTATTATTTTTGATGCATTTATTTCTTCGGGAAAAATAATATTCTTATCTTAAATGTAATATAAATTTTGATCGGTGTGCGTGCGTGTTTTTCCTAGACATTATCTCAACTTTTTAAACTTCTATATACGTCTTGGATAATCAATTTTTTTAGAAATAATTAATAGATTAATATTGATTGTATATCATAAATAATAAAAGTTCCGGAGTACAAATTTAGAAAAAAAGAAA
The DNA here is from genome assembly GCA_019973935.1 of Trichonephila clavipes. Taxonomy (NCBI): domain Eukaryota; kingdom Metazoa; phylum Arthropoda; class Arachnida; order Araneae; family Nephilidae; genus Trichonephila; species Trichonephila clavipes. Next base: position 412,221 of record BMAU01015934.1, read on the forward strand.
AATTATTTTTTTATTTTAGTTATAGGTAAATTTTTCTGTGAACGTCAAACTAAAGGTATAAGAGGACTATCGAAGACAAATCTCATAATTCAAGGGTCGTCGATGTGTTTATACACTCAGGAACATTGAAAATAGCGACCCAAGAAGGAAGTTAAGTACAAGCGCGAAACTTTGCAAATAAGTACAGCGTTATGTGATATGCAAATGATCCAAGTTTTGTGCCAATACGCATGCTCATACACGCCGAGGTGGCGCTAAAATCAGGAAGAGGGTGCTATATAAGCCAGCGCAAATTCGAAGATTCATAAACGTGACGATTACCCGCCAATTGTAGGAAGACTTTGGTAAGCGAAACATGCCAGGTAAACGTGCTAGAAGACATTTCTCACAGTTAAGCGAGTTTGAGAGAGGCCTGATCATCGGGAGGAAAACTGCAGCCTGGTAGACGTGCCGTGTTGATGGCCAGGTGGATCGTTCGGAGTGTGCCGTTAGAAATTGTTGGGAGCAGTGGACACGAGAAGGTACCCACGCGCAGAAAATCTGGTCTGGAGGGACCAGGAAGACCTTGAGGAGAGAGGATTGAAGGATCGTGCGGCAAGCACTTGTGGACCCCACAGTGACTCGTTCAATGATACGAGCACACGTAGGAGTAGCAATTGTTCCACAAACAATTTCCAGACACCTCGCAGAAGCAAATCTTAAATCCAAGCCCCCTTTCCGTGCGCTCCCTTTAACACCGGAACATCGTCAACTGCGTCTACAGTGGCGCCAAGCCAGATCAATGTGGAATGTCGCAGATTGGCAAAAGGTTGTGTTTAGTGATGAGTCCCGGTTTGTTTTGGGAACAGATGATAATCGTGTACGGGTGTGGAGGCGCCCTGGTGAGCAGTACAATTCCCCCACACTGTTCTACGTCACACTGCCCGCACAGCTGGTGTAATGGTCGGGGGCATAGCCTATGATAGCCGGTCCACTTTAATAGTGATGCGTGGAACCTTAAAGGGCCAACGTTACTTTGATCATATTCTTCGACCCCATGTAGGACCTTTCCTAAATGGTCTCCCAGGGGCCATTTTCCAGCAAGACAATGCTCGTCCGCATACAGTAAGAGTTGCTAAAGACTTCCTACGTCATTTTCAGACTCTTCTATGGCCGGCCCCCTCCCCCGATTTGTCCCCTGAAGAGCACATGTGGGATCAGCTAAAATGGCAGATGCCATCGTGTCACTCTGTACATGATTTAGAGTTGGCTGTTCAAGATTTGTGGGCCCATCTGCCTCAGGACAACATAAGGTGTCTAATCAACTCAATGCCGGACAGTTTGGCGGCATGTATTGCAGCTGGAGGTGGTTCAACGCGCTATTGAAGTCGCCCAGTCTTTTTGTCATTGCACATCCTGTATTCGTTTAATTGTCTTGTTTTTGAGATCAAGTGGATCTCTCATCTGTGTCATTATGTGTATTAAATTTCATTTCAATCCGAGGCTTTCTTCTTGGGTCGCTATTTTCAATATTCCTGAGTGTTTATAGTGAGAAAAGAGACATTAATGAATGTACGTTTATTTGAATAATAATTTTAAATGAACTATACATAAATTTCGCCTAATTTTTCTAAACTGAAAAAAAGTTGTATTTATATTTTTACAGAGCTAAACTTACACTGAGGGGCTATTTTTTACGACCAACTCGTCAAAATCTCACTAGGCCATCTTTTAGCTTTAATAAAATATTGATTATCTTCGCATGGTCTCTAGGAGATTTTTGTATAGGTCATTTGTAAAGTCTGAGAGGTCATACTTATAGAATAATACTAACCAATAATATGAGACTGGGTGGTTGTCTATCTAGAAGTCGGATGGAGTAATACTAACCAATAATATGAGACTGGGTGGTTGTCTATCTAGAAGTCGGATGGCTCTTTTATTTTCCTCAATTCAGTTATGTGCCCTACCAGCATTATGGCAAGACGCTTTGTCCTCTATTGAAAGTATTCATTGTCATTGGTATTAATCATCAGAATTGCAGGATGTACTTCGACAGAAAAGATGCATAGGAATGATGCTCAATTCAAGCATCCATGCACACGAAATAAAAAATAATATGTCAGGGAAACTTTTCCAAATATATCACACTGTCTTCACCAGCTTGAAGTGTATTAGCAATGAATATTTAATGCACATGCTTATCCAAACTCTTAACTCATCCATCTTCATAATGCAAATTAAAAAGATTTTGTTTATTTATCCAATGTCCATGCTTTGCTTCTTGACCATTTGACGTCAAGTCTTCCAGTACCAAGTGACACCGTCGTCAGTCGGGTGTTCATTGAGTCCAGCGCAGTAGATCAAGTGGTAGCCATGCACACTGGCATGGGCGCAGTGCGGACAAGCCTCGTCAGCAGTGGCTCAAGACAGTGGGAGTATTCTCCCAAAAAGTCATGCCCGGTGGTTAGGTAAAAAATCTCGGTTCTCTCCGAGTGCCTTGGGTTAGGATCCACAGTGGCCAGAGTTTTTCATGGCTTTCCAAGGTTTTTGGTTTTGTCAAGGCATTGCATTTGTCAATGTATCTGAATGTAATGCTTTTTGCTCTTCTGAGGGTCAAGGGAACTTCCGGGTGAGATGACTCAGTTGCCTGCTTGGCTTTTATGACGGCCCTCTCATTGCCGAGAGAGAGAGAAAGGATCCCAACAACTTTTTAAGAGATTCATCAGGCCCCATACTTTTCTCCGGTTGTCCACCTTCTATATACGAATAAATTTGGGATGTTTTATTTATTTATTAATTTTTTGCTGCAGACAATAACAGTGTTTCCACTAACCCTCAATTTCTATACATCCTTTAAAGCTTAATACAATCAACATTGTGCTCAGAGTTAAACTGAAACGATTATTGATTTCTTTCTACTGAAATTCGCAGCATTGTTACCATTCTGCTTTTTTTCACGACTCCAGACATTGTTCGTTCTCACATCATTCACAACTTGGTATCGAACCCAATTTAATGCCTCCGACCCACTCTTCAGTCTGACATTGCAATCTTTTAAGAGAGCTGCTTATAAACAGTTCACAAATACTGCTGTTTCGCCAACACTTCCTAAATGCAAAATATCAGAAATTGGGAAGAATTCCTGATATTTTGCTAACGTTCAAAGTCCTTCAAATTACGTTTTCCTTAAAATTGTACAAGCAAATCGGCTATATTACTGTTCTTTAATATCGGCTATATTACTGTTTTTTTAACTCAGTTTTATTATTTTGCTCTAAATTTGTCTGTAATGGCAAAAATGTAGCGTAATAACCCATTGCACAATACTGATAGTGGTCATGATACAATGAACGCTCTGTGTGTAATATCTTAAAAATTATTACACTGAAGTGAAAAAAATGAAATGTTTTATATTTAAAGAAACATACAGTAATTAGAAAAGTGTAGCAGGATTTCTTAAAATACAGGATATAATTTAAGTAATAAATTGAAAATTAAACAAAATTAAATTGATGCATGTATTGCATATAAATATCCAATTCCATATTTGAATGATTTTTTTTATTAGTACTCTTCAAAAAAACTGTTTGAAATTGCTCAAATACATAATACACAGAATACCTAAAAATTACTTATTACGGAAAAAATTTATAAAATTTATCACATTTTCAATTAAAATTTTTGATATTTTCAAAACTTTTTAAAGTTATGTATTTTAAGTCATTCATAAAAAACAATCTACCTAAATACAATGAACTTATTATTGTCGCATAAAGAATAAAAGAAAGCATTCTGTCTTTGAATTCATAATCATAAATCCCTTGAGTTTTATTGTATTATAAGATTGTAAATAAATCATAGCCAGAATTAAAAAATAAATTTAATATTCAGCGTCGGAAAATTTAAATAATATTCAATTTGTTTCGATTATAAAAAAAGTATTGTTTTAAAATGTATTTAGAACACAATGCTCTTGTTTCCTTCGTTGATTTTATTTTACCAAGAAATAATCTTCATTAAATCATTATTCTTTTTATTAATATAATTATGTTTATAATTCTTTTTTAGAAAATTAATCCTCTATAAAAAATAACACGTTTTATCACAAAAATAGATATGAGAATATTTATTTGATCATGATAAAAGTTTTTATCTTTGTATCTTTCATGTATAGCACTTTTATTTCGTGATTCTGCATTTAAATCATCCATTATAAATGTTCTTATTTTTAAACCATGCTTAAAAACTCTAATGTTGTTGTAAAACTTGATTTCACTAACATGTAGGTGCCAATTGTTTCTAAAATAATAAAAGACTTTACGACAAACTCTTTCAAGCAGTTTTAAAAAGTTAAATGCATGTAAACATTTAAATAAAATTACATGTTCGTACTACAGTAAAATAATCGAACAGTATGTATAGATAATTAAAATACGAAAATTTAGAATAATGCTTTGAAAATTCTGCCTTCAAGCTCTATGTGGGATTTTATTTACTTCTATTAACATAATTTTTTAAAATATCTTTTTCCGGAAAACTTTAAGGAGAGAAAGCTTTTTTAAATTCAACTTAAAGAATTTTTAAAGTTTATATTTGAGTTCTACCGAATTAATTTGCTTTTACACTTAAGTTTAAGCCTTTATCTACCGCATTATGACTTACTGCAGTTTTTTTTCATGTAATAATTTTTTTTAATCACTACATTGAAAATTAAAGAATATACGTAAACAAAATATTCAACTTCGGGAATTTTCATCCGTTAGAGCTAATTAATTAAAGATATTCAAATGTATCATATAGGCTGCTTAAGTAAAATAAATAATCAAATCGTTTTCTAAGGTCTTCATTAACAAACAAAAAAATAAAACTTAAATTTTGACATTAACTTTTTTTTCGAGACAAAATTATAATCTTCGCAATCAGCTGAAAATGCAATTTCTTCTATAAAACTATTCACCATCCCCGCTAAAATACTCATCCTAGAACCCATGCCGCAATATATCTTGGAAGAGTGGATTTCAAAGAATATTTCTGCTAAGTATCGTTAGAATATTTGTAAAAGTGGTTATTCTATATAATTTTAAAGTAAGTGTTACTTACAAGTACCGTTAGTTGATAAAGGGTTAAAGAACATCTTACGTGGAAAAACTAAACTGTTTAACTTTTAGAAAGAAGTTTTTCTCTCTTACTTTATAACAAAAAAAATCATTACATCTTATAATTTCTAAAAAATTCAACTGGGGATAGTGTCACAAAGATGTAAAGAATTATAACACATAAATTAATAATGAAGGAGTATTATTAACTCGGACAAATAATAATAAAATCAAATTGGTGCCAAAGGAGATACCGCTTTTTTCAAAATAGCTACAACGAAGAAAAACGTCGAAAAAACTTTCCAAAATGGCTTCGAGTAGGAAAACGTAGAAAGAACATGGTTTGTGAAATGCAATAGCTAGAAAACTTAAGAAATGTACGCTTAGGTTAATTTAAATAATGATCTCCCTTTCTCTCTATAAAACGCATATAATTTCCAAATTTTGAACATTTTCCCGGAGGTCCTATGGATTCCTCATTCATACATTAATCAATCATTTATTATTATCTCTTTAATTGAAAAGTAGAAAAAATCCACTCGTCGCTTCTTTTCGAACTATTTTTTTCTGAGTAGTTTTAGAAAAACCAGTAATTATATCAAATAAACTTTTCCAAGTCAACCGGTAATTGAGCTAAAAACAAAGCTTCGAGCTGGAATTGAATAGAAAACTGGAAAGAACCGTTATTTTGATCGGAACGAAAACCGGAACTGAAGAGGAAAAAATACCGGTTTTTATCAGTTCGATATATCTTGAGTCATTTTGTTGATGTAAGCAATTTATCGATGTTTTCTAATTTAACATCAACTATATACTTATCATCATTACATGTTTGATATTCACTAGTACTTTTATGTTTTAATTTCGTATGGAACTTCTTGTTGCTGTAGTAGTCAGATTTAATTCAGTTGAATGAACTAGAAATATGGAGGATTTTTTAAGAATCAGTCTGAGATATATTTTAAGCATCGCAGCATACGATCATTCGCAGATGTGTGAATAGCCTGTTTACATAGATGAACCAGAACCATGAGCTTTGTTGTCAAATGTGATTTTGATAATGGATGAAAATGCCAATGTTTGCCGTTCTCTGCTCACCTTGTCCTATCATACATACTGGTCAATTGTATCCATTCACATAGTATACCAATTTAAAATAGAATAAAATCTTCTAAATTTTTTATAGACATGCAAGTTTTTTTCATGATAGAATTATATTTTTAGTACAAATAAGAATATATATAAAATAAATTTGTTTAATCGGATCTTAACGGAAAACCATTATTTTAGGCAGAACAAAAACTGGAACTGAACCGATACATTTTTTTTAAAAATTTGAACTGAAACGAAAAAAAATTACAGTTCGAAGCCTTGGTTAGAACTGACCACTGTTTCGGGTAGGGTTACCATTTTCTACCAGTTGGCAGGATAACCAAATTGGCGAGTAAAAGGTCATTAAAATTTGGCTTCAAATTTTTGTCCCCTAATCGGGGGACTGAAATAGGATACCTCATCTTAAGCCTAACTGCACATATTCTCCTTCAAGTACTGATTTATATTTATACTGTTCAAGAACCTGTATGTGAAATATTGGTACAGTCAGTAGGAGTAAACGGAATCATAATCATACAGAAGTTAATCTCTGGAATGGTGTGCCTCTTTCTCCTTATCCAAATCATCTAGATTACAATTATCTAAAACTCTAGCTATTGAATTATTAGTGATCAAAACTAACTCAATTTTTTTATTTTGGGTCGAAAAGTCCTTCTTTTAACCTTTACTATGAAGTTATTTTTTTATGCATTTTTTGTTGGGGAAAGGGGCTTAAGTATTTTGAATACTATTAAAATGCTCATTTATAAATAATACATAAAGGGATGAAAAATAATATGGCATTTTTTTGTATTTACCAAATATATCACACAAAAAATAACAATTTCAGTTGAAACTCAGCAAAGAAACTAATACCCAAAAAGGCATTACGAATAATCGTTTATTTTATTTTGTGACGGGCTCACGCGTCTTTTCTTTAACATGTCCTTTGGGTTCTTTGCGCCAGAATTAATAGCAACTCTTTTCCAACCAAATCCAAGAAGTGAAGTGTGAATGAAAGATAAAAATGAACAAATTTTAAATATCGGAACTTAGAGTAAGCGAGATGGCAATGTATGGCAATTTGTGATAGTGGATGGAAATAGGCAGGTAGTTGATGTCTAATAGAGGAATCGTGGTTCAAGTCAGAATGAGCTTTACGTTACTGTGATTAGAAATTATAAGTGATCGAATATATTTAACTCAAGTTGTACACCAGTGCATACAAGTCTATACAGAGTGATTCTCCAAGTGGTAATAAGGCAGGAGTGACTATTTAATATTAGAATCAGTGATTAAACGGTTCGGTTATTGATAGTGATCTGAATTAGATTAAGTCTTATTATCTAAATATATATATTGTGTGTTGCGTATTTTGCCACCGTAGATTCTCTCACATTAATTATTATAATTTAATTTGTTAAAGGTTTAAATTGAAGATCTTAATAAAGTCATATTAAGATAATGTTTGATTCTAGTTCTTTCGTTAATCCTACGCTTCTAGCTCACGCTGATACTTCGAGAGATGTTCTCCCAAGAGGAGGAACATCACAATTTGTCTATGTCAATGCTTCTCAAACTTTCAATCATAATCCAATTTCCAATCATAATTTTTCTCTCCCTCCCATCCCAGCATAACAATGTACTAAATGCAATAATAATGTACCTAAAAGCTACAATATAACTTTAATTATAAACCGTAAAAGTTATCGAGATATGTATTAAATTTGATACATAAATGTGTATATGATGAGCCCATAGAATTCACTACATTTGTAGAATTTTTTTTTATTCATTGTTGCTGTTACTTATGCCACCTCAACAACATTAACATCATATCAAGGCCCACGAAATTCATCACGGCAATGGGCTACAAATGCGCCTATCGTTATCCGTAGCTTTGAGCACTATACAAGTGACAGTGTGATTTGGCTCTTTTCCACCCCAATTTTGAAAGGTAACACCCCTCCACTCCTTCCACCAACCTCCCGAGAGAACTTGCGGTTTGACTATTTAGAGTACCCCCAGGCCGTGAAGGCAATATCTATTTACAAACATCTATGCCTTCTCCGGGATTTGAACCTAGGCCTAACAGCACAACAGTCAGTGTCACTAACCCCTTTACCAGATGGGTGACTTTTATTTTAGTATTGATAAATTAATTATGAAATAAATTATGCAATACTGATACATTTATAAGTGCATTTTAAAGGGAATTTTATTTCTTATTATGTTGGAATAAATTTTAATTTGCTTTCTTTCAGTAAATGAATAATTTTTTAAATAATATTTTATTTTTGACTTTTCGATATGATCGCGCCTCCTACGCAGGGTTATCACAACCCCCGAGGATGGACAGCCCTTTTTCCCCTCAGTTTGAGAAACATTGGCCTATATATATATATATATGTTCAATATTTTACTCCTTCCAAAGAACCTAATACGTAATTCTTTAAATAAAATATCCCAAGATATCTCAATTCAATTCTCATTTCTCTTATACTTTTTCAATAACTCATCTTAACTTTCGACTCTTTGATTAACAAATATCTAAGCAAAAAAAAGGAGTTTCGAGAAATAACTAATCAGTTTTAAATTAAATATCGAGGAAAACGATACGAAGATAATCATTTTTCATTTATTAAATATTAGTTTTATTTATTTATTTTTTGTAAAACCTATAAGAGCTCGTTTTAAAAGAGAAGACTTTCTGTAATTAAAAAAAAATACTGAGAGAGTATTATCATGCTATGTTCTATTTTAAGACGCAAAATGTTTATTTTAATATCTCTCTCATCTTAAAATCTGAAAAAAGTTAATCACAATAACCTACGCTGATTATTATTTTTATTTCCGAGTTGGAAAGTATAGGAAATTATTTTTAGTAACCTGACTAAAAAAAAATATAGTTTAGCAATTCTTAGGAATTGTATCCTTAATAATCAAGAGTTTATTTTTTTAATTTAAATTTCGAAGAGTTATATTGAAACATTCTTGATTAAATTTGAGTTCTGTTAATATCGCATTCTAACGCGAAGTCAAGTCTATTTGCGACGAGCTTCGTATTTTTGAATCAGTTGACTCAGACAGCACCTGAGCTGCCATCTCACTCTCCAAACTTTCACACTATGCCAACATAAGAACTTAAAACCTCGACAGATATACATGCTTCACTTCTCTACATGATGGATTTCAACAACGCAGGCCATGAATTCGTTAACATGACTACCCGGCTAACGCAGATATCTTAGTGAAAAAGTTGATTAACCCTTTATCTACCGCATTATCATTTACAGCAATTTTTTCGTGCAATATATTTTTTTAAGTTTCCTCGCAATCGGATAAATGGCTTAGGAAGGCTAAAGAGACCTACAGACACACACACACAATCATTTATTTGTATTTATATAGATTACAAATTGTAATTTAATTAACCTGTGTTTCTTAAATTTTTGATGCTATACTTCGCTATAGTTAGAAATTTAAATCTTTTAAATTAAGTAGTTTTACACCAGCTGTCAAAAAGACATTTAAATTGATAAATTTACAAAAATTCAGTATTAGGTAAGCAGGATTTATTCAAAGCCGAAAAATATGGCAAGGGGTCTATGAGACAAAAAGTTTGGGAATCATTGGTTTAAATCACACCTATTCAATTTATTTCATTTATTCATTTTTATATTATTTATTTTATCATTTCATTTCGATATTATTTGTATTCAAAATTGAAATGCGGATATGTAGTTCAATGTATGTATTTGTTCAATTTTATTCAATTTGTGTAAGTATTTATAAGTTAAGTTTTAAAAATAATCTTTCCAAAAATTGTTTAAAAAATAAAACCTTTAAAAATAGCTCTTGCGAAATAAATAATACTTAATATTGAAGATAAAGGAGTTTATGCAAATAAGTATCAATGGAACAAATTGAAAAAAAAGGTATTGAATTTCGAACTTCATTACTTTTCATGCTAATTTTAAATGAATTTATGCTTATAAATTGCAATAGAAACTAATACTTATCTAAATGTTGATTGGTTTTCCGGAATGTTGTCAATGATTTCATTCTGCGTTTTTGTATGATTACACAAGAAAGATGAAAAGCATTTATTGTGAAATTGAAATCTAATTATGAGGGTTTGACTCTCGTGAATGTGTTGTTTGGAATATTTAGAACTTTAAATAATGTTTCAAAACAAACTTCAGATTTTTTCTCTAAGGGGGTCACTTCACGCAGCATTTTCCCTATCTCCGTAATGTTAAAAATGACCAAGTTTAAGGAACATTTTTTAAAATTTGGCTGGTTGTACAGTCATGAATTTTTTTGTGTGTATTCATTGTATTGTTTTTATTATTTTAATGGGAGCATTTTTCAAAATTTTGATTAGTTTTTTTTAAAAATTCATATGTGGAGTAACACGTCAAAAATTTTAAAACGATGAAAATTCTTGTACATTTTAATCCATAAATATTTTTTGAATAATTTTTTTTTTGACAAAATCTCTCATTAAAATATTTATTTGTATAGTGTTAACATATGTGCAAAGTTTCAAGGCTGTAAAATAAGTAGTTTTTTCAAAAATGTTCCTTTTTTGTGTTGAAATTTACACTTTTGAGAAATAGTGATTCAAAGTACAAACTTACTATTAACTAATGCATACCAGAACTATAACTTGATTGCTAGTGTCATCTGCAAGATCATCTTCTTGCCTACATTTTAATTGTTTGATTTTAATTTAGCTTCTTTGGTTCATTGTAAAACTGACTATTCTGCTTTCCTAATACACGAATGATCTACTTTTTGCAATGCTCGACATTGGTAAAATTCAGGTGTTGAATGTTTAATACATCTAAAACTTTCAATTTGGTAATGAAGCTTTGATTATATAAGTATATAGCTTCATGTACTATAGTTTTTGAAGTTCCCAATTGCACAAATACAGTTTTTGGAATTATACACCAAAAACTATTTCCGCTTTCACTAATATTTTGAGTTTTATCAAGCAAGCATCCAGATAAATGTTCAAGATTAGTGACCTCTAAATACTTTGTTTATGTAATTCCTAATTACAATAGGTAAGTCGTGTTTATGCTTGTATGTGTAACCTTTCAGTATGTGGACATATTAAATCTACACCACAAGTCACATCCCATGGGGCATAAACCGTGTCGTAGATTCAAACCTGTGAACATTTTATCAAAAATTATATAGCCCATATAGCTTGCCTTATGGCTGACAAATTTTCCCGAGTTGTTTTGAACAGCCAAAACATAGCAACTTTGCAATTTGTTTATTTCAGCATCTGTCAAGCCATTACGGCATCCTAGAGATTTTTTGTCTTTAAGCTTTCTGTCTTTTAGTTTTAATGCCCTAAGTCATGTGTCCCCATCATTTTCTCAACATGATTAACACATTCTAATTGTTCAATATTGACATATCTTTAGATTCTAAAACTGATTTGTATGCTTTAGAGTTCCCATATAGTCCAAATATTGTGTATATCGTAAATTGTGTAATGTCTGCGAGTGATGAGAGATACAAAAAGTGCACCTCTTCAACTTCCATTTACTATTTTCAATGTAACTTGCCGAACACTCATTGCTTACATCGCTGTTAAAATTACACAAACATTTCTGCGGTAATATTTTAGCATCAACGACTTTCCCAGTGTCCAAACTAACTGCCGTAACAACACCATTTAGAAATATATAGCTTATTTTTAGCCAGGTACCATTGATAGCCACTGGTACATTTGGTTATCCATTATTAAATATTGTTTCGGCAGCAGCTAAAGCCATAGACACTTTGGTTACTTTCTCTGTCACATTATTTAATGTATGCATGGAATCACAAAACCACTATGGTGTAAGTGACAAATGCATAACTCCGCAAAATACACTCTGTCGCAAAAAAATATATGCACCCAGAAGAAATTGAGCTACATTCACGAAATTTGGTATGCATGTAGTGTATATGAAAATAAACAAATGATTAAAAATTCAGAACAAAATATCATTTTATTAAGCGGTTACAGCTTGCAAAAGGTTAAAAATCAGTAAGTAGTAAAGCCACCTCTGGCAGCTATACAAGCCGAAATTCGGCGTGGCATCGATTCAATTAGATCACTTATGACCCCCTGTGGAAGATCCTGCCATAGTCTTTGCATCTGCGCAGTTAATTCTCCTGTATCTCGGGACGGCTGCAGTTGCCTTCCCAGCGTCCAGACATGCTCAATTGGCGAAAGATCTGGTGTCCTGGCAGGCCATGGTAGGACGTCATATCCTTGAAGACATTGTTGGGAGAGTCGCGCAGTATGTGGACGAGCATTATCCTGTTGATAAATGGCACCTGGGCGACTTGATAGCATGGGTAGCACAATCGGCGTTAAAATATCGTCCACGTATCTGCGAGCTGTCAAAGTGCCTTGAAGGACCACTAAAGATAATCGTGTGTCCCAAGAAATTGCTCCCCACACTGTCACACCTTGTGAAATTGCTGTATGCCGCTCGACAATAAATGCCGGATCGGACCGCTGGCCGGTGCGCCTCCAGACACGTGCGGTGGTCATCAGCACTGAGACTGAATCGGGATTCATCACTGAAGATGACACGTCTCCAGTCTGTCACACTTTGCCCGAGGTCGGCAAAATCCAGTCGACACTGCCTATGATGTGGGGTCAGTGGTAAGCGTCTTAGCGGACGTCGGCTCCTCAAGCCAATTTCGGTCAGTCGTCTCCTTATGGTTTCTCTTGATGGCACTGGATGTCTGGAAGGAGGTAAGTGGCGTTGAATCGATGCTAGCGACGTTGTTGGTGCCGAAGTGACCACTCTTCTGATTGCACGATCCTCGCGATCATTTGTGTTCCTGGGACGTCCTGACCCTCCGCGACGGTACACTCTACCTTCTGTGATCCACTGTTGCCAACACCGAGCAACTACCATATCGCCCGACCGAGGTGGCGGCCGATACGTCTATTCGACCAACCTGCTTCTCTATTATACGGCCCCTATCAAAGTCCGTCAGCTGCTCGTACTGCCGCCGGTTACGTCTTAGAGGCATCCTAAGTCTCAATATCGTCTATCAAAGTCATCAGATTCGTTTGGATAGCCGTACGGCGCTCGTACTCATGCTTTTAAACTCTCCCAGTTGCGCAACTAATATGCGCATAGCACACTTAGCCTTGTCTCATTGGCTTCGAAATTTTAATCATTTGCATATCTCTTACCAGACTACATTCTTGCCGAGTTTCGTGATTGTAGCTTGATTTCTTCTGGGTGCATATATTTTTTTGCGACAGAGTGTATTTTTGCAACTGCTACTTTTTAAATAGACCTCATAGCATATGAAATTCTATTGTGTCTACTTCATATAATTTTGTACCTTTTTTGATTAACTACTGTTTTAGAAAACCTGGTATTAAGAGATGTTTGAATAAGACCACAAAGTTACAACATATTAACAATTTGTAGCCAAACCTAGATTTGGTGACCAAAATTTATGTGAATACCTTGGTTTTTGCATTAATTTTATGAAATTAATGTTGTTTCAAAGCACAAAAAGAACAGTATAATGTCAGGAATTTCACAGAAACATTCAAATGAATCTAAAAAAGAAACATACTCTTTTATTAAACTTACCTAACTTAGATTTTAAAGCTGATTTATTTATGTTGAAATTGTCTGACTTATCAACATTTAAATCCATAAAAGTTTGGAATGTTGTACATTTTTTTCCAAACTCTTTCGTTTTTTAAACATTTTATTACTTAACAGAGTTTAAATTACGTTTGTAAATGTTTTATTAATGTTTTTGATGGAAAACACTATTGAAAACGATCGCAGAAATCCGTTGCATTTAAGGAGGTAAAAAATAGGCTGTAAGTAAACAAACATCTATAACTATTCACTTCACTTCTTTCCTGATAAGCTGCTGATCAAAATAAATTCTTTTAATCAATTTAAACCATTTGATAAGGCTGAAAAGTAGCATGTGTCTTTTGTTTTGATTTGAGAGGGCGTGGCAATCAGCGGTTTTGGGGTTTGACAGATGTAAACAACTTTTTTAAAAATATTAAAAATACTTCTAATTAAGCTAGAACAAAAATTTAAACTGCATTAGAAAGAAGAAGAATGGTATTTTATGTTTCAATCAAAATTGAAAAATCGATTATTTAATGGATTTTCGTGAAGTGACCCCCTTTAAATAGTAGTAAGATATTCCATTTCAAAAGTATCAATTAAAATAGTTATGTATTAGTATACAGCGGATCGGGATCTCAAAGTAATAAATAAAAGAATTTTCAAACCACAAAGGACTGACTAATTAGGGCTTAAACCTCAAATTAAATTCCATAAATATCCAAATTAGTATTCGATATGGTGTATAACATCTGTATTTTGTTACTTAGTTGATTCACTGTGAATAATTTCGAACCAATTACGAATATACTAATAATTTTGCAGAAGTTAAAAATGTCGTTAGGAATCGTAGTCTTTTTGAAATTTACCGAAATAATTTAATTTTTGTGAGACACGAAGCTTGGAAATATATATTCAATATTGGAAACTGTATCAGAATTTATCAAATAAAACTTTTGAAAAAATATTTTTTTTTTTGTAATTTTATAAATTACAAAAATTGTTAGTAATTATCAGACATTATTTTTCTGGTTTAGATTTTTAAAAAAACTTAATACTAAATCTATTTTAACAGTCAAATGTTATGCACCGATTTGTTCGTGAGTTGATCTCTATCGATATTACATTGACAATACATCGATGTTTCATTGAAGATGTCTATTGCATATGTGCTTATGATTATTAAAAATCTTAGGTTACTGTTTTCGTCAGTACTTAGTTTTTGCTTCTTGTGACCTGTGCTTAGGAGTGATTTTTACATTTTGTTTTTAAAACTGATAAGAAAAACTACGAAGCCACACTTGTTTATGCTTGATAACTTCTCTTGGTGCGCACTTCTAAACACTATGTCATCCGTGATTATGCTCTTTTAAGAATACAAGGCGAATAGGCGAATAACAAGAAAGTGAAAACTACACTAAAATTATTTATTTCTTAATAATTTTTATATTAAAAGGCTTGAAGGTCGAGTGGTAGCTTCCACACCACAGGTCCGCGTTCTATTCTCGGGCTGGTCAAGGTCGACTTAGCCTTCCATCCTTACTGCAGTGGATCGATAAATGAGTACCAAGCTTCTTTGGGGACTTAAGCACTGGGGTTTCGCTTCAGACTGACCACCTGATTGGGACGTCTGCTCATGCACTTCAGCGCCTACTGGTCACGTATACTGGGATGGACACAATAAGCCCTGGCCCTCATGGGCTGTTGCGCAACTGATTTTAAGTTTGAGCATATTAAAAGGCTTTAATCCATTTTCATCTGAAAAATAATATTAACATGTAGTTAGTTTTATTTGTGAAAATAATCAATTCGAATGAATTTTATTAAAAAAATAATTGACCTGAAAGAAAAATACACAATTTTCAATAATGTTGGTAATTAAATGAAACTTATTTATTATCAGTACGCTCAGTGCCAATAGCCTTTTTGGCGTGGTCATGAAATCGCCCAGTCGATTTTTATTTGGGGGCCCAGTAATTTTCAATTAAAGATGGCGACCTAGCTTATAATGATGGCTTATTCTTGAAAAGTTTGTAAAACAATTAAGTTATACAAACTTTAATAGAAGCAAAAAGGTAAATTAAACAAAAATATATTAATTTTTTTGTGGAAAATGACATCGAAAAATATGAGTACCAAGATTTTAAAAAAAGTAGATCACTTAAGGAATTCAGAAATCCCATAAAAAACAGGGGAAAGTATGGAAATGGAATTCAGAAAAAGAAGAAAACCTAAATGAAAGTTGCAATATTAAACATTTCAGACCTAAAAAGAGAAATGAAAGAAAACTTAATCAAGAGTGAACAAAAATCCGATTTCTCTTAAAACAAAATATCTTCACCCATAAAAATTAAAAGCAGGACCCTGATACAATTTTTTTAAAATATCTCCATATATTCACCACTTAGTCGAAATATCCATGTTCAAATGCACTAAGAAAACAAAAGGCTGCAATAAAACACAAAGTAAAGTTTGAAAATGGTTAAAGTTGTAAAAAATTCGAATTAAAATTGTCTGAAATTAACAGGGTTACCGCAATAAAAATAAACCAATAAAGATTAGGACTTAATGTACGTAATAACGATAGCAACCACAATACTAAAAAATAAGATAACAATATTGCAGTGTTATCGCCCAATTTGGCGAATATATATATATACCAATAACAGCTTAGAGCGTAGCGTACTGATGTCAAATAGGTACTAATTAAATTTATACTGATAACATTTGTGTAGTGGAATCAAATTGTAGCAGACATACTGAAAATCCTTATATCAACCTTTAATATTTATCATTGCTTGAAATCTATTTTTAAATCTCATTTATTAAGAAAATATGTATGTACAGTTTGCTTTTTTTCAATTGGTTTAGTCTTCTCCCCACAAATTCCTTGATTCCAAATATTTCATTAAACTTTCATGACCTTGATATATAAAATGTATAATGCCATGAGTTAAGGTACTTTACCGTCCTTTTATAGCGTTTCTGTTCATTTTCTTTCCCAAGAGTTTTTGAGCAAGTATACTTGAGTCTTAGTATCAGATTTGCACTCTAAGATGCCATAAAAAATTCAAAATGGCAACCACGCATTTCTGTATTCTGTGTTTCCTTCATCTCTTCAGATCTAACTGCATTTTCAAGAAAAACCACTTAGAAAAATATATTATTCCCTTACGAAATATTAATGTGTCATTTCTGCTGAATTTCTCCTGCTCTCGTCCGTAAAATTCGTTCCTGTCAGATTTTCTGAAGCTTATTTGTCTTCTTGACGAATAATAAAGGTTAAGGTTGTCTTAAAGGTTGCCTCATTTTAAACATTTATTTCAACTTCAAATCGTTTGCTTAAATAAAGGTAATTTTCATTTAAAATTAAATAATAAAGATAGTTATTTTTTAGGGGAAATTAGATACAAAATATTCTTGACCGTAGCTTTTGAAACATTCAATATATAGAGGATTTTTACTTATATTCAAAATGGATATTTAACAAATTTCAACTGCAGAATGAAATTTATTGACTTATAGAGAAATACTTTATATAATAAAATGTGCTGCTCTCCACTCAAATCCCCATTTTACCAGTATACAACAATTATATCGAGCTTTTTTCTGTCTATCTTAACCTTTTCTTGTGCCTTGGAAAGATTATGTCTCTACTACATGATCTTACAAAATACACCTCTGGGAAACACAAAACCCATTATAATATACTGGCCTTGCTATTATAATGATGGGAAGACTAATTTTTGTTTCAGTTTTGTTCTGCCGTCTACTGTTCGATAGATTGAATAGAGTTAGCACTTCTCTTTTGAAAGTTTAACAACGTTGTGCAAGATTTGTTCTCCTATGACACCTGTTTTGATGTGACATTTGTATTCTTCAACGATTCTACTGCAAATGTGAGTAAAATCCTGTTTTTATTGTAATAATACTTTCTTATTTCGAAAATTTCTGTATATTTTGTACAATAACTGTCTAATATTGTATAATAAATAATTGTTGAAATGGGAAAATGCTTTTGTATCATATAAAAGCCAGCTGCAATTTGTATACTATTTCAAAAATAGAATATTTCGTTCAGAAGTAATGCATTTAGATAATAAATAAAAAAATATTGTTTTTTATTGTAATATTTACTTATTTCTTATACATTTTTGTAAATGTTTGGTGAGTATCTGTATAATTTGAATAAGTAACAGGCCTAACAGTGAAATGTAAAATTTCTATTACATCATAAATAAAATGTATATTTGAAGAATTAGAACATTTAGTTCATAAGACAGTTATTACCTAGGGCACCACTTTTTCTTTTGAACGAAGCGTGTTAGCTCTTCAGCTAATAGACGGATATTCCTCAAGAAGAGGAAAGGAAGCCTTGCTAGTTTCAAAGTAGAGAAATGTGTAGTTTTGGATCAAGTGCGCTTAACCCAAAGAATGTCAAAGAAGTCATATGCCAAAGAATGTTCCCAACTATAGACGATGTAGCAAATGTAGCAAAACGGGACAAGAAAAGAGAACCCGATACATGTGGGCAGAACGTGATGCCCTTCAACATGCTTCTCATTTTTTCATGGCAAACAATCACCATTAAATTAATTTTCTTTATGGCTGTGAATGGTTCCTTGGGAAGTGTTCTTCCCACCCACACCCATCTCTAATGTTTAAACGTAAACATAAAACTCGACAGAATAAAATATGTTTCGCTAAATGATATTGTTTAAATGTTAATAAAACATAAAAACTGCGAGAAATTCAAAAAAGAAATAAATGGCCCATGAAAAGGTGTATGATTCCTTTTTTTTGTTCCAATGAACCCTATGCTGACAATGTAAATAGCATAACTCCTTACCTTTTAGATAAATGTAATTTATATACATCACCAAAATAAAATTATCGAGAGAACTAGTAAATTATTTTGAGAGAGCATTTCCCTTATAAATATAATGCAGCAATTTATTTATTAATTTATTAAAAAGTTAAATGTTGTTACTAGGTAGATTCGAACGCAAGAGTGTTCCAAACAATTATTAGACAGGTTCTTTCAGATAAATCGTAATTTATACGAACTCTGTAGTTTATTATAAATTTTCTTCAAACAGGTAAGAAATATCACTTACGTTTAAATCTACAAGAGTGCAGGTTCAAAAATAATACCCGCTATCAGAATTTCGTATACAGCATAAAAGCGTGCAGATTCAAAATATATAGTTGCTGTCAAATGTTTGACTTTAATATTCCTTCATTTCATCAGACTTACATAGTCCAAGGAGAAACTTTTAGGAGCTTTTAAAATTTTTTCGTGACTTTTGTAAAGGCATCAATTTTTGTCCCCAAATTTGTTGCTAAATATGTCGCCAAATTCACTCTTATTTATTTAATATTTTTGAAAAGTCTAATTCTTTATATCCTACGAATGATATTTCTAGCCACAGAGAATCGGCAGAGAATCAAACATTTCAAAAATTCTGTCACAATAGTATTAGTTCGTTCAATATAAACGAAATTCCAAGTAAAATTTTGCTTATAAAGTATATGTTTTCGCCTCCTTATTCATACATCTGTTCATAATATGATACAGATAATTAAAAACAATTAAGGCAGTGCTCCGCAACCTTTTTTATCGCCGCGGACCGGTCAACATTTCATAATTTTACCACGGCCCGTTTGATGGTGGGATACATTGGTTGTTTATATTTTAGACTGTTTTGATTTAACAATTTTAATTTAGTTACATTTAAATATGTCATCAGAATAAAATATAGTTTCATCAAAAATGAATAAAAGTGATTTAATATGGAATATAAAGTGATTTCCGGGGAAAATTGCACAAATCCGAGAAAAATGTACCACTTTAACAAAATGACAATAGTTTAATGTTCCTTAGGCGGCCCGGCACCATTTGATCCACGGACCGGCACTGGTACACAGACCGGGGGTTTCGGATCACTGAATTAAGGTATCCGACTACGTTCGGAACAGTGATTTTGTAAAAGCGCCTAAATGGATAATTTTCATGATATTTAGTGTCACTTAGATAAGAATACATGTATAAAATTGTTTAAGGACATTTTGACACAAGAACTATTTAAATACAATATTTTGGAAAAAAATTAATTGAGAATAATCTTTTTTCAAAATGTTCTCCTTTTGTGAAAAATGCTTCCATTATAATAATATTTTGCCTGTATATAGCTCAGATCTCTCTAAAGAGGCTCAAATAGAATTTTTGAAATATATAACTTAGAAGTGGGTTTATCCATATTTTACATGAACAGAGGGGATCAATTTTAAGAAAAAAAAACGCCAATATTTATTTCAATTGATGGTAACTCTGAAAATAAGGTTAATTTATCAAAATTCTAGTTGAGCCTCTGTACAGAGGTCTGAGCTATATACAGGCAAAATAATATTATAATAGAATCATTTTTTTCACAAAACGTGAACATTTTGAAAAAAGATTATTCTAAGTTAATTTTTTGCCAAAATATTGTATTTAAATAATTTGTTTTTTGTCAAAATGTCCTTAAAACAATTTTATACAGTTATTCTAATCTGAGTGACACTAAATATCATGAAAATAATCTATTTAAGCACTTTTTTCAAAATCACGGTTCCGAACGTAGTCGGATACCTTAAAGTTTACCACGCATTATCGTCGTTTACAAATATTCGAAACCACCCACATGATAAATCGTATTTAATGGAATTTCGCAACAATAATATACAGGGCATCCCAGGATCCTTGGGGAAAACTTCTATGGGAGGTATGGGACATCACAAGGGTTCAGATTTGATTAGCAATCCATGGTTGGAAACGAAATGGGAAAACAGTATGACAGGCACAAGACAAATTATCTTAAATATTTATTGGACAGAGATATTACATGAGCTATGATAGATTAAGCCTTCTCGTTGCAAAATACGATGAACACCCCTTGAGACCCATCTACGGTACCAGCGATCTCTCGCAGTCTGGTACTAAGATTCTTTCGAACAGTATCCAACACATTGTGTTCCGTGCTGGGAGTTCGAGTTATTCGTGGCCCACCTTCACCATGCCTATTACCTCGTAATGATCCATATTCACACAAATTGTGATGCAAGTTTGTAAACATCCGTCGGTCCAGTGCCTCTCTCTGTGGGTACCTTTAGCGGTACAATCTTCCTATTGCTCGTGCATTTCCTTCTGCCAATTCAAAAATCAGACTCATATCTGCCAGCTCGGTGTTCGTAAAACTTTTATATACCACTATGTAGGATGATAGCTCAAATTACTACGGTAATGCAGGCTTGTTTCATCCAATGCTCTTGTGAACAACGTCCTCTAGTGCAGAACGAATACGCTTCCGATCATAATTTGGTATGCAAATCTGAATCCATGTGGTCTCCTACCTCAACATGAAGTGTATCCCAATACTCCTGGTACCTCTGTATTTCGATTGAAGCTCAAGTCTGTATCGCATTCCTCAGATTCCGTTTTCTCTAACTTCACCAAAAAGTTTTGTTAAGATTTTTCTCCCGAAAGTCACCAGTATTTCTTCGTATTATTTGTTAATTGTTCAGTGTTCTGTGTTATATGAAATAGTTGGTCTTACTGGAGTCTTGTATAATTGCATTTTAGTTTTGCTGCTTATGTGTTTTGATTTATCAAGTGATAATGGAAATCGACTAACTGATTTTGCACCTGATCATAATAAGTTCATACCAAGTGTAATGTTCCAACATAAAAGTATTCATAAACGAATGCAACCAAATTGACCATATTATTGATTCTAGACACAAGTCAGATATAATGGATGTAAGAGTTTATGGTGGGGTTAACCTGGATCCATGTCATTTTCTGGTTATGGCAAGGGCTAAAGCAAGAATTTCAAGTTTCTGAAAGACTCGTGGAAAACATCTGGAAAAAATTTGGCTGTGGACAGTTTAAAAAGAAGGCTTTGAAGTTAAAATTCCTGAAGCAGTTTAAAAATAAATACAAATAAATGAACAATATTTTTATTGATGAGGTTAGTATGAACAAATAATGGAATACACTAAAGAAGAAAGAAAGCAGAAAAGCAATCCTCGAAAGAGGTAACCAAGTTCTGGAAAAGATAAAAAAATAGACAAAATTGCTGTTTTGACAATGATTATTTAATGCCTACAAAGAGAAAGAATGAGACTTATGGTAAAATGCTGAGTAAGATACATGCAATAAACTCAGTGATTGCATACAAATATACATGAAGAGAGGAGAAAAGAACTATAGATAAAGAAAGGATATTTTACGAGGAACTTTCTAAAGTTGTTGAACATTTGAGGTGATCAAAAAAAAGAAGAGCTATATTATAAACCTTGGGTGGAAAGAATTTAAGCCAAGAACCATATCTTGCCGTAATAGGGAAGAAGTTATTTTGAAGTGTTAAGTAGATAGAAGGAACATTTCGACAACTTACTTAACAGTGATGATGGTGACTATGAAACACTTACAGGAAGCATGGAAGCTCAGAGAGACTGTGCAGTTGAACCACCATTACTGGAGAGAAGCGTTGAACCCATAAATAAACTTAAAGACAATAAAGCACCTGGCCTGACGCTATTCCATATGAGATACCGAAAAAAGAAGGTAAAGAAACTTCTAAGATAGTTTATGACATTATTTTAGCAATTTGGGAACATGAAGTAATCCCTAAAGAATGGAAAATGAATATAACTTGTGTTATACATAAGAAAGGAGATATACTTGTGCGTTTAAATTATAGTGGAATCAGTCTACTCTCTGTATAAGTTATAAGGTATTATATCAAATATTCTATACAACAGACTTTCTAAACTAGTGGAAAATACAGTTGGAGATAATCAAAACAGATTTCGAAAAGAAAGAACCACTACAGAGCAGATATTCAACATCCGTCAGATTATGGAGAAAAGAAGGAAAATTGGAATTGTGATACACATCACCTTTTTATTGATTTTAAAACCGCTTCAATAGAAATGCTCTTATTGCAGCCATTAAAGAGTTTAAAATCCCTCATAAGTTATTAAGGTATCCGACTACGTGCGGAACCGTGATTTTAAAAAAGCGCATAAATTGATGATTTTCATGATATTTAGTGTCACTTAGATTAGAATACATGCATAAAATTGTTTTAAGGACATTTTGACAAAAAAAAATTTATTTAAATACAATATTTAGGCAAAAAATTAACTTAGAATAACCTTTTTTTCAA
This sequence comes from Trichonephila clavipes, assembly GCA_019973935.1. Lineage (NCBI taxonomy): Eukaryota > Metazoa > Arthropoda > Arachnida > Araneae > Nephilidae > Trichonephila > Trichonephila clavipes. The sequence continues at coordinate 435,240 of BMAU01015934.1, forward strand.
AATGTTCTCCTTTTGTGAAAAATGCTTATATTATAATAATATTTTGCCTGTATATAGCTCAAACCTGTGTACAGAGGCTCAACTATGATTTTTGAAAAATTCACATTATTTTCAGAGTTGCAACCCATTGAAATAATTATTTTTTTTCTTAAAATCTCTCCCCTCTATTGTCGTAAAACATGGATAACCCCACTTCTAAGTTATGTTCTTCAAAAATTCTAGCTGAGCTTTTGTACAGAAGTCTGAGCTATATACAGGCAAAATATAATTATAACGGAAACATTTTTCGCAAAAGGAGGATATTTTGAAAATGGGTTAAACTATGTTCCTTTTTTTGACAAAATATTGTACTTGAATAGTTTTTTTTACTGTAATATTATTCTTAAATCATAATCTAAGTGACACTAAATATCATAAATATTATCCATTTATACACTTTTGCAAAAGCACGGTTTCGAGCGTAGTCGGATACCTTAAGGTTGATAAGCCTGACATTAAGCGAAACAAAGATCGTGGTCAAAATGCCGAGTGATCTTTCAAACTTTCAAAATGCACAGCGATCTTTCATACTTCCAAAATACAGTGATCTTCAGGAAATGGTAAATGGCGTTCGACAGGTAGATGCACTAGCATGTCTTCTTTTTAATCTATCATTAGAAAAAGTAGTTTAGAGATTCCAGTATCAATACCAAATGAAATATCTTTGATAAATCCATACAGTTCTTAGCATTTGCTGATGACGTTGATATCATTGCTCGAACTCTCACCACACTAAGACAAGCCTTCTTATCTTTAGAGAAAGAGGCTCTCAGAATGGGACTTAAAATCAATGAGAATAAAACCAAATACATGCCTCGCACTAAATCATGTTTTAAGAATTCGCACTTTAAAATTGAAGAGTATAATTTTGAAGCTGTTGACTGATGAAGTTATTTAGTTTCTGAAATTTACAATAGAAACGATTGCACTGCTGAGATCCAAAAGAGAATTACTATGGTTAATATATGTTTTAATGGAATGAATCAAAAGAAATCAAAAGAAATGAATTTAATCAAAAGAAAACCAAAAAAAAGTTTCGATTGTATAAAAGTCTTTTAACCCTCTAAGCGGATAGCACGGAAAATTCCGTCAGTGTAAAGATGCTTCGAAAATGCACTGCATGGATTTTTCTGCCTTCAAGTAACGTTTTCAAAAGCGGATTAGCCGCACTTTTCTGAAATCCTTTCCCTCTTTTAAAGGTTTAACATCTTGAAAGATAATTGGGGATGGTGGAAGCAACACAGCAGGACACTGATAGGAAGTTTTATGGCTCGCAAGAAACCCCGTGTTTTGACCCTGGGGCAATCGTAAAAAATCGGGGGGAAATTTCTTTAGACCCCAGGAAGTGTTTATTTGTTACCTCGTATTTTAAAAGTTTTGAGAAGTCCCAACGCATAAGTAAAATATGTTACAATTCCCTTTTGTGGTTTCATATTAATTTGAAACTGTAACAAGTTGGGGCGTGTCAGTGCAATCTGCTATTTTATATAGTAAGACAAATTATATCTTTTTTTAAGTATATTCTTCAGCTTCATTTTTCTTATTTTAATCAAAGCTTTCAGTTTTTGAAACATGATTATTTTATTATAAGATACCGAAAAAATTAATAAAACACCAAACTCTTTAAAATTTGAAACCTTTTCAATTTTCCAACCACTAAAAATGAATAAATTTAAACTTCATCAAATCATTTGAAACATTTTCTTACACTTTTTGATAAAAATAATAACGAAAAAAAAAACTAATTAAGATTTATTAGTTTTTTTTTTTAGATTTCAAAGCCCAAGTGTTCAGGGAAGTTTAAGTACAGTGCCTAGTTATATATTGTTAAAATACACCGAAATATATTTGAATTTTAAGTGCTTTAACTTCAGTTTACATCAAAGACAACATGAAGATTTTCACACATTTTTTTATAACTTGAATGTTTGAATAAATGGTAATCAAAAATATACGGAAACATTTACAGTAGACATTTATGCATATAAATAAACATAAAAATCAATTTTAAATTCGAGCTATTCAAAAACATTCGAATTATTGTTCAAAAATTACTATTTATACAAAATAGCTCAACATTTATCTTTTTTTAAAGGCTAACTGAATAAGTAATTAAAATCTGGAAATTTTTGAAATCTCGACCGTATAAAGCTAGAAATTTTATGTTAGAAATTCCATTTGAAATTTCGAAAAAAAATGCATCGCGCAGTTAAAAATTATTTACCATAAGTTTTAGCAATTGTTTGAGTATAATAAAAATTTCAAATTTTATTATATAGCTTCTTTGGTATCTTTTAATATATTTCGAAGATTTCATACAATTCAGTTGAAAACTGCATGCTAAGAGCAAAAAATATACTAAAAAAATTGATGAATATACAATTACAATAAATTCTTACATAGAAGCAAACTGAGAAGCTAAAGCGTAGGAATGAAAAAAAATTTGAGTATATCTGAAGTAGTTTTCGAAATATTTATTTTAAAGTTCAGAAAATTTGTGTGCGTTATGTTATACTTAATATTAATTAAATGGTTAAAATAATATGTTAATATTAGTCATGTAATCGTTTGATGACATATTCATATACTAATAAAAATTATCATGGTCATTGATGCGAATGTCAAGAATTTTATGTAATTTTAAATTCAGACATTAAGATATTGATGTAGAAAATATAAAACGACCATCTAAAATACATGAAAAATGCAGTCTGCTATAAAATGATCTTGACAAACAAAATCCGGCATTTTCACTTACTATGGCAGAGCCGGATTAGTCAGGGGCGATCTGGAAAAACAGAGAGAGAACCGCGATTTTGATGGATGCCACTCTAGCTTTTAAAGCTCCCAGGAAAAATTATATATATATAAATTACAAATGCAAAAATAAATCTTGTAATTTTCCATACATTTTTATAATAACGAATTGTGGAATTGGCTTCCAATACATTGTTGTGTTTGACAATATGTAAGGTAACCAACCCTACTTTAGATAGATTTGTACTATTTTTTCGTAACCGTATTCCTTTTAAAATTAATTCGTGCAGCCGAAATACACCTTTTGCACCCTTAAAAATTTATGTAAACTATTACGTTTAATTTTAATTTATGCAACTTGTGAAATGTTCATAATTAACCATTTTCGTCTAAACAGTTTACATGAAAAAAAAGTTTGGACTCCCTCATTCATTAGGGATTTATATAAGATTCTAACATTAAATTTTATTTTTCACCGAATAGGATTGAGTGGTAGTGTATAGTGCTTCCACGCCACAGGTCTGGGGTTCTATTAACGGGCTGCGCAAGGTCGACTCTGCCTTTCATCCCCGCTACATTGGGTCGATAAATGAGTACCAAGCTTTATTCGGGTCTTAAACACTGAAGGTCTCTCTTCAGGCAGACTACCAAATCGGGACATCTGTTCATGCACCTCAGCGTCCAATGGTCACGTGTATTATGATGATGGATGTAACAATCCATGAGGGCCAGTAGTTCCTGGCCCTCATGGATTGTTGTGCCACTGAGTTTGAGTCTTAAGTTTGAGGATTACCTCACTTTGGGGATACCCCTTAGATAAACATGTATTTCCACTCACTTGCAATTAAACATTTTTCTTTCAATTACGTTTATTTCAGAAGGAAGTTTGATTTTTCAAATGTATTTGCTTAATAACATGTATATTTGTGTATTATATTAAAAATTTGATCAATCCAAAATTACATGTTTTTAGCTCCTCTAAAAGCTTTTAGGATTTTACAACTGATCTTACAATCCATATACGTTTTATAGTAGAATATTTAAAAATGATAAAGACATTTTTACGACTGTGTGAGCTGTTATGCCTCGTTTATAAATATAAAAAATTGCATTCAGCTACAGTTTTTAAAATGTACAGAAATAAGTGGAGCAACAGGATACTTACATATTATGAATATTTTTGACTGCAGTAAGATATATTTATATTTCAGTTTCTTTACAATTTGAATAGAAGTTGTAAGCCATTTTGCGAATAGTTTGATATTGAGTATAAACCCATAGGCTGTTTAATATTGTAAAGTGTTTTACTTTGATACCAGCACACATTAAAATAAGGCTCATTTGCAGTTATATGATCAGCTTCAGTGATATTTAAATTTTCAAAAATAGTCTACACGTACGAATACATTCTTTCACAACCGCACACCACATCTCTCATACTATATCTTCCCTACAGCAGGAAATATTTGTGTATACTGAAAAACTTAAGGGGTCATATACCTTTTAAAATTTCCTGAAAATCGATTTTTTTATTATTATTTTATGTTATAGAGTAAACCTTTCTGAGTGTTCTAAAAGAAACCGCATGCAGATATTCCCAATAGAACGGACGTTATTAAGAAAATAAAAAGAGTAGAAAAGGCGATTTACATATTGTTTACATTTTGGCTCTAGGGTGACAGCTGTCATGTCGCTGGTGACAACTGTGTTTCTCTGTTTCTAATATTTTCTTTCTAATTATTATCAAATGCTTGAATCTAAGCCTCAAATATTATTACTGTTGTTCTGAATATTAACTACAACTTCTACTAACTTTATAAACTTCTACTTTTACTTTGTTTTGATAAAGTGAATCTTGAATTTATACTCGCTCGTTTTTGATTTTCATACCGTATCTTATTCTAAGATAAGTTTTAGGAAAAGTATTATTTTTTTATAAACTTTTGAAGGATGAATTCGACTGAATCTGCTAAAAGACCATCTGGTAAACGTCCTAAGAAAAGGAAGTTTACTGGTAATATGCATACGAGATGCAAAGCTGTACACAGTGTGGATGAATCACTAAACAACAGTGCATCTGGAAAAAGATTCGGCTGCAAGATGTTGATTCATCTTTTATTGAACATGATGACTGTTTTGATGGCTATAGAGTGTTTGATAAAACTATCATGTTTACAAACATTCAAAACTTTGCTTCTTGCAAAAATGTGGTGGTGATATTAAACTTTCAGAAAAATGTGTTAGAGGTTTGTCTAGTGTTTTTCCGATTGAATGCAAGAACTGTAACGACTTGTGTTCGTTGAGAAATTCATAAATGCTGGGTAAAAGAAAAAAATATTCCAGAAATAAACAGACGTTTTGTATACGCAATGAGGACAATTGGACAGGGTCATGCAGCAATGACAACTTTCTGTGGTGTCATGGACTTTCCTCCTCCAGTTGCTGAAAAATCCTATAATAACATTATACACAAACTACAATTGTGTAGTAAAGAAGTCGCAGAAGCTTCAATGCAAAGTGCAGCTTTGGAAGAGGTAACTTTGACAAATTCTTCCGATATAATAATTACTGGAGATGGAACATGGAAAACCCGTGGCTGTTTTTCTCGTGTTGGTGTGTGTGCTGTTATAGGAGACAAAACAGGAAAGTGTATTGATGCGGAAGTGATGTCTTCTTTCTGTAAAGGATGTGATTCTTGGAAACGAAGAAACAGGTCACCTGCTTACAAAAAGTGGAAAATTCTTCACGTTAAAGAATGTTTCAAGAACCACAATGGTTCAGCTGGCATGATGGAGACTGTGGGAATGGTTCGTATATTTCAGCGTTCATTAAGTCATCGTTCTGTGAGATATACATCTTACATCGGGGATGGCGATTCCAAAACATTCTCATCTATTACTGCATCCAATCCGTATGGAGAAGATATCACAGTTTCAAAAATTGAATGTGTTGGACATGTTCAAAAAAGAATGGGAACTCGTTTACGAAAATTAAAACAAATGAGCTCCAAACTCAGTGATGGGAAGTCGATTGGGGAAAGGGAAGGTTGACCGACAGAATGATCGACTTAATTACAACGTACTATGGAAATGCAATCCGACAAAATAAAACATGCCTGTCAGATATGCGAAAAGCTGTTTGGGCTGTATATTTCCATATACGTTCAAGCGACGAAGAACCATTGCACAGTTTTTGTCCCGTAGGTCCTAATTCTTGGTGTAAATATCAAAATCAAGTAGTAGAGGGCAGTGTGGAAACTTTTAGACACAGTAACAAATTGCCAGTGGCAGTAATGGATGCCATAAAACCTGTGTTTAATGATCTATGACAACCTAAACTTCTACAAAATGTCTAGGGGTAAAACCCAAAATAATAATGAATCCATTAACTCATTAATATGGAAATTATGCCCAAAAACTTTAGGTTGTGGTAGAAAGATTGTTGATATATCTACAAATGAGGCAATTGTCATTTTTAATGATGGCAATCAAGGCAGACTAAAAATTATGCAATCGCTTGGTCTGACTGTTGGTCAATTTGCACATAAATTTGTTACACTTGTAGATATAAAAAGAATTCAGACTGCAGAAGTACATTTTAATCTCCGCACAAAAGAAGTACGACAGGCTAAAAGAATGCAATTTAAAACTACTTGTAAGAAATTAACTGAAAAAGAGGGAACATCATATGCATGTGGCGAATTTTAGCATTTTAGAATCATAGTAATACACTGCATTCATATCACAAATTGTTTAATATTTATAATAAGTAGTTGTTAATTAAGGTATTGATTGTTTTTAAGTAATATTTATAAATTTTTAACTTTATTTTGGAGAAATGAATCACTTTGTTGCATTTTGATTATTTTGTAGCTTTTGATATCGTTTCGATGCTTGTACTGCATTGGTATAATATATGTTTTTAGTTATAATAATTTTAATAAATTGAAGTTTATTGACTAAAAAAACTTCACATTAGTTTTAATTTAAATTTAGTTGTTGTTTGAGTAACCAGAATAATATATATAAAACTGTGGTAAATTTTACGTTTGATGTCAATTTTCTCAGAACGTCATTTTTACTCATTACACGCATAATATTTTCAAAACCGTGCCATGGAAAATGATAAAATTTTTACTGTAGATTCTGACCATATCTGTACTTAAAATAATGAACCAGTTTGAATTTTTAATGAAAAAAATTTAAAATTACAAATATAAAATAGCAAAAAATTTTTAAAAATTTTATAGTTAAATTTTAAATTGTTATAGTTTACTAAAAATTTTAAATAAGTATTTCATGCTTCGTCATTTTAAAGAGAACACAATTTCCAACACTGAGCAAAAAATTTCATCAAAAAATATTGGTAACTTTTTTATGAAGCTGCGCGTAATGCATTGCACTCGCGAAAAGAAAACATAAATTTATTTTTGTAATTATCTAATTAAAAATTTATCCAAATTAGCACTGTGTTTGTTGGTTATGTTTTAAGTAAAGTAATATCTATTTGTTTATTCCTCCAAAATTTACATTCCAGGAAACAATAATAAAAAAAAATTATAGAGCTTTAAAGAGCTCACTATTTTTAACCATTTTCAACTTTTAAAAGGTATGTGACCCCTTATACAGGATACATTTCCAAGTGTTAAGTTTGTTTTTAAAATTTGGTATGAATACAGAAAGACAAAAATTAATTAGGAAAACTTTTCTCACAATAAAATTTGTAATGACTGAATTGTGTGAAAAATGTAGTTATCAATGTGTGACATTTTTCTTTGTAATAAAAGAAACAGAAAGATAAGAAATTTAACTTGAGTAGAAAATGGTTAGAAGTACTGTCATGCGCATTTGAAGAAGTATATCCCCCATTAAAATTAAAAATTATTGACTGAATGTGTGTTATGTCCACCACAAATGCCGATGTAGAAAAGATATTTTTATTTAATACAAGGAGTTCGAAAAGGAGAGCACTAGGAATGAAAATTTAGATTTTTTCCGAAAAATATTCAGTTAACATAAAAATATCATTTATATGATTTAAATTTAAATAAATTAAAAGTATTGAAATCATTTTTTATGTTATTCTAAATTAAAAATATAATTGAATAGAGAAAGATCTGTTTTATTTCATAAATATAATCATCGTATGCACCATTTATTGTCTTATTGTTAAAAAAGATAGGGCCTTTACTCTTTTTACCTCATAACTTTTTTTTTAAAAACAGGAAAGTGAGCGCGTTTTCTTACTCTCATATTCAAAAATGAATACATGATGCTTTTTTCTGGTTCAAATCGCAATACCAAAATATTTTTTTTTAATTTTTAAAAAATGACAGAAAAATAAATTTTGTTTGAAGAAAATATAACTATTTTTCAACTTTTAACACGCCATTATTTCATGTTTTTTTTACCCTTCATTTTGTTTTAATTTTACTGTGACTGAATCTATGGGGAAAACGACAGAGTAGAACTACGGTTTTCATACAAGATTGCCCAAGGCAACTTAACAGCTAGCTGTAAACGATTGCTATCCTGGTTCTCACTGAACAAAGACGCCGAACTAAGTCATAAAATTGTCCCCTTTCGGCCTCCCAAGTTGCATTTTTGAAGGGAATAGCAAAATAAGAGTAAAACGGTTTCGGAATAACTTTTCAGGAGGAAGGTATCCACTTAGAGGGTTAAGATTAGTATTAACTAATGCATGTGAAACTTGGTCCATGTCTCGAATAGATGAGAACATGATAAATATCTAAAAATAAAGGAAGATTTTAACATTTATTTTTGGAGGAACTCAGGAAAATTGAACGTGGCAAAAGACGATCAAATTTCGAGCTTCAACACTCTTATAAGGAATCTGACATCATTAACTTAATCAAAATTAACTTATTAAACTAGCGGGTCACTTTTTTAGAATGGACAAAAACCGCACCTCTAAAAAAGTCATTAATACCTAACCAATTGGCACACGCAGAAAGGCAGACCAAATCTTAGATGGATTGATGCCTAAAAAAAGATTTCTTTTAGTTTTTAGAATTAAGACAACACTAGCAGGAAGAAGGCTGACCTGGAAAAGGCTTCCTGAGAAGGCCAAGGCTCCCCCTGGGCTGTCGAGCCATTGAGGAAGGACTTTAGTCTTCCAACTGGTTTCACAATCTGTGATAACATCTGTTAGACATCTTGATTCTATATTTTATTTCAATTTTTACATTCTTATTAAGTTTTAAATTGACTCCCTTGTTGAATCTCGCATTCATTAATTTTCAGTAGTTGTAGGCTTCAGATCACTTTTGTTATTGCCATGAATTTAGATTTTTCTTCGTTGACCACCAATCCTGTAGCCCAGTGGTTCTCAAACTTTCACTACTGGCGACCCAATTTTCAATCATAACTTTTATCGCGCCCCCCCCCATAAAAATAATAATGTATTGAATGCAATAATAATGCACTTTGACGCTAAACCCACAATACGATCATAATTATAAACCGTACAAATTAACAAGATAAGTATTAAATTATGTATGTTGCTTTTAAGTAATATATACTTTTATTTTGTACTTTTTAGTTCGAATCACTATAAAAGTGTGTTTTTTAGTTTGTTTTAAATCTATAATTTATTTTATAATTATTTTTACTATACACGATAAAAATCACAACTTCAGTGAATAATTTCATTAAGAGAAAATATACTTACCTACTTTCAAGGACTTTTCAATTTTTCTTTGAAAATTTGAGAAAAAATCCAATAGAACTAAAGAAAATGTTCCAAATGTGCGTATCCTTAATAAAGGACATAAATCACAGACACTTTTCGCTAACAACATAGGAACGTTATTTTTCAGCTAAACTGTCATATTTTGTTCACGTTATTGTAGTTTTGCTATTTTTCGATCATCTACAAATAGAATTTTGAACTTTTTCTTCCTTGCGTCTCTTTGACAAGGCGAAGTGCTACATTATGGCTCCATAGTTTTCTTCATAAAGATCTTTAAGCGGCATTTGAAAATTTCAAATCAACTCAAACGTTTCATGTCTAACGCTTTTTTGATATTTACTTTCGCTATCTTGATTATTATGCTTTATTTCAGTAGGTTCTTCAATTGCTTGATCAGTTTCAACTTCCTTCAATAGGGATCACAAATGCCCATTTTTTAAAATATTTTGCTCATTTACATTTATAAACCATAATAAGCAATTCAACACAGCAATCAAAACCACAAAATTGTTCATGGGGAAAGTGTAGCAGGTTCTAAAATATGCTTATCCATATATCATAAAACTCTTTCACATGGAAAAAGGTGAAACAGAAATATATTATATATATTTACAGCTACCCTAAAAAAAGGAAGCAGATAACCATACCAGTAAGTTCGAAGGTCAGCTAAAGTAATATTTTAGGTTAAAAGAAACGTAATATAAGAAAATCTCTCATCGTGGGATTACAGAAAAGCAAACAAAATCTTTTTTTAATTCGATTATAGGATCAAAGATGGCTAATGAGCGTTTGAAGCGGAATCTTTTATTTTTGGTGATCACCAGATGATAAAAATAATATATCAGTGTAAATGTGCATTTTTTTATTATGTCAGAAAACATTTTGTTTTACTTCATTCCAAAAAAATTATTTTTTAAACCTTTTATTTTCAATATGCTCGCGCCCTCTCAGGGTAGCGCGCCCCACAGTTTGAGAAACACTACTGTTGCCCTTTTTTCTGTATCACTAATTTCTTTGATACCCTTGTATAACTATTTCCTTTTAAATATATTTTTATCAATGCAAAATAAATATATACAAATAACGGGCAAAAATTCATATTCTTGATACTTAAGTAAATTTTAAAAATATATAAGAAATTTAATTCTTGCCGTATTACTGCATTTATAAAGAAAAGTTCCCTTTGATTTTAACATAAGCAATGCATCAGGGTTAGAAAACAAATAATAAATCTTTCTTGCGTTGAGAGAGATGACTTCGGATGTGTTTCTAGTCAGACGTCGGAAAGTCTCTGCTTTCGAAAGTCGAACATTAATCTTAAGTTGTTAGGATTAAGGGGACTTGGCACCCTTTGAGCAAACTTTTTATTTACGTATTTAAAAATTATATTTTAACATTTTATACAATGGTTCTATTCAAGAAAATGTTACCAGATGAAAATTTTCATATATTATTCACACAATTTTAAAAATTTAAATTTTTTGAAGAAAATTGGGAAAATTTTAAAAATCCTACTCCTTTTGTAAAAATTAATTTTTGACCTGAAATTTTTTTATAATATTCTTATGGATGTTCTTAACAACTTAAGGGATCGATTTTAAAATAACTTCATTCGTTTTTGAGAAAAAAATAAAATGTTGATATACAGGCTAAAAATCAACGAAAAAGCCAACATGTCTTACATTTTATTTTTTTAAAAAAAGTATTCAGTTTATAGCAAAACGGATCCCTAATTTTATTACATGCTTTATTTTTAACACGCAGGAAAAAATTGAAGTGATTGGTAAATAATTGTCGAAGGAGTAGCATTTTGAATGCACTAAGGTTTCGAAAAACACAAACTGAGAAAACCACTTTAAAGTTTATAATTCTGAAAAAATAATTATTATAAGCTTAATTAAACTTAAAATACCACTTTAAGATATTACTTATACGTTTTTCTTTAAAATAATTGCAGTTTCATATGTTTTCAACCCACACATTTTTATAAATGATCAACTTTTAGAGAGTACTAATTGCACAAGAAAACTCAAGAAAAACTTTAAAAAAAAAAAAAAATTCTGCCACGAGAGAAATTTTAGCTGTTTTTCTTCTTATAATATTGAAGTATTACATTTGTATGAAAAATATATCAGGAATAAGAACTGAAATTATAAAATTATTAATATAAAATGCCTTAATTTAAAAATTTTACATGCACACATTTCACAAGGAAGAAAAATTACATTATTGTATTGCCTCGGAAATATTCTGCTTTTAATACTACATATTCTTTTTTATAGTTATTATTTCTATTTCTAAAATAGATTTTTTTTTATCATAACGCATTTTTTAGCTTTTTTTTCTAAAAAGGGGTTGTGGCTGAATTGCCTAATTTGTTTTCAAATGAAGTTTTATTCAACTTCTAACTTTCCGACATGCACAAGTGATATATCAATCGAAAGATAATAATGCAAAGAATAAGATTAAATGAAAATTAAAAAAACGATAGGTTTGTGATTTGTAGGGTACCAAGTCCCCTTAAAGCCTGAAAGTAAGTGTTTTTGGGGGACTAAAAGAGTGACCATAATAGAATTCTTTCAAATGAACATCAGTTAAGTACTTATTTTGCTCATTATATATTTTACATCGAAAAATATTGAAAGATTTGTAAAAGTCGTAAAATAATTTGTATCGTTAAATGCAAAAACTTAACATCGATGAATTAAAATATTCAAATAAAATTAGGTTCTGCGAAAAAGAGAAGTTAAAATCATTTCTTATTTTAAAGTGCTGAAAATGTTTAAATTTTTAGACTTTTTAACATTTTTACTAATAGTTATAATTATCATATGTATTCGTCATTTAAATCAATCACATTTTTATGTTGCAGGCTTTAAGTGCATACTTATAAAAGCTTCGTTTCGCTGATTAAAAATGTAAATCTTAAGATTATTACACTCATGACATAAAAATTTTACACTAGATTACTTATAGCATTACATATTGCAAAAAGAAAATTAAAATTTAGTTGAGAGTATGTTACACGCGAAAAAAAATTCAAAATCATATGTAAGAAAGAATTTTTAATTCATCAAATATTAAATACCAAAATATATAAGCCTTTTTCTTCAGGAATATACGCAGCTTACTATTAGGATCATTAAGCCTCTAGTTCACTTAGTTATTTTTTTCAAGAAAAAGAAAAATGTTCATAATTTCGTTACAAAATCCTTCAGACAATTTTATGAACACAAAATTGACAAAAAGAATTTTATTTATCACATTTTAATAACAACAAAGTAAAATAATATGGTGCAATACAGCAGTTAATTTTTTTAATTTTTAGACACGAAATCACTTTACTCATTAATAATTTTGTTTATTTTTTCTTCACATAGTATTAATATATATAACATTATGTTTTTATTAGAAATTCTAATATGGTTAACAACATTCGATAAACAAGAAGAAATTAAATGGATTAGGGTAATATATATAATTCAAAAAATTACATTATTTTTACTGTTACATAACGGATAAGAATTTATTTAACACATTTAAGAGAATTTTTTTACTTTAAATGGAGAAAATACTCATTATTCCTGCTGTGCTAAGTCCAAAATATAATAAGATATTTGGATGTTTCTTTTAAATGAAATAGATGCCTTTAAAAAAACGATCGATAGAATACTATTTCAGTTTAATTACCGAATATATTTTGTTTCCAGTCTTGCTATTTATAAAAAATGCTTTAATTATAAGCAGATTTTTAAGTATAGAATCCTTATATAAAAACACAGAATTACGCCAGCAAAAAATTTACGAATTTTCTTATAAAATGCATTCAAATTTAAGAGTTCAGCTTTTTTCATCTCCATTCTCACGGCTCAAAAATTATTCTTGAAGCATCCTTTGATTCTGATTTCAATTCACAAGCAGTAAATCATTTAATATTCTCTAGAGAAATTCACTTACAGTAAAAATAAACATTTGAAACTATTGAAATCTAAGCCAAAATATCAAAGTTAAAGATTATAGAAGATTTAAAACTACTAGAAGTATATAGAAGTAAGCTTTTAAATTGGCAAAAATAATTCTTTAAAAAAGTTAACTTCTGCTTATACATTTAAATTCCTAAAATAGTAAGTACAATTTATTTTTTTGTTTCACTGGTTACGTCTTAAATATAGTCATGCCTATAGTGTTGTAACGCTTTAAAAGTTTTAAAAGCAAGAGGTTGCAATTCATTATTAACCCCTTAAGCAGTCAATTTTTTTGCTGAAAATATTCTAAAAAAAACATTTTTTATTGCATATAACTAAGCATAATACTTAACAGAATTAAAAAATGTGGAAGAGCTTTTTTTTAATTTTCGATTCTATAGTGTCCACACTATTTTTTATTTTGTAATTGTGGAACACGAAACCCAATAAACGTTTATTTCTTACTACACTCAGCATGCTATGAAGAATGTGTTTCACATATCTTACAAGAATCTTCCTCAAACTTACAAAAAATTTCATGTTCATACCTCTTTTTCAAATGGTTACGGATTATGCGTGTGCATATATATAGGCGCTCACATTCTGAAGCATGGCATAATACTAAGTCTTACATTGCAATGGGGACAGAGTTAATATCAGCTTCTTTGAATTACCTTACCATTTTCATTTCTTCTCTAGCAAAAAATTGCATATTGCCTTGCTAATCCCTGTTCTTTATTGAATACTTTTAAGAATCTAAATCCCTGCCTTCATAGAAAATTCCCGCCTTCGCCACAAAGAAAATCCCGGATGAGAAGTATTTCATTACCATGGACAAACTACATCTCTTAAAACCACTAGCACAATAATCTCACTGTAAGAGTTAAAAATATGTACAAATCAAAAATAGAAAAAAGAAAATATCAGACCCCTTACAACGTACGACCAAACCATTTAAAACCAGCTTCCGGTACCCCGTAAGGTGTACGGGAAAATCAGTTAAGGTATCCTACTACTTTCGGAACCGTGATTTTAAAAAACCGCACAAATGGATAATTTTCATGATATTTAGTATCACTCAGATTATAATACATGTATAAAAATTGTTTTAAGGATATTTTGACAAAAAAAATTATTTAAATATAATATTTTGGCAAAAATTAACTTAGAATAATCTTTTTGCCAAATGTTCTCCTTTTGTGAAAAAGAGTTCTATTCTGATAATATTTTGCCTGTATATAGCTCAGACATCTCTACAGAGGCTCAACTATGATTTTTGAAAAATTCACGTTATTTTCAGAGTTACCACCAACTGAAATAATTATTCGCGTGTTTTTTTTTAAATTGCTCACATCTGTTGTCGTAAAATTTGAATAAACCCACTTCTAAGTTATATATCTCAAAAATTCTAGTTGAGCCTCTGAACAGAGGTCTGAGCTATATACAGGAAAAATATTTTTCTAATAGAAGCATTTTTTTTACAAAAGGAGAACATTTCGAAAAAAGATTATTCTAAGTTAATTTTTTGCCAAAATATTGTATTTAAATTAATTTTTTGTCAAAATATCATTAAAACAATTTTATGCATATATTCTAATCTAAGTGACACTAAATATCATGAAAATTATCAATTTATGTTCTGAAAATCACGGTTCCGAACGTAATCCAATACATTAAGGGGTTAGGAGAGCCGAGTGTCGGAGAAGGCAGTCGATAGTAAGGCCGGTTTCACTCCACGTAACTTTTTGGGTGTCAAATTTTTCCTGTCAGCACTCCCCTAGTTAGAAGGGTACTAGGTAGAGGTAGAGGTAAAGTAACTAAAGTAGAGGAGAGTCTGAAAATTGACTGAAAAACGAGTGTGTAGGGGAAAATGGAGTACCATACTTCTCGGTACAATAAATGAGGCCGAAGAAACAATAAAAAGCTTTCTCCTTTCTCAATACACAAGTAGTCCCGTATGAAGAACATAGCTTCCACAATATCCTCTTTGTTGAGTCAACTAGTGAGGAGGAGAACGTGGGTTTCGAGTGATTGAGGGTGTGGCACAGCAGAGAATGTCAGTTGACTACTTGTGAAGGGTGCCAGACCATTTATATTCAACTTAGCTCTCGAATGCCTACTCCTTCAGTTAGGTACGGCACATGTTGATTCGTATGAAAGGCCTCTTGGGAGTCAGACGGCCTAGTAGGGGGGGGGTAAAGCAGCGTTTCTCAAATTGTTTGGGACGCGAACATATAGAAAAGTCGAAGATAAAAGACTTTAAGGAATTTATAAATTTACTAAAGGAAGTAAATCAAAAAGTTCTGACTTTATGTAAAATAAAATACACGTTTACCCGACTTATATACTTATAAATGTATCATTTCTTCACAATATATGACATACTTAATTTATCGATACTAATTGATACTAAATTAAGATCAAGTTTGATAATTACTAGTGACACTCCGATGAACTTGTCTAGCAGATCAAAATTGCACAGACGTCCAACAGGTTACCCAGACGGTCGCACAGAAGTCCATGAGAATGCCAGTTGTGATGGATATAAAATACATGGAAACAGAGATTACACCATTTTTATGTTGACATTTATACTTATAGAAAAGGATGACTGAGGAAATAAATACTTAATTTAGTTTAAAATTATTTTTTCAATCTATTCCAATTTTAAAGTTAGATTGGAAAAAGGGATTATAATACTTATCATATTACTTAAAAGTAACTACATACTTAAAATATCTATTACTTAAAAGAACAAAATTTAATAATTTTGATATTTTATACGGATTATAATTAAGGTCGTATAGTAGCTTTTTAGCATGAAAGTACATTATTACTGCATTTAATACATAATTATTGTGTGGGGGTGAAAATTCTGATTTAAAATTGGGTAGCAAATGTTGAAAGTTTCAGTAAAAAAGGTCAGTTAATTATCGGTAAAGTTTCAGTTAAATCTCGGTAAATTATGAGCAAAGTACAAGAGGTTTTTCATTTCTAAACCATCAAATACCAATACAAATAAAGTTACTTTAAAGAAAGGTCAACACGCGACTCATATTTCATAAAAGAAAAGACACAAGCATAATGGATAAAATGTTTTATTTGGCACAGTTCCATGTGTGTAACACATTTCAAATACATTCATGATATTCTAAGCAATTTGCAATCAATGAAAATTCAGAATCCATCGTAATAGTTCCAAAAGTACTTAAGAGCCTCATTCCTTTTTGCAGTGGTAACAGGAACAAGTTTTTGCAGATTTGAAAAGTAGTTCTTTCATTCCTCCTAAGCACATAACTTCAACGAAAACCTATAAATATAAAATGAAATATTTCATTATATTTACTCTTATAAAGGACTATGAAAACAATGTAAAACAATTAAAAGCTTATTTTAAAGTTTTAATCGTAAAAAGACCAGCCATCCATTTTCGGTTGTATTGTGTGCGTGTGTGTGTGTGTGTGTGTGTGTGTGTGTGTGTGTGTGTGTGTGTGTGTGTGTGTGTGTGTGTGTGTGTGTGTGTGTGTGTGTGTGTGTGTGTGTGTGTGTGTGTGTGTGTGTGTGTGTGTGTGTGTGTGTGTGTGTGTGTGTGTGTGTGTGTGTGTGTGTGTGTGTGTGTGTGTGTGTGTGTGTGTGTGTGTGTGTGTGTGTGTGTGTGTGTGTGTGTGTGTGTGTGTGTGTGTGTGTGTGTGTGTGTGTGTGTGTGTGTGTATACTACCTTATATCTACGAGCTATGTATATAGGTGAATTAGTCCATAAGAATTTCAATTTAGTTAATATAATGTAATTATTCATTAATTAATACTGATTATAAAATATTTTGCATTTTAGTTGGCTTAAAAACGCAATCAGCATTAATACTTTCAATATTTTTGTTCCCTTAAATAATAATCTAAATGATTCATCTTTAAAATGGGAAATTGATTTTAAATGAATTTCTCATACAGACCGATTAAAAAATCATTAGAAATAGTTTAGAACTCAATGTTCTTGTCTTTTAAGTTTAAATATAAATTAGCTGAATAGCGATAACTAATAAAATATATGTAACTGATACTTAAAAAAACTCTTTTCATAGTAATGTTATTTTCTTTTAGTTCTGAAAAAAAATATTACTTTAAGATAAGCATATGTGTTACATAATTAAAATTTTAATGCATTTCTTAATAATATTAATAGTATTATCGTCCCTATCCTAAAATTTCTTGAAATACGTATACCTGCAAAAATATATTACATACATGCTTCAATATCTCCTGTAATAAATCTTACATATTTGTCTTTTTTAAAAATATTTTTCTATGCATATTTTAAATAAATTACAGCATAATCTAAGGAAAACTATGCTCATGTTTAAATTTATTTCATATTTCTGTGCTGCAGCTATTTTTATAATGTAGTAGCTATATTTTTGAGTGTTTTTAAGAAAATATCATCTTGATATTTAAATATTTAATGCATGCATTTAAATTTAATGAATTAAAAAATTATATATACATTAATTACTTATAATACAGTAGTTATATTTTCGAGAGTTTCTAAGAAAATATCATGTTTAAATTACAAATTTATTTAATACAATTTAAAATGTTGGTTTTTATACAATTGAAAAGCAGAAGTAATACTCATAAAATTATTTTATTATTTAAAGAGATATTTTAAAACAGAACGGTTTTTATAGATATAACTATCATAATATTAATTTTTTTAAAAAGATTCTAATCCATTTGTTTCTTTAAAAAAGGTGTTTCATCTAGACTAATATATCTATAAATATAGTAACAATATGCGTTACCTTGATAATATTTTTTAAAAAATTATAAAAAGGAAATAAAATTTTTAAAAATTCATATATATGTTAAAAATTTGAAGATTTTTTTCCTCTCTCTCTGACTTGTTATTATCAAAGAATCAAAAAGTATATAATGTATAAAATTATTACTCAATTGCTTAATTTGCATTTTATAATCTGAAAAAAATTAATCAATTTTTACGACTTGTTACGAATTTTCAGTTTATAAGCTGTGGAGTATTTTAATATTATTATACAAAATATATCATTTATTTTTGGACTGCATAAAATTTAAACTCTACCTTTTTTATTCATTCCAGACTAATAATCAAATATAAGTATATAATTTGTGATATCTTATTTATTCTATATAATATCAAAACGCATAATAAATAAATAAATATATATATATATATATATATATATATATATATATATATATATCAAATATCTAAATACTAATAAAATGAATGATAAATATTAAAAAATGTGTAGTAAAAATACATTTTTACATGCACATTCAAATCATTCATTAGCGTCATATAAGCATTTTAACTCATTGTAATTAATTTCGTAAATGTGTGTATTGATTATGAGTGAATACAAGATGTTTGCAGTCAAAGTTATATTATATGCATCATGGGAAAAGGTTTCTGTAATAAAAATAGATCAAATTTTGACCACTAGGATGAAATGTGGTGCCCAAAGAAGGACAAAAAATATGTTGGAATCGTTAAAACTTACTCAATTATAGAATATCCTCAATTTGTGCTCCATTGACATCAATAACGTGTCGAAAGCGCATTATAGCGTTTTCAATAGTAGCGCAAAGCAACTCATGAATGATTTCAGCCACATGGCGTATAATGCTAGCTTTCAAATCAGGAAAGTACTAATTCCTCCTCTACAAACCCTGTCCTTTAGAAATCCCCACAACCAGAAATCACAGGGATTTAAGTCGGGAAAGCGAGAAGGCTATGCATCCAGAAAATATCTAGATAATCACGATTATCACCAAAGTTAGCACTAAGCAGTGCTATGACTTGGCGCCCAATGTGAGGAGTTGCTCCATCTTGCATAAAGATTGTAGTTTGCAAACATTGTCGTTCCCGTAAAGCAGAATTGATTAACTTGACAAAAGCGTACTGCATGATTATCTGGTTATGACTGCAAGTTTATATGAAGGTTTTACGGATTTTTATAAGAAATATTCGATAAAAGCCACCTGATGGTCAAAATCTGTACTATTTTTATTGCAGAAATCTTTTCCCCACGGTCCATACAACATATATATTCCAAGTTATATATCAAAATCCGACAAGCAGAACAGGTTCTACAGGCATATGAATAGTGTAACTTTAAATATAATTACCCGGTATGATGCTTTATTTACACTAAAATCATAAAAGCAATTATTTTTTTTATTTATGTGTACTAGAATAAAAATATGCAGTTTAAAATAATCTCTAAATGTCAACACCCTTTAAATTCGCCCTCTGAAAATCACTTAAATCGTAATTTTTTATTTACGATTTAACTTTTTATCCATATGATAAATGTACGTCACATCGATTTCTTTATCGATATGACGAATCCGCATCACAAAATGATGATAAGTTTCTTAGCTTGCCTATAATCATGATTGAAAACAACATTCCTGTACCTCTGCGGAAAAACATCAATATTATATATTCCTGAAAATACTATAAATATCCCCGCCCACCACAAAAATATTTTTCACACAATTTCCTCTCACAAATAACCGGATCCTTCGTATATACAATCTCTGATTCAATAAAGTCGAACAAAATAAAAAAAGAACCTAAAATACCTGATTTTTTTTTCTTCTTCGATTTTTTTTAACTCAAGGAGTATTTCACATCTAGATCCATATCAAAAAAGAAGTCTGAATTGCCTTTTTTTTTGCGCTCGAAATACATTTGTTTAACTTTTCAAGTGTATTCTTAGAAACAGATCCCATTCAAAAAATTTCAAACTGAAAAGTATTTTTCTATTTCAAGAGCTTCCAGAATGCTTCACTCGTGATTGTACCTACCCCATCCAAATAGAACTAGCATAAAGAAAAAAAATATGGATTTTTTAAACTTCAGCTCTTTTTCTCTAAGAGTTTTCTTTCAAATATCCGAACAAAAGTGATGAACATGTTATTCTTTATTTTTTTTTCCGGAACGTTATTCCCTATTTTTATGTGAAAAGAAAAGATGAGAGAGAAAGAGACTACTTTGATTATTTTTTTTACCTATGGATAATATTTTTACGTCTAAAAGTGCTTTTATCTTTCCGGTACATTTACTATTTGCGCTTATATTTTATAAGTTCAAGATCTTATTTAATTACAATAATATATTCAATGTTATTCCATATAATAAATTACTTCATCTGAAATTATTCATGAATAATTTAATTTAAAAAGAATTTTTTTTTCTGAACGATTTATTGGTATTGTAGATAATAACGTTTTTTAAAAACGTTTTTACAATTGAATAATTCCTAGAGGAAAGATAATACGTACTTTTAGATCATATAATTTAGCCTGTAATTATTTTTTTATCTTAATTCCTTGCTTGAAAGATAATTACAGCTTTTTACCGTGTCAGAGCTAACTAAGAACATAAACTCAATACACAGATATGGTAGTGGAATAGCTAAAGAAAAATACTCGAAAAATATAAAAATAGTCATTTTTTTTTATTTCCAGACGCATTACAGTATAAAGTTCCTTTTTAGTAGAATTAATTATTACGAGTAATTAATCATGAAATTATAACTAAACTCACGTTACATTTATCTTAAAATCATAAGTAAGTATGAGAGTTTAACTAAGAATTTAGCAGCCTTTTTTTTAAAAAGTTAAGGATCTCTAACTTTGTTTTCATGATATTCCATGAGAATGATTTTTAATAAACGTACATATCTCGCACATATATTTTTTATAAGAAATCTTCCAAGATTTTTCAGTTATTAATTTTCTGGGCCATTTTTATGTTTATTTAAGCTGTTATTTTAAATTTTTAATCTCAAATAACAAAGTTCAAATTTATTTACTTATGTTTAAGTAAGAAAAAAATTTAAAATTTAAAAAATATATATATATATATATATATATATATTATTGTTTTATTTTTTTTTTATTTATAATAAATTAGTAAATTTGAACTTCGATTTTTTTAGAATCATTAAACAGTAAAATATGACCTTAGAGACATACTCTCATTAAAAAAAAGCAGTGCATGTTAAGCCATGAAATGTTTTTGTGAACTGTAAATTATCAAACTGGAAGAGTTTTTTTCTTATTAGTATAAAAAAATTCAGTTTTAAAATGTTGTAATTTCTGAGCATAAAATCGTTAAACTTTTCCTAAAAGTAAAACATCAAAAGGCGATAAATTCTTTATCAGAGATATACACAAGATAACTGAAAAATTATCTAATTTGAATTAATTTTATGGGAGACAATAGAAAAGTAGAAAAATCACCCTCCCCAAAATATAATATGAAATAAAAATAAATTATAAAAAGGTTCAATCACTTTTTTTTTTTTGGTAAATCTAGCTTTTTTTGTGCCATGTCTCCTTAACCGTATGTTGTTAAGATCAAACTATTTTTATAAGTAAATATTACGCACAAACTGCCATTACATGGGTAATCTAACTTTTTTTTAATTCTGAACAAAATAATCAAACCTTGAAATGTTTTTATTAAAACAGTCTTCAATAACATAAAAACAAATGATCAGTTGCATGTGACATCGTATTATTCAAATTACAACATTATAAAATAAATCTTAATAATTAATAACTGTTTGAAAAAGAGTAAGTTTACTTTTTTTATTATAATGCTCACAACAATAAATTGCTTAATTCGTCGCAAACTTATTTGATACAGAAAAAAGAACACCCATCTATATATTTGTGAATAAATAATAAGAAAAGCCTTATTAATGCTTGAAACTTAGGACTTCAATTATTAATAATTAGCATCTTAAAATGGGTAATTCAGTTATTTTAATTGATCAGTCAATTATAGTATGCGTGGCAGAAAATTCTAAGCAAATTTTTAATCACCCTCAGATTGACTCCCTCTAGCTTTTCAATGAACATTAAATCTAAATCATTTTGCTTTCATCCTGATAAATTACCTTAATTAGTTAGTAGCCTATAATGAGAAAATCCATTCCAGGAATAGCAAATTTTTTATTTTGAAGCTGAAATTTACTTTCTCGATTGAATCTCTTATGGAAAGGATTATATCTGAAATTCGGGGATTTTCCTGGAGAGGATTCTGCCTTCTGTAATTGCTATCGTTCTAGTTATTGTTTGGTTGTTTTGAAATAGCGTCGATCTAGAAATAAATAAGTGTGTTTTTACCAGAAAATATTTCTCAATTTAAAAAAGTATCTTATCAGGTATTTCTATCTCTTAACTTGTATGCTCTTCCACGGAAGACTTAGCTTATTTAAACTTAAATCTGTTGTTATTTAACATATAGTAGCCTTTATTTAATAAACAAGTAATATAAAAAAATTAGGCCTATTCCTGCTTGGATCAACAAAGAAAAATTTTATATTTGCTACTTTTTATTAAATAGTTACAATTAACATAAATATGTATATACATATGACAGAATCACAACATTAAGTAGCAATTAATTTTTATTAATTATCATTTAAGTATCGTATTGTGATCTAAAACTATCGTGTATACAGAATTTCAGTTCAACTGAATGCTTTAAAACGTGAGAAAAAAACCGTTTCAAGTTTTGACACAAGTCGCCAAAAGGGTCGCTAAGTCGCCAAAAATGATGCCAACGTGGTTGTATTTGTAATTCTTTAAATAATTAGTTTTAATCAATTAATTTTTATTAATTATAATTAAAAATTATTGTATTATCATCCAAAATAATCATGTATATAAAATTTCAGTTCATTGAGCGTTTTAAAATGTATTTTATTAACGATTGAAAATTTCACGAAGATAAATAAATTATATAGAGCAGGGATGGTGAACCTTTATGTATCAACGCACCACTTTTCCCAAAGAAGTGTCTAACTGTCTAACGATGTATAGACGTGCCGTCAAATTATTTTGACTTGTGATTATCCGGAAAATAATAAAACTAAATACGAATAACACAAAATTCTATTTACTAAAGAAAAAATACTTTTTGAGCTGTATAGTTACAAATGTTTTAGTTATTTATGTAATTCAAATTAAAGTAACGTTAGTGTGACTTTTGTTGTTGCAGATGACAAATAACTTATATTAGAATTGTAAGATGTTTCTTTTTGTAGAATACATGCTGAATTTGAGTCATCTGCCAAATGGTTTCTTAACAATTAATTATTTATGCTGTGGCTCACTTTTTTTGACAAGAAAGTTTGTGATTTGTTTCAAAATACCGTTTTACAGACGATGTTCTACATACCACTATACCAGAACATAAAACACACACCGCATTGTCACCTTTACTAACATAATGCCATGTTTCTCGGTCCACCAAATTTGAAATTCTGTGTTACACTTACTAACTTGCATTTTTTGTTCTTTTGCTGAATTAGCCATATTAAAAAACATTTAAAAATCGTATAAATATAACACAGCTAAACTCTAAAATGCAGTCGTGTTAATGAAATCGACTGTGCTATGCGTAGACAAACTACATCATAAGCAATTGTAGTCTATCGTCGTAGTAGACTCTACAACGTAACTAAGGCAAGACAATACCAAACAAGTGTGCTCTCCGATCATTCGCTTTTGTTCGCAATACATATTGTAGTGAACTTTGAAATTTTGAAAAATAAAATGCAAACCATTTTGATCACTGACGTGCCAAATGTATTGTGTCGCGTGCCATCAGTGGCACGCGTGCCATTGGTTCGCCATCCCTGATATAGAGAGTGTGAGTTAATAGTAGGAATTGAAAAATAACTCTTATTTAACGTTCAGAAATTATGTTTCACACGACCCTATTTTAGTGAAATTAATGTTCGAATCCATGACTCGATTTAAACATGAATTATCTAACCATCATTAAGTGTAATAAATGCCTTTCTCTAGCCCATGAAGCACCATGTAACTACTAGTGGATACATGCTTAATGTAAGACAAAATCGCAATGTAACCTCATGTAGAAACATGACTTATTTAGATGTACACAACTAATTTAAAGTCAGCACAGGAAACACTATAAGAGGTATATTTTCTTTTATTGTAATTGTATAAATTTAAAAAAGTTAAGTTAGGTTAAAAAGTGTTTTGGTTACAAAAATTCGAAAAATATAAGAACATTAAAATTAAAATTACAAATCTTTGTGAAATTGCTCGAAGAATTCCTTGGAACAAGAAGCTTTTCCATATACATTACGTAGGTTTATTGCCCTTTTTGTTCTATCTCTTCATCTTCTACATATCAAATACATAAATCCATATCAGAGCCACTGTCATTTTCATCGGTTTCAAGTAAAAATTCTTATTCAGTCTTTGAAATCTAATGACGATGAAATATTGGCAAGAAAAGTAAAAAGAAAAATAGTTATACAAATTTTATAAAGTGATGCACAAAACACGAATGGACGTGCGCGATAATTGAAAACGACACCTAAGTTGCTACCCCCTCCTCTCCAAAATTTCACATCACTCCAACATGAGTCTCGACAGTTATCGTATATCATCACCTCTACCCTGCAGGCCCTCAGTGGTAATAGATTTTGAACCCATGACTCAATAATGTCGGCCACGGTTTTATGGCAATAACCACTCGAATACCACGGCCTCATACCATTAGCAAATATTAAGGAATTTTTATGTATATTTATCTTTTATTGAAAAAACGAAAAAGTTTCGTATTAACCAACATTTTCAATAGCAATATATGTACAATGTTTTCAGTGATTATAATTGTGTAACCATTTTCAAAATTAATATGAGGTTTACCTAAAGGGTGCTTTTTTAGAGGTATAGAAGTTTAAATTGCAATAAAACAACGATGTATTATTCGATTGACATGATTTTTTTATTCGAAAGATTATCTTGTGGCATTACATTTTAAATATGATTTCTGGCATAGGACTGCCACGGCTGGCTCGGATGTAGTCCAATCTGGACGTCCAGTTTTCGATGACTTTTTCCAACATTTGTGGCCGTATATCGGCAATAACACGGAGAATGTTGTCTTCCAAATGGTCAAGCGTTTGTGGCTTATCCGCATAGACTAATGATTTTAGATAGCCCCACAGAAAATAGTCTAGCGGTGTTAAATCGCAAGATCTTGGAGGCCAATTCACAGGTCCAAAACGTGAAATTAGGCGGTCACCAAACGTGTCTTTCAATAAATCGATTGTGGCACGAGCTGTGTGACATGTTGCGCCGTCTTGTTGGAACCACAGCTCCTGGACATCATGATTGTTCAATTCAGGAATGAAAAAGTTAGTAATCATGGCTCTCTACCGATCACCATTGACTGTAACGTTGTGGCCCTCATCGTTTTTGAAGAAGGATTCCACCAGCCCATAAAGCGCACCAAACAGTCAGTTTTTCTGGATGTAACGGTGTTTCGACATACACTTGTGGATCAGCTAGCTTCACTCCAAATGCGGCAGTTTTGTTTGTTGACGTAGCCATTCAACCAGAACTGCGCTTCATCGCTAAACAAAATTCGCTTATGAAAATCGGGAACAACGGCAATCTCGTTTTGGGCCATTCGCCTTGCTTGATGATCGTTTTGATGAATTGCCAAACCAAACTGAGAATAAATCACTTGACAGCTGTTAAATCGGTCGCCATCTTGGAAAGTAATGCCAACTTAAACTTCTATACCTGGAAAAAAAACACTCTTTACTTAGTTTTCCTTTAAGATATCAGACTACATTTACAACCGTGATTTTCCAAAAGCGTATAAATGGATAATATTTATAATATTTGGTGTCACTTAGATTAGAAAACGTATATAGAATGGTTTTAAGATTATTATTACAATAAAACATTACTTATAAGTACAATATTTTGACAAAAAACAAATGTAGAATGACCCATTTTCAAAACATTCTCATTTTATGAAAAATGCTTCTATTATAATAATATTTTGCCTGTATATAGCTCAGACCTTAGTACAGAGACTGAACTAGAATTTTTGAAATATATAGCTTAGTAGTTGATTTATCGATAATTTACTACAACATAGGGGAGAAATTTTTACTCTGCAAAAAACGCTGATAATTATTTCAATTGGTAGTAACTTTCTGCAAATAATGTAATGTATTTTTTATAAAAGGAGAACCTTTTGAAAGAAGGTTATTCTAAGTTAATTTTTTGCCAATATATTGTATTTTAGCAATTTTTTTTCATGCTCTCCTTAAAACAGTTTTAAACATTACTTCTAATCTAAGTGACACTAAATATCATGAAAACTATCCATTTATGCGATATTCAAAATCACGGTTCCGAACACAGTCGGAGACCTTAAGGTATACGAGTACCTTGGGAGTACGTTTTGACAAAATAACATTATAAAGGCTTTTTTATGACTTAATACCAATAAATACTAATATTTAACAAACATTATTTAAAAAAAATTACCTAAACTTCACAAAAATCACAACTATAAGTGAAATTTAAATATTATTTTTGCAAAACTTCAAAGCAATTAAAGAAAAAGTAATAAACTTATATTAGTAAAAGTATTACAAAAACAGTCTGGATGCATTTATCTAGAGAATGTGCCAAAAATGTAATGTTTTATTAAAATTTGAAAATTTTAGAGCTGATTGAGTAAACATTATAAGAAAAATCACATTCTTTATGAGACCATTATTTAAATAACACAAGCCCTAACTCAAAACATATTCATACATGCAATACGAAATACTTTAGTACATTCTCTAGAAAATAGCATAAATATTAGGTTCAGAAAGTTTTATAGAAATATATTTGTAATATTCTGAGTAATCAGATTCTCCATGATAGATTTCGAGTAATTTAAATGCCCACTTCTGGTAGATCAAAGACCAACTTCCGGTTTTTCTAACTTAATAAAATTGATTGTAGCTTGGCTTCTAGGTAGCGTAGAAATAAACAAAGTATGTTTTGTGAAGCCAAAAGATATCTCTATTCAATAAAATAGAAAACAAAAATATCTGTCTTGACTAAATTTGGCTCGATGACCCTAAAACTCTGTTATACTGGTATATACAGGGTAGGGCAAATAAAAGTGGCCCTGAAGAGTGCATATGATTCGGTGGGAATGTGACGCGCGCACCAAGTGATCTAAATTGATTCAAATCATAAGGAAAGCGGTGTCAATGCGAGTTAATCAGTAGCAATAGATTTCTGGCAGCAATAACTGAGGAGGAAAAGATCTACAGTTACTTCCAACAGGATGATGTAACTGCCATTACATCTCACCGAATCGTGGGGCACTTTTACACAATCTTCCTTCCTGACAGATTTGTTAGCAGAGGACACTCTGATCTTGAACCTGGTTAGCCACCCAGGTCACCTGATCTATCAGTGTGTGATAACAATTTGTGGAGAACCTTCAAGTCTGAGGTGTATCGTAACAACCTTGACCTGCAGCTGAACATTTCTGAATGGAATTTCAAGCAATTACAGCAGTCCAGCTTTGTGTCGCCTTTTGCAACTTGCTGACCAGTGTCCAAAGGTTCCAAAAGATGAATGGTGGTCATTTTTAACCTCTGCTTTTAAGAGGTAGGGTAGCTCTACTCAAACTTTCAATGTTTGCGATCCAATACTCTATCAGAGTTTTCATCGCACCCCCCTTCCATACAATAACAATGCATTGAATCCATTGACACTACACTTTGAAGCAAGACCTACAATTCATATTGTAGGTCTTGCTTCAAAGTGTAGTGTCAATGGATTCAACCCTTTAAATGCCACCGGCGTATATCAACATCTCGCACAGTTAAAGAATTCATTGCCCTGAACGTATATATACGTCTTTCCGAAGTACGATATTTTCTCTGCACTGCTGTCCATAAAAAGATTTCGAAGGCTTTGGCATGCAATAAAATTACATTGGCAGTGTTTGCGAAGGATTTAATTAATGGAGAATTTGATTATTGCGAATTAACCCCCTCCTCCAATACATCACATACGCATCGCATGCGTGGAAAACTATGGCTTAGAGGAGCGAATCGCGTAACTTTAAATTGGCAGTAAAAATTTTAAACCGTACAAATTATCAAGATAAATGTTAATTTGGCAAGTTCATAGGGTTACTGATCATTCAAAAACTAGTTCTTAACTTAGTGTTGTTAAATGAATTGTAAAATACATTGTGCAGTACTGATACATTTATAAGTATATTATGTCAGTGTAAATGTGTATTTTATTTTTTATTATGTCAGAATGTATTTTGTTTATTACTTTCAGTAAATGAATAATTTGTTCAAATAAACTTTTGTTTTCGACTTTTCAATAGACTCGCGCCCCCCTCGTAAATTTATCACGCCCTCCCCCCCCAGGGTAGCGTGCCCCACAGTTTGAGAAATGTTGAGGTAGGGAATTATCTCCTTTACTTTACGCTGTTTCTTTGTAAAGGGTGTTTTTTTAGAGGTATAGAACTTTAAATTGCAATAAAACAACGATGTATTATTCGATTGACATGAATTTTTTTTTATTCGAAAGATAATCTTGTGGCATTACATTTTAAATATGATTTCTGGCATTGGACTGCCACGGCTGGCTCGGATGTAGTCCAATCTGGACGTCCAATTTTCGATGACTTTTTCCATTATTTGTGGTCGTATATCGGCAATAACACGGCGAATGTTGTCTTCCAAATGGTCAAGCGTTTCTAGCTTATCCGCATACACCAATGACTTGACATAGCCTCACAGAAAATAGTCTAGCGGTGTTAAATCACAAGATCTTGGAGGCCAATTCACAGGTCCAAAACGTGAAATTAGGCGGTCACCAAACGTGTCTTTCAATAAATCGATTGTGGCACGAGCTGTGTGACATGTTGCGCCTTCTTGTTGGAACCACAGCTCCTGGACATCATGATTGTTCAATTCAGGAATGAAAAGTTAGTAATCATGGCTCTCTACCGATCACCATTGACTGTAACGTTGTGGCCTTCATCGTTTTTGAAGGATTCCACCAGCCCATAAAGAGCACCAAACAGTCAGTTTTTCTGGATGTAACGGTGTTTCGACATACACTTGTGGATTAGCTAGCTTCACTCCAAATGCGGCAGTTTTGTTTGTTGACGTAGCCATTCAATCAGAAGTGCGCTTCATCGCTAAATAAAATTCGCTTATGAAAATCGACCATTATTTTCGAAATAAAATTGCACAATTTGAAAGCGTTGTTCAGGCGTGAGTCTATTCATGATGAATTGCCAAACCAAACTGAGAATAAATCACTTGACAGCTGTTAAATCGGTAGCCATCTTGGAAATTAATGCCAACTTAAACTTCTATACCTGGAAAAAAAGCACTCTGCAGCTTGAAACTCTACCTTCCGGGCCACTTTTATTTCCCCACATCCTGTACAATCATAGTATTATCTTTCTAGACTGAGATTTCAGATATGGTCTTCACTGGCTTTTTTTAAAAAAAATGAACTATAAAAAAATTCTAATTGAATTTACCATTACATACTTAATGTATAATATTTCTACTTTGACTTCCTAATTATTTTGAATGATTTTTATTTTTGGAAAAAATCTCATATCGTAAAATATAAACTAACTTTAATTTGAACCTAGAACATCTGTTCATTCTTTAGATGCTAGTTAAATAGTTTTAAACCTTAAGGAATTATGTGAATGAAAAGAGGATATACAATCGGACCTCTATATAACAAAGTCGCAAAATCGCGGAAAAAAGTTCGTTATAAGGAAAATTCGTTATACAGAGGTTCATATTTTAATACAATTTATAAACTACATAAAACAAATTTTAAATTCGTAAATACTATATAGTAAAAGAAGTAATTATTCACAACTTTTTTTAAATTAATATATGTTCATTTTATATATCTGACCCATCAAAAAAGCAATAAAAAAAAAGAAAAACTGCAAGGAAAACAAGAAAAAAGAATGTCGAAGAATTCACATTATTTTCAATAGTAAAAAAATAATTGTATACTAAAATTGATGAATTTTAAAGAGATTTTATAATTTAAAACATAGAATTAATATTGAGCATACATTATTTTATAATTAGAACACGGGGGAAAGGGACAACTCCACTGAAGGAGAAAGTGGATATCGAAGATGTTTCTAGTAAATTGGGCAACGGGGGAAAAGTTTGCACTTCTTGGATGAAACGTCTAGAACTCTATTGCTCTCGGCGAGTTAGAATCTAATAACACCAGTTCAAGATTTATTACCACCATAAAATGTGATAAAGTGTGAATAACTCGAAATTTTTTCGAGAAATACTTTAAAAAAAGGGAGAACAAAAATCGAATCACAAGAGAAAAAGTTCGTTATGTAGAAAATGCACTTCGCTATAGAGAGGTTATCCTACGAAGAAAATCATGAAATGTTCTTGGTTCCAAGAAAAGAGTTCGCTATTTAGAAAACTCACAATATAGAGGTTCGTTACATAGAGGTTCGACTGTACATGATTGTTTCAAGGAACACAAAAATCTACTTAATTAATATTATTTTTAGTTAAATTACTATTCACTTTAAAAATTCTCTTATTATAGATCAGATCTTCTGAACGTGTTTTAAATGCATCAGTAGCATGATAATCCGTGACATTTCTCTTTTTTTTATGAAAAAAAATTGAAAAATGACATAATTAAAGGATTTCGATTAAAATCGATTGTCTGATTGCGTAAGTAGAAACTATATCCAAGGGCTGAAATATTAAGAATCAATTTTTTTACATATTATTATTGGCTTGAAATGAGAGAGATTTTCGATAAAAATCTATATTTAAATATGTTTCGGTTGTCCACCCCCCTCATCATTAATACAGGAAAAGTTTTCATCATAAAAGTTATTTCCTGGTAGATACTGAACACTTTTTTTGCTTTCGTTAAGCTGATTTTAAATGTTTTGTCTCTCAGCTATTTCTAGTAAATACTTCTTTTGATTGAATAGTTGATAAAGAGAGAGATATATCGCATTCTATATCGGAAATATTATATTTTTCATAAATGAAACATTTTTGTTAAATTCATGAATATATTATGTTATTATATTGTCCTCTCTCTCTTTCTGTCTCTCTTTGTATATTATGACACTTTGCTGTGCTGTTGTATTGTCCTCTCAAAAATACTATTTAACCTTCTGTCTTACGTATGTAAATTTATTTTTTCTTTGAATTCTTTGTTTGATATTAGGCATTGATAACTTAAATTTAGCATTTTTACTATTATTCTTTTAGTCTTAGGATTATGGCCTTTAAGGCATCCAACTACGTTCGGAACCGTGATTTTGCAAAAGCGTATAAATGGATAATATTTATGATATTTAGCGCCACATAATTAGAAAACGTATATAAAATTCTTTTAAGAATATCTTTAGAATAAAAAATTCTTTAAGTATAATATTTTGACAAAAAATGAACATAGAATGATCAATTTTTAAAACATTCTCCTTTAATGAAAAGGGCTTCTATTATAATAATATTTAGAATGTATATAGCTCTGTACAGAGGCTGAACTAGAATTTTTGAAATATACAACTTAGAAGTGGATTAATCCATATTTTAATGCAACAGAGGAGAGAAATTTTAAGAAAAAAACGCCGATATTTATTTCATTTGGTAGTAACTCTGAAAATAATGTGAATTTCTTAAAAATCCTAGTTGAGACTCTCTAGAGAAGTCTTTACTTTATATAAGCAAAATATTTTATTGCTATAGAAGCCTTTTTTATAAAAAGAGAACGTTTTGAAAAAATATTATTCTAAGTTAATTTTTTTTCCAAAATATTGTATTTAAATAACTTTTTTTTTGTCATAATGTTCTTAAAACCATTTATACATGTATTCTAAGTGACACTAAATATCATGAAAATTATCCATTTATGCGCTTTTTTTAAAATCACGGTTCCGAATGTAGTCGGATTCCTTAATATTAATTTAATCTTTTTATAACAATATTTTCTAATTCTTGCAGTTCTGTAGTATAAACAAACACAGGGGAAGGGGTTGGCTTACCTTAAAATAAAGTTTAAATCTTTTATCTTAGTTCCTGCGACTAAAAGTTTGCTGTTATACTACTGAGTCTATCTTTTTTTGACCTATACTGTCTTGCAATATTTGTGTTTCAGTGTCAAAATCAAAGTAGATACTGTTTCAGTAATCATGCTCAGAATTCTAAGAACAATCCTTTCGACTGCCCATGATTGCACACAACAGCATTTAATTTGTTCATTTCTCTTGAATACTTATATTTCGAATTTTGACAATCTCATATTTTCTAAGACATTGTCAAATCCCAAGGAAATTTGATCATATAGGCAATTATGATATCGGCAGTTATATCACTGTATAAAAGTGCCGAGAAATAGAATAAAAAAGGGGTTTTTTTAATTTCCTTTGGGGGTATGTTTTATAACTCAGTTATACTTTGAATTTTCTTTAAAAAATATTCAATAATGTGTAATGACTTCCGCCCCACCTGCTCCTCATCTACCCTGCATATCATAGTTTCTTCTTGAGAGGGATGGCTGTGAAATAACTCGATTGCTGGCCCAAATATTCCCCAAGAGGATTAGTAGAAATTCACGTAAGGCTCCGTGACAAATGTAATTTTGTTTCTGTTAAAGTAATGCACCAAATATCAACTCTACTTACTCTTCGAAAAAATTAACTGCAAGTAAGTGATGCAAGTTATATATATTTAAACGAAAAAAAATTCCCCTATATTTAAGAATATATTTCTTTTTTCAGGTCGTTACATATATCATATATTTTTCTAGTTTTTATATATACAATAGTATATTTTTTAAAATGATTAATATTGTTATTTATTATTATTAAACTAGTTTTTCTTTCAAATGTCTCCAGAACCTTTATAAATAATAAAATTTATAGACAATACAAATTTAAAATAATAGATAGAATGCTGTAAGACAATATGGAAAACTGTTTAAGTAACAATTATGCTAAAATACAACTTTGTTGTAATTTTGGGATACCTTATTCAACAACTATGACGATACTAGCTGCACGGCTCAGCGTTGCACGGGCTTTTACAGTGTATAAGTTTTTGCCCACGGAAATTTTCCCTTCCTCTCTCGGTATCAGCACTTCCTGGTGTGCGTAGGAGTTCTATGTTACTGTCATTAAAATTCCCTTTTTCGAAATTTCGTCTATCCCTTTGTCACGTTGGACGAAACTGTTTCTCCTTCGTTTAGCCTGTTATTGCACGGGCTTTTTCCGAGATTAACTTTATGCTCCTTTTGCCTTTCCCACTCGACTCCAGCATTTCTAGGAGAGAGGTGTATGCGCAAAAATTGCGATTTCTATATTTGTGTCATTAAAATTCCGTTTTCCGTCATCTCTTCTTCTTTTCATTATCCTTTGTCTCAGCTTAGCTTGGCGTTGCATAGGCTTTTTCAAGTCTAAAACTCTTCCCCCCACCCCTCTTTTTTTTCGTTTGGGATAAGATCTTTCTTCAAATTGCTATTTTCGATTAATAAATAACAAAACTAATCTAGTTTTATCCATATACACTTTTATTATTAAATACTTAATTTAGTAATGAATAATAGAAAACAATAATACTACTTTAGGTTTTTTTTTAGTTATTTAGTTTTAAATATTAATTAATATCTATTTTCGTTTAAATAATGAAACAAAAAATTCCTCCATTAGCTATTGAAACGACTGCTTATTTCTGGATATTTGATTATTCAATTAAAAATATGTAACTGTAAAAAAAGAGCTATGTTGGAAAAACTAAAACTTTGTTTACATTCCCTGTGTAAAAAAAAAAGATTCAATAACAAGAAAAATAATACATTATTGTAAAACGTGTTGACCAAGTAATGCTCATAGAAAGAGGCGACAAGTATTAAATAAAAAATTTACTTGAAGCATATTGTTTTTTGCCAAAGTTAGAAAGTTCAAAAAATATTATTAAACATTAATTTTAATCACGTTCTATTAAATGCTTATAATTAAACCTTGTTATCTGCTAAAAAAGATAAAAATACTGGGATAAATTCATGTGACGTCATAGTCATATGATAATGATATAAACTTGACTAATAAGCTAAAAAAACTCGAGTGACGCCATAACCACATGATAAAAACTATCTTAATCTTTCAGTTAATCAGTTCATGCGCTTCGGTGTTGCCAACTTTTGCTCCTTGCAGAAACTTTCTCTTAAAAAGTACAGATGTATGAAAAATACGATTTATTTAAAAGTACATGCAAAAAATAATTTTTTTATTGATTTAAAAAAAAATTGAAGAAATTTTTTCATAACATTTAAAAATTTTTACTCAATTAAGAAATTTAAACAGTTTTATCTAATTGCAAATTTTACAAATAGAACAACGAGTACGGTTAGTTAAATGTTTGCTTTGAATTCAGTGGAAAACACGTGTTTGTCTGTCTTTGTCCTGTCATCTTCATGAATTGAGCCCGTTCAATAAGTTCATAGACTAGAAAAAACTTAATAGAGTAAAAAAAAAGTCGTAGAATATTCAACAAGTGAAAATA
This sequence comes from Trichonephila clavipes, assembly GCA_019973935.1. Lineage (NCBI taxonomy): Eukaryota > Metazoa > Arthropoda > Arachnida > Araneae > Nephilidae > Trichonephila > Trichonephila clavipes. Next base: position 470,179 of record BMAU01015934.1, read on the forward strand.
ATATGAATAAAAGAATAGGCTAATCAAAAATAAATAAGTAATAAATTAAGTTAATTAAAAGTTAAAATAGAGTCGTTTAAATTGTGTGCTTTTTTTGTACATGACATAGTTTATATTTTTTATGAAGATTATGTTCATGCTTTCTTATTTAAAGAGAATATCAAAAAACATTTGCTGGAATTAAAGAATAATATCTCTACGCATATAATAAGCCTTGTTATTTTGTTTTTCAGTAATATTTAAATAACAAAATAAAAAAAGTTTAAGAAAAAGAGGGAGAGAGAAGCGATTTTACTAAAAATTTGAAACAATCTGTGAACCAATATTTATTAATGAATCAACGTACAATCAAAGCTTCTTAGAACAAAATGTATCAGATCAGATGATTTTTAACATGAATAAACCCAAACCGACTTTTTCAAAAAATAGAATTCAAAAATTACAATTATTACTGTTCTTTTTTTTTACATGCAGAAATTTCAGAATGGAAATTTTAAAAAGAAAAACTGTTAAATATATATTTTTAAATTTAAACTATCTTATAAATACTGCTAATTACTTAGCAAAAGTCCTTCCATATTTCTGATGAACATTCGTTGGAATTAATACATAGAAATTTCATACAAATTGCTAGATTTACCGCTATTTGACTTTTTTTAACCAAGCAGGGTAATTAATTTGTAATTCTATTGAACTAAATCAATTTCACTTATTGAAGAACTGTATTCGATCAGAAAGTACGAGAAAACACATATACATATTACATATGTATTACACATATACATATACACACATATACACACATATATATAAATATATATATATATGTATATATTTATATATATACACTGGTGTGCAAAAATTAAGGACGAGACGGGTTTTTCAATATAACTTTGTACAAAAGCTTTTCAAATCAACACATTTAATACCGTAAGATCCCCAATACGAAAGGACATGTGTAATATGTAAGCAACACTTACTAAAAAGAGAAATCAGACGGATAAAATGAAGCTTTATTGAAAAAGTAGCATGGAGCGCAATGCGACTGAAGGCCGAAACATCCCTGTGATGGGTGTCCAGCAAGAAACATCCGGTCTTTAGTAGGGGATATGATCTAGCTGACTGTTAGGCAGGTTTCATAGCGTCTGCCCATGCTGAGAATAAGGGTGTGAATGAGTTGTTGAGGCATTGCTGCCCATTCGTCTTTGCAGCGCCAATCGATTCTCCTGAATCGTTACTGGTGGTAAGGAACGAGCTGCCAAGCGTCTGCCTAGAAAATCTCATACATGCTCGATGGGATTGAGATCCGGAGATCGTGCCGGCCAATCCATACGTTCAATATCCTCACTCTCTAAGAGCTGTTCGGCAGCTACTGTCCGATGACATGGTGCATTGTCGTCCATGAAAAGGAACTGCAGACCCATAGCAACTCTAGAAAGACGCACATATGGAAGAAGAATCTCGTTACAATAACGGGTCCCGTTGACTGAACCTGCGTCGAAGATATGAAGGTCTGTACGACTACCGAACATGATGCCTCCCCAAACGAGAACACCGCGACCTCCATACCTGTCCCTTTCATTGATGTTCGAGGGATGATTGCGGCTTCCCCGCTCTCTCGAGATGAGTATGCGATGAGAATCGCTACTCAAACTGAATCTGCTCTCATCTGTAAAGAGTACTCGTCCCCATTCATTGTCTCTCCAATTCCGGTGTTCCCGGCACCACAGAGAACGCCTTCTCCGATGGGCAGGCGTTAAGGTACACAGCGTACAGGGGCGTCGTGCAAACAGACCACCACCGTGCAGTCTTCTGGCCACGGTAAAACGCGATATCGGTCGTCCAGTCGCCTGTGTCGTGTGTCAGCGATTTCTCCGCTGTCTGCCGCCTGTTTCTTCTGGCCTGTAAGACAATGTACCGGTCATCTGCGGGTGTGGTTCCTCGTGGACGACCACTACTGAACCCCGGATAGCTGTAGTTTGAAATTGTCTCCAAAGTCGTGAAACGATGCTGTGAGCAATTCCGAATTCTGCAGCCATACTTGTCACATTGCGGCCTTCCTCCAACTTCCCAATGGTTCGACGTCGGGTAAAAGCATCCAGATGTCGTCTAACAGATTGATTATTCGCCATTTCTCGCAGAGGCAGCAACTCGGTGTGATTTTAACTGCTATACGGCGTGCAACCTCTTTGCCAGAAATACTGATCTTACACTGACAACATGCTTTATACTACTCAGACACTCCCCCATTACGTCTACCTGCATATCTGCGCATGTGCTACCGTACATCACCTTACTTAATTCAGATTGGTCTTTCTGTCCGCTCTGCCTCTTCGTTCAGCTGATATGCTAATGTTTCGACTTCGTCCTTAATTTTTGCATACCAGTGTGTATATATACATATATATATATATATATTTATATATATATACATATATATACATATATATATATATATTTATATATATACATATATATATATATACATATATATACATATTTATATATATATACATACATATATATATATACATATATTTATATACATATATATATATATGTAGGATTTTCCCTTTGAAACATTTGTAAAAAAGGTTGAGTGATATCCTTTTCAGAGGACCATAAATCTCAATTTGATTTATTACTGCATTCCGAAGCAGCGCCACCTAGTGAGCTTTCGTAGCTCCGGCTTGAATAATTTTTCGGCAGAGGCCAACTAACTACTGCTTGATCAACACATCGCGTCTACCGCATTTCCGCGCCCAACGCGGCACCGCCAGTCCTAACGTCCAATAATGAGAAAGGTTCATTTCCCCGTCTTCTAAAGGTATTACTCAACTTTTAATTAACTTAATTCCTGCATTTCTTTCTATTTGTAATTATCTTTTTTGTAAATATTTTCCTTTAACTTTAAATAAATTCTCTCTTTTACTTAAAAGAAGTATTCGTGTTTTAATGACTTAGATTCATTTAATTCATCACTCACCCTTAAATACTTACCCCTAGACAAACCACCTACGCCAATCTAAAATCCCGCCTTCTGAAGAGTCTGATTTTTATTCGAAGATTTATTCGGACTCCCACAGAAATAATTGGGGGATCGCCTGGGATTTGATTTCGAAAATCTTCTCTAAATAATAAGTTGATAACCTTCTGTCTTCTTCTTTAAAAAAACTCCCATTTTTGGCTGCACGCCTAATTTATAAACGGACTGAATCGAAAATGCGGATTGCCTCTCATAACATACTAACATTTAGGTGCTTCAAGTTATTTTCAGCCGTGTACAACAACTACAAGAGTTTCACAAGTCCAGTGAACACATTCAGGAGCCTTTGAAGTTTGTTTTCAAGTAATTAATCACACGTCGTCAACTGTATCAGGTACTTTTTATATTGTTCTTCAAAAGGAAAAAAAATCTAAAAGAATACGTGAGTCACCGTTAATTTGATTATGAAAAAAATTTTTGTAGTCGATTTCATGGAATAATTTATATTTTTAAATATCATGTGTGTTTTTCTGAAATACTACTTTTCTATTTGTGTATAGAAATTGTATCAATTAAAATTTTCTACAAGTATATCTTTTAAAATATTAAGAAAGTCGTACGCAATATTCAAGTTTGTATCTCATTTAATAAGAATTGCTATCTCATTTAATAAGGAATTGCATTTCATGTATGTGCGAAAAGCTTTCATTTTTTGGGTTGCGTCATTGACCTTGAACTAAGAAATTAATGTTTTCCATTCCTAAACATTACCGTTTCGAAGCGATCGTAATTTCGATGACTCATATAGTTTAACATTTCTCTTGCAGATGTTTAGTAATTAATTATTTTTTACGAGTATTCCAGAAATATATTTTGAAAGAAATATGCTATGTTTTTAGAATTGATGAAGGATCGTGTATAATCTTATTTTAATGTTGTGTATTTTATCGTTTAATATATAAGTATTTTGAGTTCATTTTTGACAGAATTATTATGCTTTTATTTAAACATGTGTTTATCCTTTAAATTTGCTGATGAGATCCTAAAAAGATTTTATTTTTATTAGTGTAATAAAAAATATATACGAGATTTTTCTTAATTGAATAACTTCTAATTGTTTGCTTTTTCAGCAAAGAACTTTATATTCCTTAATTTTTTCATATCGCAATTAATTTAATCACTGTTTCTAAACAAGATTTATATTTATTTTTCTTTCAAATTCTTTTGCATTTGTTATAACGAAATGAGATAACTGATATATTAAATGGTTTAAAAAAAAAAGGTTTTGTTTTTAGTTGAAATTAATGATTTGACTACTTTAAATTAAGCATTACGTATTTTAGCTCGCATTGTTGTCTTTACACGTTACTGGTTTAAAATATTTCTAAATGAATAGAATTTGAATATTTCAATGTATATTTAGTGTATTTTGATGCAATATCATTTTAACTTGAGAATTTTGTAAATGCAAACGAGAATTGCCAATAGCAACATCATTGTTTTTGTTTGAACGCGTAACAATTTTGTTTATTCCTTTGGTTACTATCTAAACTTATATTTAAATTTTAAAATGGCGTATCTTGGCAAAGGTCGACGCGAAGATTTATTTGTCTTAGCCACGGAATTAAATTTAAAATTCGATAAATCAATGACCATCGCCACACTTAAAGATCTAATTATTAGTAGTGAAGATTATGACGAAGAACTGACCAAAAACATACATTCAACGATTGTTGAGGATCGCAAAGCCAGAGAAGAAAAATTTACGCATTGAAGAGCAAAAAGAAAAATTACGCATTGAAGAACGAGAAGAAAAAATTACGCTTCGAACAATTGAGGTTAGATGAGCAAAAACGCAAAGATGAGTTTGAGTTGGAAAAGTTAAGAATCCAAACACAATCCAAGTTAGGCGCTGATACATCCAAAGAAAGTGATACTAAATTTCTCGTCAAAGAAGTTTCAAAGTTTATACATCGTTTTGATTTGAAAGAAGACATCAGTCTTTATCTAAAATTATTTGAACGTCAAGCGCAGAGATTGAATATTGATCAAGAAAAACTGGGTTTCTCATCTGTTAGGCTTGTTACCGACGGAAGTATCTCACATCATAGCGAGAGAGCCTGACGATAAAGCTAACTCTTACGAACACGTTAAAGATTTACTGCTGAAACGCTTTAAACTAACTCCAGAAAAGTTTCGACAACTATTTGTCACTCACCAAAAAGCATCTGAAAGAACATGGATTGATTTTTACCATGAGTTAAACACTTACTTCAACGGATGGATAGATGGATTGAAGATAGATACTTTCAACAAGTTATCAGATCTAATCATAACAGATCAACTCAAACGAAAACTCCTTTTGAATTTAAAGAATATTATCTTGATGAATGGGCAAATATGAACTCCCCTGTTCAATTAGCAGAAAACTAGAAGAATTCGAAGACTTTAAAAGGACTCTGAAACAAAAATCGAGTGGTCCAAATGTGAAGAAACAAGAATTCAGATTCACAGAAAAGAATCGCAGATATGAATCACCAGGAAAATTCGAGTATAACAAGAAAGATAAGAAGTTTCCAGCGTCAACGAATTACAACAAACATTACGAAGCCCCTGTCACCAAGTACGAATCTGTTCAAAGATATCAAGACAGCGCGCAGAAAGGGTATTACAACAAAAATTACGAGAAACACTCAAATCACAATGCTTCCAAGCATGCTCAAACAAACTATTCAAAATCACAGAAATTCAAAGAACCTCCAAAAGAAACTTGCACACTCATCGTTAAGGAAGGTTTACGTACTAAAGAGATATTTTTTGAAAGGTGAAAATCACGGCGCTCATAGACAGTGGTAGTACCGTAAGTTTGCTTCGAGAAAACACAAGCAGAAGAATAATGGATCCAACGAAATTATCGAAGAACAAGATGCTTCTCACAGGTATTGGTGAAGCACAAGTGACAACTATCGGTTCCTTTGAACATGAGTTCAAAATAGATGATGAAAATTACTCGTTAACTTGGCATGTTGTACCGACTGATAAATTAAAAATTCGAAGCAGTTATTGGATCAGATCTTTTGGAACAAGCATCGATAAGTTTTACTAAAGAAGGAGTTAAATTCAACAAATATGAGAATCATGCACAGCTTATGCAAATATCTGCTGAAAATCTTCAAGAAGAACTAGACCTACGTCATGTTGAAAATCGTCAAATCAAGAAGGAACTTGAAAAGTTAATTCAAGACTACAAGCCAGAAAAACAGCATCTACTGACGTCACAATGAGAATTATTTTAAAAGACGAAGAACCAGTCTGTCAACCTCCTCGTCGACTAGCTTTCACAGAAAGACAAGAAGTAAACAAACAGATAGAAGAATGGCTCAACGAAGGCATTATACGTCCGAGTTCTGCGGAATATGCAAGTCCAATCGTAATGGTAAAAAAAGAAAGATGGATCTTCGAGAATGTGCATTGACTACAGAAAATTGAATCAGAAGCTTGTGAAAGATAAATTTCCGTTACCTATCATCGAAGATGTTTTAGACACTTTGCAAGAAGCAAAGGTATATTCTACATTAGATTTACGCAATGGTTTCTTCCACGTCGATGTTGACGAAGATTGCAGAAAGTATACATCCTTTATCGTCCCAGATGGACAATTTGAATTCAACAAAGTTCCTTTCGGACTAAGCACAAGTCCAGGAGTTTTCCAACGCTACGTATCAAGTATATTTAGAGATCTTACTCGGAAAGGAATTGTAATCAGTTATTTAGATGATCTCGTCATTCCAGCGAAAAACGAACAGGAAGGTCTCGAAAAACTTAAAATTATTTTTGAAGTCGCAAAGAAATACGGATTAGAAATTAAGTTCAAGAAGTGCCAATTCTTAAAAAGAAAATTGAATTTCTAGGTCACATTGTAGAAAGCGGAACTATTAAACCATCTCCCACGAAGACACTAGCTGTCCGAAAATTTCCAGAACCAACAACAATAAAAACAAGTACAAAGTTTTCTTGGTTTAACTGGATATTTCCGCAAGTACATCAAGGATTATTCAAAGATAGCTAAACCACTTAGCGATTTAACAAGAAAAGAAAACCTCTTGTTTTCGGGATTCAACAAAAAGAAGCATTTGAAAAATTGAAGAAAATCATGTCGGAAGGCCCAATCTTGCACCTCTACAAGTATGGAAGAAAAACAGAACTGCATACAGACGCCTGTAAACAAGGGTACGGCGCAATTTTGTTACAAGAAGCAGAAGATGGAAAGTTACATCCCGTTTACTACATGTCGAAAAAAAAAAAAAACAAATACAGCAGAAGAAAAGTATGACAGCTACGAATTAGAGGTACTAGCAATTATCAACGCATTAAAGAAGTTTCGTGTTTATCTTTTAGGACAACCCTTTAAAATAGTAACTGACTGTTCAGCATTTCAGAAGACTATGCAAAAAAAGGAGCTAATTACTCGCATAGCCAGATGGGCGCTTCAATTAGAAGAATTCGATTATGAAATAGAGCACAGAGCTGGAAGTCGTATGAAGCACGTCGATGCTCTTAGCCGATATCCCGTAATGATGGTATGCAATGATACATTAACTTCAAAGCTTAAAAACGCACAAGAGGAAAGATGACAACATCCAAACATTGAAATCACTTCTAGAGAAGCAAGAATCAGAAGAATTTTTTGAGCGAAATGGTATACTCTACAAGTACTTAAATGGTCGAGAATTAATTGTAACACCTAAAGCAATGCAAGCTGAACTAATTAAATTGATTCACGAAAATGGTCATTTCTCAGTAGGAAAAACAGAAGAAATTGTGAAACAGGAATTTTTATCCCAAATTTATCCAACGTCGTTAAAAAAGTAATAATTAATTGTGTTCCATGTATCTTAGCTAATAAGAAAACTGGCAAAAGGAAGGGTTTTTGAATCCTATTTTTATGAAAGCATTCCTTTAAGTACGTACCATGTTGACTTCATTGGTCCTTTACCCTCCACAAACAAAAGCTATCAACACATTTTCACCGTAGTAGACGCATTTACCAAATTTACTTGGCTATATCCCGTCAAAACTGTGTCTGCTGAAAGTGCCCTCGAAAAAATTAAAACAACAGCAGAAGACCTTTGGTAATCCCATCAGAATTATCTCTGATAGAGGTTCAGCGTTCACTTCAAAATTATTCAACGACTATTGTGATGAAGAAAACATTCAACATCTACAAATAGCAACAGGTGTTCCTCGAGGAAACGGACAAGTTGAACGAATTCATCGAACTTTGATTCCAGTTCTCACCAAACTATCATTATAGACGACTCAACGAAATGGTACAAATACGTCGACAGATTACAGAGAATACTAAAAACAGTACTATAAGTCGCAGTACAAAATGGACACCATTCGAACTATTAGTGTGGAATCAAAATGCGTAACAAGGAAGACATCCTAATCAAAGACTTACTTCTAGAAGAAATGGCGAAAGAATTACTAGAACAACGCGAATTTTTAAGAAACGATGCAAAAAGAACATCGAAAACCTACAGTCTGAAAATAGAAAGACTACGTATAACAGAAGAAGAAAGAAAGCTTCGTTATACAAGAAGGTGATTTAGTTGCCATCCAAAGGAGCAATTTGAAGCTGGACTGAAACTAAGACCAAGTTCTTAGGCCCTTACAAAGTAACAAAAAGTTAATTCCAAGGATAGGTATGAAGTGGAAAAGGTTGGTCAACACGATGGACCGAACTCAACCACCACCTCTGCTGATTTGATGAAACTTATGTAATTGAATTTTTTTATATTAGTTATTATTTTTAATTTTCTCATATCTCTTGAGAAATTAATAGATGCTCCTATGAATGCACTCGTTTCCATTAATCATTTTATATTCGCTTGTAATATTTATTATATTTTCGTATTATTCATTATTATCTTTCTATTGATGCGAAGCATTTTATGGTTTTTAGTTAATTGTAGATCACAACATGGAATTTTTGTTTTTATATGCTTTATTTTAGGTCCCGGAATTGTGAACATTAGGTATACATCTTTTCATCTGTAATATTTTATTTTATTATCTTTAAGAATCTTTATTATTTGTCTTTATTACGTTCATATTCCCAATAATCATCCAAATTTATAGTTGTAACTAAAAATAGTTTTGTATTTAAAGTACTTAAGCTCTCAACATTTTGTAAGAGCTGAGGGCCAGCTCTGTCAGAGGTGATTCTGTAGGATTTTCCCTTTGAAACTTGTTTGTAAAAAGGTTGGGTGATATCGCTTTTTCAGAGGACCATAAATCTCAATTTGATTTATTACTGTATTCAGAAGCAGCGCCACTGTGAGCTCCGGCGAATAATTTTCGGCAGAGGCCAACCGCTACTGCTTGATCAACATCCACGTCTACCGCATTTCCGCGCCCAACAGCGGCACCGCCAGTCCTAACGTCCAATAATGAGAAAGGTTCATTTCCCGTCTTCTAAAGGTATTACTCAACTTTTAATTAACTTAATTCCTGCATTTCTTTCTATTTGTAATTA